>CM053622.1:279499380-279524825 GCA_028646595.1 Phalanger gymnotis
GGGAAGGGAAGAGGGGTGAGAATATGGAACTCAAGGTTTTAGTAAAACAGATGTTCAAAAGTAAAAAAAAAAAAAGGGAAAGGGACAGGGTCAAGGGAGAAAATTCAATAAAGGGGTATAGGTTAGGGAGAAGCAAAATATAGTTAGTCTTTCACAACATGAGTATTGTGGAAGTGCTATACATAATGATACGCAAGAGGCTCATGTTGAATTGCTTGACTTCTTAGGGAGGGTGGATGGGAAGGGAAGAGGGGAGAGAATTTGGAACTCAAGGTTTTAAAAAAATAGATGTTCAGAAGTAAAAAAAAAAAAAATTATGAAAACAATAGTAATTGCTTCCCTTCTGGGAACTGAGAGACCATAATGGCAACACATGAACAATGCATATCACTATTGGGTTGGGGTCAGGGAAGGGGAGAGAGAAAAGTGGTAATCTAATGGAATATCATACTTATTTGGACATGTGACTCTACTTCCTATTATAAACTCTCTTACTTAAAAAAAAAAAAGAAGAAGTTGACATAAATATAACAAAAAAACTGGAAACATTCTCCTTTGGATATATTTTCAAGGAATGGGACAACTCATTTCAAAGAACTCTATGCTATACATGAGCATTTGAAAATATGTTTCAAATTACTGAGAGTAAAAGCAACACAAATAAATATAACTCTGAAATTTCATTCCATGCCCTGGCATCATGGCAAAACAACAGCCTAGGAATTGTTCATATTTGAGGGGTTGTGGGAAGAAAAGCATATTTATACATTGATGGAAATCTGAATTGGTCCAGCTATTCTGAAAAATAGCTTGGAGTTATGTAAGAAAAATGACTAAACTGTTCATAATTTAACACTGGCATCACACTGCCGGCCATATTATATTCCAAAGAAATATTTAGTCTGTAGAGACAAAGAAGTGCAACAAAGTGGGTCCCTATTGACTGGGAAGTAGCTGCAAACATGTATGGCAGATGAATGAATTAGAAAATTATTGTATAGGAAGATATGAGAAATGTGTTTGAACTGATAGAAAGATAAATAAGTAGAAAATGAAAGCATAATATATACAATGTCTAAGGAATGATTATAATAAGGAAGGTGAATTGAGATCAACTAAAAGCAAAACAAAACAATGCTGGATCCAGAAGCAAATAATGAAGCTTAAGTCTTTACTAAAAACAGATAGACTTGATACTAGAAGGTAAAAAATGTCGTAAATAACTAGGTAGGACACAGAATAGAACTCTGGTCCTGGAGTCAGGGACACCTGATTTCAAACTGGCCTCAGACATTTAGTGCTGTGTAACCATGGGCAAGTCACTTAACCTTTGTCTGCCTGAGTTTCCTTGTCTACAAAATTGTGATAATAATAGTACACACCTCCCAGGATTGTTTTGAGGATTAAAAGAGATTATACTTTAAAATACTTCATAAAACTTAAGTAAATACTAGATATTATGTATTTTTCAGATGTATACAGTTTATTTATATAAACATATGTGTAAAAATGTATATATGTATATATGTGTATGTATGTATGCATGTAAATAACATCAACCATATCCATCCAGGGGCAGCTAGGTGGTGCAGTGAGTAAAGCACCAACCCTGGAGTCAGGAAGACCTGAGTTTAAATCCTGCCTCAGATACTTTACACTTACTAGCTGTGTGACCTTGGGCAAGTCACTTAACTCCAATTGCCCTGCCTTCCCGCCTTCCAAAAAAAAATTAAATTAAAAAAAATCCATCCATTTTACTAGAAAATATCATTGAACATAATCTTATTATTTCATGAGACAATATATTTCACTTAAGGATACTTTCAATTATATGGAATATGTCATTATATCAAACTGAATTATCTTTCTTTGCAACTTCTACCAATTGCATCAGATTTTGTTATCCGAGGGCATTTGACAATCATCACCATATTGGTGGTAATTGAGCCACAGGGATTATATGTTTCTGAAAATGTTAACTATGAATAAATCTTGTCTTACTGATACATTCAGTCATTTTTCAGTTTCGTCTGACTCTTCATGACCCCATTTGGGGTTTTCTAGGCAAAGGTAAGAGAGTAGTTAGGCATTTCCTTCTCTAGTTCATTTTGCAAATGAAGAAACTGAGGCCAACAGAGTGAAGTGATTTGCCCAGTGTCACATAGCTAATAAGTGTTTGGGGCCAGACTTGAACTCAGGAGGACTAACTCTAGGCTTCACACTCTATCCACTGTACCACCTAGCTTTTAGTATTGGCAATTAAAAAAAAATTAAAAAATCAAAGTTATTTCTTCTCACTAAACTTCTCCATTTAATAATAAAAGCTGTAGAAAAATACATAATTATATTTTAAGGTTTCTTTTTTTGTTTGGTTTGAACTTAGCCTTTAAAAATCAATCACTGGGATAACAAAGTGAAATTTTCTGACTTGGTACTTACTTGCCTCCTTGTTTCAGATTTGACAACATAATCAATGGAGATTCCTGCAAATGGGTAATAAAAATGCACATTTGATTTAATTTCATAAGGTATTCTAGCAAAATCATATTGCCTTATCTCACAGTGTGATGTTTCCTTGAGTTTAATTATCTTTGATAATATTTTTAGAAGTGTGTGATTGGTCAAAAAGTTTTTGATAGTTAAGAATAAAGCTCTCTGGAGATCATAGAATCTCCATAGTAACTTCCTATTCACAGAAGTTTCAACATGAGTAAATTTATATTTAAAAAATCATATAATTTTTGTTTATGAGTTTCTTTAGATCATTAAGAAAATGAAACTATGAAAAAGTCCACTTATCTGAAAAACTACAAGTATTGCTTTTACTATAAATTACGTGTATTACCATTTTAGTAGGGAGGGAGGGAGGGAGGGAGGGAGGGAGAGAGAGAGAGAGAGAGAGAGAAAGAGAGAGAGAGAGAGAGAGACTGTTAAGATAATCTAGTATAATACCCACACTTTATAAATGAGGAAACTGAGGCTTAAGGCAAGTTATTGGCTCATCCACAGTAATATAGGTAGCAATCAGAAGGATGAGATTCAAATCTGTCCTCTGAATCATCCATAATAATTTGTCAGTGCCACCTCTCTTCCTCGAAGCCATTTCTTCCACCTGTTTCCAAATTCAGTAGGCCTAGATAAACAAAGATTCTGTCTATTTAAAAATTGTTCAGGGCTTCTTTAAACATTGCCATGAAAATTTAAAAAAAAAATAGAAAGGAGAAAAAGGATATATTCATTTTTCAATAGGGCTATTTTGAATTTTTTTTGGATCTAGTCACATAGTCCAGTTTTTATTTTGTTGCATTTTCTGTGGGTTATTAAATGTGAATAATTATTATGTCTGAATAGTTTGGGGGACACAAATTCTCCACAAATTTGTCAATTTAACTAGCATTTTTCTATCCATTTTTCTTTCAGATTGAGGTATTCTGACTAATACTTTAACATGGTTAAAATAGCATGAAACTTACACCAATATCTCTATGATAAGGTCAATATATGAATGATCTGTGAGTTAGAATGGTGAAGACAGCATGAAACTTGTACCAATGTCTATATAACAAGGTCTATGGGTCAATAATCTGTTATATCATTAGTGTAATTCTATCTTCCAACTACCAAGGTCAAATCCAACTACAAATATAAATAGTAAGACTCCCACTCAGAGATATTCAGTAATTTATCCATGCTCCCACAGATAGTGAGTAACAACAAGAGGTAAAATTCATACCCAAGTCATGCTCACTCCAAGTCTAACACTCTGTCTGTGAGGAATTTTTGAAACATATAAAAATATATGGAAAATAAGATGTTTGTCATATAGTCTTCATTTGTCAACTCTAATTATCTGGACATTTTTTCTTTCAGGAATTTTCTTTTTAGAAATTTGAAATATAATATAGCCACAGAGGGATTCTTGTAGTTTAAGTTCTGTGACTGTCTAAGACTGTCAAGAATCTCATATCCTCTATCTTTATAGGCTATGTAGATATCCCCTAATTCATTCAATTTTTATGAGATGATTGTGAGAACATGTTTTCCCAGGAAAAAGGAGGTACACTTAAAAATACATGTGGAAGTCAGCTTTTCTTAAAGATAACACCTACGTTGTATGAAAAAGGCCTAACAATTTTATTTGCCTATGAAATGGTTAATTAACAGAAGAACTTAGTTTCCCCTTCCCTTTACCATCTAAAAGACAAATATTATACTTAAAAAGGACTTAGGAGGTGATCTATTCCAACATTACTTTACTAATACATTTATATGTAGATAACGAAAGAGGTGAGAGAGGCAGAACTAAAATGACTAAGCACAGAAGCACTCACGTGAACTCTACCAAATTCTCCTCCAATGACTCCAAACATACATGTGAAATAGCAAAACAACAAAAGTTGTGTAAAACAATTTTTTAGCCCAAGAACACTTAGGAGTTTTACAGGAAAGTTCTATATAAATGTATCAGCAAGGCAATAATCACAATATAGATGAAAATTGTCAAAATGCCTATGTGGTTCTGTATCACAAAATATATGAGATTCTCCACATAGAAGGTAGAAATAAACCATTTATTCGGACACCAAATAACCAGATCCCGTAACCAATATGCCCAAAACATGGCAGCAGAGAACCACTCTATCCCACAACCATCCTCCTTCCTCCCTCCTGGGGCCTTCCCAAAAACTCACTCACAGCCTGCTCTCCCCTCAGCTCTAATTGTTGTAATTGCTCTCATGCATTTCCTGTGACCTAATTTCCTTTTCCTCTCAGCAAGCTACTCCCACCACATGTGACTTACACTTCCTGTGTGATAGCAGGTCACATGACCTATTAATGGGTGGGAAAGATCTGGGAATCTAAATTGCTATTACAATAGTTGTGTGGGTCTGGAGTGCAGGACAGACTACTCAGTGTCTTGGAGGCTTTGGAGCTGATTGCATTGGTGGCAGCAGCAACAGTTTTTGGCCCACAGATTGGGGGGAACATTGAAAAACTGGTCAGGAGGGGATTGCAGAGGACCATTTGCTAACCCTGGGCTCAGAAGCCTGTTACTTTGATCATATGTAGTTCTGGCTCATGGTCCAAGGGCCAAAAGGACAAATAGCATATAGGGCAACAAGGCAACTGGTGACCAGGTTATGGTTCCATGGTAGAGAAGAGTGCTTGTGGTCACTCCTAGGGGAGTAGGGACCTGTTTTCAATTTCAAGATAGAAGGAAGTATTAGCAATTGTGGCTTCAGGAAAGCCAGAGACCAGGTCACAGTCTCAGTGAAAGGAAGAGTGCTAGTACAGGTGACTACAGGGAAACAGAGTCTCTTCCAGGTAAACACAGGCCAGGAAAGCATTGGCCATGCCTCTTCCTAGATTATACTACCTTGGAAGTGATGAAAATCTCCAAACCCCCGAGCCAGCTCTGAAAATATTGGGGAAATATCTCCCCCTGACGCCCGAAGCTTAAGAAAGTTCCCACCTCATCCCAGGAGCAGAGCCCAACTTTAATACAGACTTAAAAGTCAAGAAATAAGCTGAAAAGGTGAGCAAAGCTGATCATGATAAGTTACTGCAGAGATTGAGAAGATTAAGACACAAACTCAGAAGAACTACGTCAAAGAAATTACATAGCCTCAAAGAAAAATGTGAATCAGGTGCAAGCCAAACAAGAACTATAAAAAGTGCTCAAAAAGTATTAAAATTAAATTAGAGAAGTAGAGGAAAATTGGGAAAAGAAATGAGAGTGATGCAACAAAATGATGAAAAGAGAGTCAACATTTTGGTAAAAGAAGCACAAAGAATGCTGAAGAAAATTGTACCTTAAACAAACTAATCAACAAAACAGCAAAAGAAGCACAAATATCAACTGAAGAGAAGAATGCTTTAAAAAGCGGAACTGGCAAAATAGAAAAAAAGAAGTACAATACCTGAAGAAAATAATTCCTTAAAGATTAGAATTGGGCAAGTGGAAGTCAATGACTCTATGAGACACCAAGGGACTCAACAAGTGTTGACAAGGGACAAAACAAAATTGAAAGAATGAAAAAGTGAAGAAAATGTGAAATATCTCATTGGAAAAACAACTGATCTAGAAAACAGATTAAGGAGAGAAAATTTAAGAATGATTGGACTAACAATTTTCTGCTTTCCTTCTGATCTTGACTACATTTGTTTTATTTGTTCAAAACCTTTTCTAATTTAATGTAATCAAGATATCCACTTTACACTTCATGATGTTCTGTATTTCTTGTTTGTTCACCTGTGGACTGCCTGAAAGACATGATAAAAGAAAAATAGCCTAGACATATTGCAAGATATTATCAAAGAAAATTGCCCTGGTATTCTAGAAGCAGAAGGTAAAATAGGTTTTAAAAGAATCCACTGTTAACCTACTGAAAAAGCTCCCAAAATGAAAAATTGCAGAAATGTTATAGCCAAATTATTTTGCCCCCAGGTCAAGGAGAAAATATTGTAGGCAGCCATAAGGACAACTTAAACATTATGGAGCCTCAGTGAGGATCACACAACATTTAGCAGCCTTAATATTAAAGGACCAGAGGGGTTGGAATGATATTCCATAAGGCAAAGGACCTGGGATTACAACTGGTCCAGGAAATTTAGCTAATCCTTCAGGGAAAAAATGGATATTTAATGAAATAGACTTCCAAGCATTCCTAAAGAAAAGACTATAGCTGAATAGAAAATTTAACTTTCAAATACAAGATTCAAGAGAAGCATAAAAAGATAAACAGAAAAGATGAAACATGTAGCATAAATAAGGTCAAAATGTTCACATTCCTACATAGGAAAGTGACACTTGTAACTTAAAAATTTTATCGTTGTTATGGGAGTTGGACAGAATATACATCGACAGAATGCACAGATGTGAGTTGGCTATGTTGGGATGATTGCAAAAAATAAAGTTATGTGTCAAGAAAAGGGATGCAAGGGGAGAAGTGGGAAGGGGAAGCAATAGTAGGTTAAATTATCTCATATAAAAGAGGGGGAAAAGGAAAAGATTATACAATGGAAGACAAGATAGGTGGTGGTGGCAGGAAACTCTTGAACCTTACTCTTATCAGAATTAGCTCAGAGAGAGAATAAGATATACACTCAGTTGGGGACAGAAATTTGTCTTACACTATAAGAAAGTAGGAAGAGTGAGAAGAAGAGAAAAAGGGAGGGGGACTAATAGAAAGGAGGGCAGATTAAGGGAGGTAGTGGTAAAAAGCAAAACAGCTTATGAGGAGAGTCAGGAGAGAGAGAGAGAATAGGATGGAGGAAAACTAATTGATAATCATAACTGTACATGTGAATAGGATCACTCACACATAAAATGGAACCAGGTAGCTGACTGTATTAAAAAATAAAACCAAAAAAACCAACCCAGAGTCCAATAAGATGTTATTTACAAGAAACAACCTTGAAAAAGAAAGAAACACATAGAGTAAAAATAAGAGGTTAGAGAAAAATCCATTATGCTTCAGATGAAGTGAAAATGAGAGAGGTGGCAATCATGATCTCAGACAAGGCAAAAGCAACACTAGTTCTAATTAAAAGAGATGAGCATGAAAACTACATTTTGCTAAGAGATACCATAGACTATGAAATAATATCAGTACTAAACATATATGAACCAAATGGTATAGCATCCAAATTCTTAAAGGGAAAGTTAAATGAACTACAGAAGTAGTGAAAGTATGCTCATAGGGGACCTCAACTTTCCTCTTTCAGGTCTAGATAAATCTAACCATAAAGTAAGCAAAATAGGTTTTAATAAAACGAATAGAATTTTATGAAATTTAGATATGATAGACTTCTGGAGAAAATTGAATGTGAATAGAAAAGAGTATATCTTTTTTCTCAGCTACATAAGGCACTTTTGCAAAGATTGACTACATATTAGAACATAAAAATCTCATAACAAAATGCAGAAAATGAGAAATATTAAATGAATGATTTTCAGAGTCATAATGCAATAAAAATAGCATTTAATGAAGGGGCATCAAAACTGAGATTAAAAATTAATTAGAAACTAGTCTAATTGAAAAAAAAATGTGTGAATGAATGAACAAATCAGATTATTTCATAAACTAGAAAAATGGCAATGAGACAAGATTCCAAAATTTGTTGCATGCAATAGAACTAAAGAGAAAACTTCCATCTCTAAATACACACACCAGTAAAAGAGAGAACTAGCATATCAATAAATTGGACATTCAAAATAAAAAACAAACAGAAAAAGAAAAATTGAAAATCATCAACTAAACACGAAAATGGAAATTCTGAAAATCAAAAGGATGACTAATAAAATTGAAAGTAAAAATGCCCATTGAAATATATATACATATAGTATATATATATATATATATATATATATATATATATATATATATATATATTTAAACAAGAGCTGCTTTTATGAAATGAAAACAACAAATTAGATCAAAAATTGATTAATTTGTTTTTTTTTCAAAAAAGGAGAAAACAAAATTACTACAGTGAATGCTGCACCAAGGAAGACTTAACTAAAGTAATTATAATGAGTTATTTTGCACAATTATATGCTGGTAGAACAATCTAAGTGAAATGGATGAATATTTATAAAAAAAATATGTTGCCAAAACTAACTATCTTAGGAAAAAATAATTGTACAAGTCACAAATGAGCTTCCTGGATGGGGGGGCGGGGAATCATCATGGATTCATAGATTTACAAGGGACTTCCACCAAACATTTAGGGAACAATTAATCCCAACGTTATATGAACTATTTGGGAAAAAAAAAGCTAAATGAGTCCTACTAAATTCCTTCCATGATACAAATATGGTTTTGATAGCTAAACCCAGGAAAGGGCAAATAAATAAAATTATAGAACAATTTCCTCAATAAATATAGATGTAAAAATTTTAAATAAAATCATGGTTATAGATGATTTCAAAAAAGGAAACAGAAAAAAATTTGCAAAAAAAATCAAAGAGGGAAATAATCAGAAACAAGAGAACATTTGTAGAGTAAAGCAATATTCTTTTAAGAATAACTTTGGGGGCAGAGCCAAGATGGCAGTGTGAAAACAGCATCTTACTTGAGCTCTCTCACAAATTCTGTCATATACCTCTAAAAAAGTGAATCTCAGCAGATTTGAGAGAATTAGAAGCCACAAGTAGACTTATTGTGGCAAATTTCCAAACCAGGAGAGTCTGCAGGATCAACAGGATGGATCTGTAGGCCGGCAGAGTGACAGGCACTTGGAATTGCACCAGACCACACCAAAACAGGAGCAGCTGTGGAACCTAGCCAGCAAACTGGGCTAAGAGAATGCTGGGCATATGACACTGGTGGTGATCCCTAGGCCTCTCAGCACAGGACAGAAGTCTGTCAGAGCTATGAGATGGAGCAGTCCAGCACCTGTGGCAGCAAGAGCAACTACTACCAAGGCTTGCAGCCCACAGTCTAAAGGTTTGAAACTAGCCTTATTGAACTTCCAAGAGCCATGATTACCAGGTAAAATGGCTCTCATCCTTCTCTTCCTCACTCAGATAATACTCCCTTGAGAGAAACTCTGGAATAGAAGAGCCAGAAGTGGGGCTTCAGTAGCCAAATAATGGGAGTTCCTGAGCCCCAGGGGGATGGAGTCAGCAAGGGTCAACACCAGGACCCCAGAGGTGCCTTTGTACAGCCAGGGAAAGTGGTAGACACCAGCACAAACAACTGCTGAGACCACCCAGGCTATATTGCATCACTAGGGGAAGATGAGACTTCCAACAGCGAGACAACCCCTCCCCCACACCTCACACAGTGACCCCTGGGGAAAGTCAGAAAGACCTCACTAGGCCCCAATTCTTAGCACACATTAACCAACTCCAGCTCAGTGCCAGGTGAGCAGCTGCACTATATAGCTTCTAGTTGATGAAACCAGAGACCACAGCACACAAAGCCAGTAACCAGGCCACCAGTTCCCAGCTCAAGAAGCTTGGGACAGAGCTCCCTGAGCCCTAGAAGCAGAGATTGACTGTAAAGACAGGAGAAAGATAACCAACATGAAGAAGCAGTCCAGGAAACTGAGGACCACTGATTCTTTTTATAGAGGCAGGGAAGACCAAAATACCAATTCAGAAGAAGACAGCACTGATGATATACGCAAATCTGAAACCTCAAAAGGGAATGTGAACTGTCTCAAGCCCAAAAAGCATTCCTGGAAGAGCTCAAGGAGGATTTTAAAAACTAAATTGGACAGGTAAAAGAAAAAATGGAAAATAAAATCACTGATGACTTCAAATCTTTAAAAAGTAAAATTGGTGAAATGGTTAAGAAAGTTCACAATCTAACTGGAGAGAATGATGCCTTGAAATTTAAAATTAACCAAATGGAAAAGGAGATACAGAAACTAAATGAAGAAAGCAATTTGTTAAAAATTGGAATTCAGCAACTAGTAATTAATGACTCTATGAGACATCAACAATCAGTCAAACAAAATCTAAACAATGAAAAAATAGAATAAAACATGAAAAGTCTGGTAGGAAAAACAATTGACCTGGAAAATAGATCCAGGAGAGACAAGTTTAAAATTATTGGTCTACCTGAAAGCATGATGAAAAAAAAAATAGCCTGGACAGTATCTTCCAAGAAATCGTCAAGGATAACTTCCCAGAACCACAGGGTAAAATAGTCATCAAAAGAATCCACTGATCACCCTCAGAAAGAAATCCCAAATTGAAAACTCCAAGGAATATTGAAGCCAAATTCCAAAATTATCAGCTTAAAGAGAAAATACTGCAAATAGCCAGACAGAAAAAATTCAAATATCATGGAACTACAGTCAGGATCATGCAGTACCTTGCAGCTTCTACATTAAAAGACAGAAGGTCTTTTAATGAAATTCTGAAAGGCAAAGGAGCTTGGACTATAACAAAGGATCAACTACCCAGAAAAATCAAGCATACTTTTTTTAGGAGATGGACATTCAATGAAATCAAGGAATTACAGACCTTCTTGATGAAAAGGCCAGAGCTCAATGGAAAATTTGATCTTCAAATACAAAACTCAAGAGAGACATAAAAATGTAAATGGTGGTTTGGGTGGAACCTTGTTAATCAATAAGGGCAAATTGTTTACATCTTTATATAGGATTATATTGTTTTGTATATGTTATATACACATATATATGCATATATGTATATGTTTCATTCTTGAGAATAGTATAGTTATTATGACAACTGAAGGGATATATATATATATATACACACATATATACATATACATATACACACATATATACATATACATATACATATATATATATATATATTAAGAGTGTCGGTATTAAAAAAACTGATTTGATGGTAAAAACATAGTTAAGGGATGTAAAATGATGGTTCTGGGAGAAGAGGTAAGGAGGTAAAAAAGGGCAAATTACCTCACATGAAGAGGCACAAAAACATACTATAACAGAGGGAAAGAAGGGAGGGAGAAGAGCAGTATTCAAGCTTTACTCTCATTGTATTTATTCAAGGAGGGAACAACATACTCTGATAAGCATAGAACTCAAACTTGTCCTACAGGTAATAGGAATGAAAAGGAGAAAGAAAAGGGGGGGGGGTTAGTCAGAAGAGAGGGAAGAAGTAGAAAGGGGAAAAGGGTAAGATAATGGAGGGGAATCAAATAGGGAGGAAAAACTGAGGAAGGCAGCAGTCAAAAGAGTTACTTTCAGTGAATAAGTTCTTTAGTCTATTATAAGTATCCAAATAAACAATAAAGGACATGTGAAGAAAGATGCTATCTGCTCTTAAGTAGAAGTATGTATAGAAAAATTTTATATAGATAAATAGATAGATAGATAGATAGATAGATAGATAGATAGATAGATAGATAGAAAGATACATATAGATACAGATGTACCTATTTGTGTCTAGTGGTAGTCATCTCTAGGTCAGGGATGGAGGAGGAAAGCAAAAAAGTTTATATGATAATTTTATTGTATATTTGAAAGGAATAACAATTGTGCATAGCATACTTGCAGTTTCATGTACAATCATCTTTTTATTGTACTATGTTATGGAAATGCATATTTTTATTCCATAAATTTAAAGAAATAATTAAAAATAAAATAATATACTAGTGAGAAGATTACAGCAATATATGAAAAAGTTTATACACTATGACCAGGTGGGCTTTATATCAAGAAAATAGAGCTGGTTCAATACTAGAAAGACTATTGGCATATTTGATCATATCAATAATCAAACAGTAAAAAAAAATGATTATCTTAGTTGTAGAAAAAGCTTTGGACAAGAAAGCACTTAATCCTATTAAAACAAGAATCATAGGAATAAATGGAACCTTTCTTAAATGGATAAACAATATCTGTCTAAAACCATCAGAAAGAATTATCTGTAATGGAGAAAAGCTAAAAGCCTTCTCAATAAGATCAGAGGTGAAACTAAGGTACACATTATCCCCAGTATTATTCAATATTGTTCCAGAAATACTAACTTCATCAATGAGAAGAAAAAGAAATTGAAGGAATTAGAATAGGCAGGAAGGAAAAAAAAAAACTACCACTCTTTGCAGATGATATGATGGTATGCTTACAAAAGCCTAGAGAATCAACTAAAAATAGGTGAAATAATTAACTATTTCAGCAAAGTTGCAGTATTAAAATAAACCTGGTGATCACCAGTCCAGCACCTGTGGCAGCAAGAGCAACTACTACCAAGGCTTGCACCTACTAGTGCAAATCACCAAAATTTTTATGTATCACCAACAAAGTCCAGCAAAAAAGAAAGATAAATTCCATTTAAAATAACGTCAGACAATACAAAAAAATACCCCTCCACATTAATTAATTTACCTATTCATTGTCATGCCAATTAAACTACTAAAGATGATTTTACAGAGGAATAAAAATAATCATGGAATTAATCTGGAGGAACAAAAGGTCAAAACAAAATGAAAAAAACTTTTGAACATCGAAATCCATATGCAACTGGAATAGGCTGTTTAAGTTGTAGTGAGATCACAGCTGTGCAAGGTCTTATTTTTGCAAGGGGGAGGGCAAGGCAATTGGGGTTAATTGACTTGCCCAAGGTCACAAAGCTAGTAAGTGTGTCAAGTGTCTGAGGCTAGATTTGAACTCAGGTCCTCCTGACTCCAGGGCCACTGCTGTACTCAATGCACCACCTAGCTGTCCCTGTGTAATGTGTTTAAGAAAAAAATAATTATCATGTATAATTAGGGTGGACTAGATGTTCTTTTATTTCTTTTCCAAGTCTAACATCCCATGATTCTTTAAAAACTTCTCCTATGAGAAAAAAACCTGAAGGTAGTAGTGAAGTTCAGGAAAAGAAGACTAGTAAATATATATTTAAATGTAATGTAACATATTCAAATATTTTAAGAAACTGTGGAAGATGAATTAGATTATTTTGTATGTCTGATATAGCACATAAATATTTGCATGTATTCCCCTTATTGGAAGACAATGCATAAATTTAGTCACTAAATATTAATAATAAGACATCAAAAACTATATTATTGTCTCAAAAACTATGGCTGAAAAAGGCCTTAGACAAAATATATTATACCTTTAGATTAGAAATGCCACGAAGTATAGTCAACAATGATTTTTTTAGAAATATAATAAATATTTTCTGTCTAAAACCAAAAGCAAATGTCATATGAAGTGCAGATTCTCTAGAAGCTTTCCCAAGAAATGCAGGGGCAAAGCAAGGATGTACATTCAATCTAGTTATTTGACAATTTTTGAAAATAATCAGCAATAGCAATAAAATATGAGAAAATTATTAATAGTATAAAGCTAGGAAATGAGTAGGTAATCTTCTCTCTACTGATGACATAATGGTTTATGAAGAAAATTCTGCAACATCAGTGAAGATACTGAGATCATAGTTTCAGCAAAGTTGGATACTATACAAAAACCTAGAAAAATCAAGATCATTTCTATGCAATAATAAAACCCAAGGCAAGGGTAAAAAGGGAAATCTCATTCAAAATACTTAGAAAATCCTCAAAATATTTGGGTACATTTCTACCAAAAAATGTAAAGTAAATGTACAGATTTATTTACAAAGTGCAATTTTAAAATAAATATTTATATACATACATATGTATATTGGAGAGAAATTAATTATGCGTATATTCATTTAATACTGTTACCCAGAGCCCCCACTGCCTGAAATCAAAACACATTACATTTCACCCCTCCCCCACTGTTTTCTAGTATTTTTAAGGGGAATGGGGGGAAAAGGGCATCTAGGATCTCTGCCAATGGCCATTTACCTAACGTTCACATTAATTTTACCAAGAAATATTTACTTAAAAGGCATAATTTCAAATATACAAGTTTACTCCCCAACACAAGATGATTAATCCCTTCCTCTACACCAACCTGTCTCTAGGTAGAGGAAAGGGATTGTGATTTAGTTTACTTCAGATCCTATACAGCACAGTCTCAAGATCTAAATCCAAAGAACCTTTGACTTCATTCACAGGTAATCTAGCTTCTAAAGTATTCCCTCCCAAGATGACTAGCTGTAACATCCCACTTTGAATCCTGGCATAGAGTTTTCTAAGTCTTGAACTCCCAAATCCAGTGGGAATTCCCTTGTTCACTCAAAATTGAAAACAAATCAACCAGAACATAATCAAAAACATTCCAATCCTCAGTTTTTAAAAGGCAGAACGTAGGAAAGTATTCTCCTTCTTGGAAAAGTTCATGGCATTCATACTGTGGGTGAACTATGTACTGTATATACTTTTCACCCTCTGGATACAAGAAAGAGTGCACTGGTGAGAGAGTGGAGAGGGAGAGGGAGAGGGAGAGAGTATCCTAGTCTTAAATATTGAAAGTTTTAAATTCTTAGTCTCTTCCACATAGACAGCCAATTGAAAGAGGCTACTACCATCTAAGTAGTAGAAAACACAGGATGTTAGGTGATCTAGACATGCTGTAAGATGCCATTACGTGTATACTTGGGATACTGAAAATTTTTCAGAATCTTGTTATAAGCATAAATATATATTCTGTTCCATCCCTCTGTTTCATTGCTTGGACTGATCTGTCCTGCAGAATAGAATGATGCCATTCATCTCTCTGCTTGTCAGTGGGGGGAAAAGGAGTCAGGGACGAAGGTATCACTATGGAAGTGAATTCTGTTGTAAGACTGTAGGTCAGCTTTTGAAGCCTTGCTGCTCAGTACATGGGACAGGCTTAGGAGATAATATCTTTTTTTTAGGCATTAGGGAATATTGGCTTTGTCTGTTGTTCATTAATATTTTTTTTGCTTTATTTAGGTTTTTGGTGTCTTTGAATTGGAGGCAACTGAATTTGTGTTATTTCTCGTGGATTCCTATTTTGGAATGATTTGAAAGGTAATGAGTATCAGAGAAAATACCTAGTGCTTCATCTTGTTGAACACAAGAACTACCCAGTAGATTTTTCAGTAATCAAATAGGAATAGAGGCAAGTAAAAAGATAAAATAGTTAACTTTGATTATTTGAAGCTGAAAAAGTTCCAGCAAAAACACAACTTTAGGTAAGAAGAGAAAAGCTCAAATAGAAAAAAAAATCTCTTAGGCAGATTTGATAAAGTGTTTTTTGTTTAATTTCATAAAGTTCAAGATATATAAACAATATATGTTGATAAATATGCATATGTGTATATTCACAGTATATGTACATACATGTACATACACACATATACACATGCACATACACACGAATATATGTATGTTAACATTTATATATACAGATAAATTATATATTGTGTATATGTATCTGCATATATGAATGTGTATAATATGCATACATACATAGAAAGGGGCAGAAAGACCACTGTGAATTATTGCAATTATTTTTTAATGCAATTCAGAATTATGTGCATTAAGTTATCAGAATATTCATTCTCTTTGATCCAGCGAATCTGTCTTATACCCCTAAGTAAGCCATTGATAAGATTTAAGTCCTTTTAGAGGCCAAAATATTTACAACTGCACTATTTTGTGGTTGCAAAGAATTGCTTAATGCCCATCATTTGGGGAACAACTTGTGAAGTGAATGGAATGCAATAATGATATGCTATGAAGACATATTGAACATGATGAATACAGAGAAGATGGAAAAATCTACTTGAAATGATCCCTTCTACCACCTATTGCCTTTGCTTGTATACATATGCTGCTGAACAAAGGTGGAGAAAATCATTTTGACTGGATTCACTCCAAATTGATGTTACATTGCCTCAACTGGGCCATCATTGCTTTTAAACTATCCTTCCACACATCCTTAATTAACACACCATCTCACTCACCACAGCAGCTTTGCATGCTTCATCCATTATCTCCTTCTTCATTCTTGTCTCACTTGATGAGGTTGACTTTCTTGTCAAGGCACTCCCCTATACCTGCATGAGTTATGCTACTCCCTCCCATCTTAATCAGATTGTCTCTCTATCATCCCCATTCTTTCACTTGTGTTTAGTCTTTCCATGCACCAGGTATTACACTAAGTACTAAGGATACAAAGGAAAGATACAAAAGATAGATGTTTAGCAATGTTTCCCTATCATACATACTACTTTAAGCTAAAGATTCACTAGTTTTTCTCAGCCTGCTTATTTGTGAATAATAATGGCATATAAATAAAAATATGATTTATAACATTCAAAAAAAGAATGTATCAATGTCCTGCATGTCTAATAATATACCTGATCTCTCCCTTTACTTCCAGGTAAGATTGCACAAAGATCCCAGTTCATCGGGGTCACAACCTAAGTGTCAACTTCAATTCTTTATTATCTCTCACTCTGCATATCCAATCTATTGCCAAGTTATATTGATTTCACCTTTGCAACATATCTTGAATGAACTTAGCCTGTGATATCACAATAACCTTCTAGTTGGTGTGCCTGTGATGAGTTTCTTCCCACTCCAGTTTATCCTCTATTCAGCTACCAAAATTATCTTCCAAAAGTGCAGGTTGAAACATTTCAGTAAATAACAGTTGCTCCAGAATTAAGTATAAAATGCTATGTTGCTATTCATAGCCCTTCAAAATATACATTTCCTACCTTTTCAGTCTTCTTAGACCTTATACTCTCTTTACATACTTTTAATTCCAGTGGCACTGTTCTCCTTATTCATCAAAAAGATACTCCATCTCTTGCCATTTTCACTGATATTTCCCCATGCCAGTAATACTCTCCCTTTTCATTTCCACCTATGGGCTTCCTTGGCTTCTAAGTTTGAGCTACAATCTCACCTTCCATAAGAAGCTTTTCCCAATCCCTCCTAATTCTAGTGCCTTCACCACTATTGATTTTTTCCTATTTATCCTGTATGGAGCTGGTTTTTACACAGTTTTTATGTTGTCTCCATCATTAGATTGTGACCTCCTCGAAGGCAAGAACTTCCTTTTCCTTTCTTTTAGCCTCAGGACTTAGCATAGTGTATCACACAGCAAGCACTGAAAAAATGCTTATTGATCAACTGAAAACATAAATTTAGCAGAGCCAAGAAAACAAGACATATATTTTTTACATTAATGGAAAGAACAACCAGAGAACAATCAAAAGTGAATGTTGCAAAAATAAAAAGAACAAACTTGGCACATAAGAAAAGATATGAGATGATATCCATACTCAATCCTCTGCAGAGGTAGAAAGACCAAAAGTTGTTCATTGTGTATATTTTTGAAACTTTTTTAATATATTGATAGGCTGGGTTAATTTGTCCCTCTTTTTCTTTTTCAAAACTCTTACTGTTATATGAGATGTCTTTTCAGGAGTGGGAGGAAGAAGGCTAGGTGCAAAAATTTTGGTGATGTACCAAAGAAAATTAGTGAAATTTTAAAAGATTATATTTTGAGCTGTCCAACAATGAATCCTATGATTTGTGTGATAGCTACTTTTGAGGCATTCTCTAGTGTTGGCTGGTCCTTCTTAACGTAAGGAAATCATCATAGGATACGAAATGTAAGCTGAAAAGACCCTTAGAGGCTATCTAGTTCTACTCCCTACCTTTTATGAATAAGACAAATTAGACACAGGAATTAATTAACCTCTTGAAGATCACACAGGCACTGATTGTCAGGGGAGGAGAGATTTGAAGCTGAGTCCTCTGACTTTAGATCTAATGATCTTTACACTCCTTCCCTGTACTTCCTGCCAAACCAAACACTTGCCAATGACTCAGAAACCATTCCCCATTTTAGGATCAGCTTATCCACTTACACCATTTTATCAGATCATTATCACAAGCTGATCTCCCTTTTTAATGAGTTGGGCATTTGGTTTTATCTTTATCTCCACTTCTAACCCCTATCCTCATTTTTGATGACTTCAACTTTACTATTGGTGACATTTCAAGTACTCTGGTTTTCTGATTTATCAACTCCACTAACCTTTGACTCTACTTTGCCTCCACTCCTTACATTTTAGAAGATAGTATTACTTAAAACTTCTGCTGCTGAGAACTTGAGCTCTAAGATTTCTGTTTCTGATAATAACTTCCTAATATTCTAATTATCTCCTCATATCAACTGTGATATCTTGCTCACTGTTACCTCAACCCCTCAGTATTTTTTTTATTTCTTGCCTTTATTTCCTTTTTTAGCCTTATTTTGTTCCCTTCACAGTTTTTACTTCATAGTTAACTTGTCCAATATACTACTTGGCTCAATGGCTAGAGTGTTGAGGCTAAAGTTAGGAAGACATGAGTTCAAATTGGGACTTAGATACTTCCTAGCTGTGTGACACTGGGTAAGTCACCATCTCTTTGCCTCAGTTTCTTCATTGGTAAAATGAGGATAATAATAACAGTTATCCCCCCTTCCAGGGTGTTGTGAAGATCAAATGAGATAACAATTATAAAATTCTTAATATAGCATCTGCCATATAGTAAGCACTCTTGTCCTCCTCTATCCTGGAATCTCCCTTTTCTTTTGGTCATTCATATCCTGACAATTTTGAATGTTGGGTCACCTTCATCTTCTGGTCCTTTATACATTCTTAAGTGTCTCACTGATTTTTCCTTCTCAGTATCTCATTTATAACTCTTCTTAATCTACTGGATTCTACTAAATAACTAAGAAAAGACTCAATTCTTTCACATCCTAAAAAAAACTTTTTTTATTTGTTTTGCAAATATGACTAGAAATGGAACAGTCAGTTTGGAGGACATAGGATAAATCAAATACATTGTTGTATTGAGGAATTTATTCAATCATTCTGAGAAACAATTTAGTTTTATACAAATAAAATAACTAAATTATTTCTACAATTTAACTGAGAAATTCCACTATTAGACATATCTTACGGAGCTCAAAGATAAAAAGCAAATTCTCTGACATTCAAAATTATACATAAATGTAGTATTTATCAAAGAAGAAACAAAGTAAATAGTAAGTAATTGGATACCGGTTGAAAAAATTGAGGTCTATTAATGTAATGGGTTATAATTGTGCAGTAAAAATGAAGAGCATAAGATGATCAGAGCGACATTGAAGATGTGTGTGAACTAAGTAGGCAGAGTCATTAAAACACATATAATGCCTACAGTAATAAATCAGTCAGTGACAGAGCCATCAGGGACCCCAGAGGCCCCTGATTTGAACCCTCTTGTTTTATAAATGAGAAAACAGGTCTAGGGAGGTGAAGTGGAATACACAAGATAACAGTGTTTATGGACATAATCTGTCTTTGGAAGCAGGCTGTAGTATGCAATCGGCTAGAAACTCTGAAGAAGATCAAATAATTGTGTGACAGGAAAAAATATGACCTAGTCACATTAAAAGAATGATGAATAACTGGTAAGAAGCTAGAATGCTCTGCTGGTAATCTCAAAAATGTTGAGAAATATGAGAGAAGGCATCAAATATGTTGAATGAATGTTATCTTGTATATTTTGGGGAGCATGTAGACAAGAGTTGCACAGGATATGCAAACATTGATAAGTTGTGGCACATAGTACATTTTTAATAAGTGCCTTTTGAATGAATCAATGAATGATTAAATTTATAAAAAAAACTACACAATTTCTATATGTAGTTTCTGGAATGTATCTGATGGTCCTGTAATTTGTACATTACCATCATTCTGGTGAATCACAGGACTGCAAGTTGTAAACATGTTGCTTTAACCACAATGGGCAGAGTGGGGGAGGGAGTTTCCTAGTGTTGGAACTGTCCTCATTCCCCTAAGGATTCTCAGAATGGAAGTCAATGAAAAGGAGAAATTCCTATAGAAAAGTTTGAAAGGCCAAGTTCTAAAGCAAGATGCATTTTTGAAAGCAAAGCCTTATAATTTTCAGGCATTCATTATACTTTTAGATTTTCTATGCCTATGTTTTACTGGCACATTTAATAGCCTTAAATGCTATTTTCAAAAATATGTTTCTTGATCAATTATTAGTTCTGCCCCTGAGAGTCAATGTTGTTTTGCTCACATTTAACTGTGCATAATTGTTTGTAAAGTACTTTGATGATTTGGGGAGAAATAACATTAGAAATTATAATTACCATTGTTGTTGACATAAAAATAATCAAGCAACGAAAGAATATAATACATTTCATACAACCTGCAGTGCTTCAACTGTATCCTAGTCCATCCTCTTGATAATGTCTTCCTTAATGAATCTACATTCTAATAGCTCTTGGCAACCAAATACCTAACTAAATATAAGAGTGGGAAGCAGCCTAGTTTTGACATATATATGTATATACAGTTTTGGAAGTCATGAGAATTGCAGATGTGGAAGACCAATAAATGAATACTTGTTCCCATCTTTATAATTTATTATTTAAGTGTATTCTCATTTTAGGTGAGCGACATGGGTGTCCATTTTTCTTGCTCCTTTCCTATAACATAAGTTTGTACGAATTATTTATTGAGTAACTTATCCTTATTCATGCACTTAATTATCAGACAGAATAAAATCTCTAAAATTCCTTCATACCTACTTGCAGAAGACTGAAAGATGGTTGATGTAATTAACACATATCATGACAGATTCAGGATCCCCACACCTTCCTCAAAAAAAAATGCTATGGTCTGAATCAAATTACTTAGATTATTAACATGAAAAAGCAACACTTCTTTTGTTAAAGAAATCTGATTTCTTACTTAATTTTTGGGGGTAGGGCAAAAATCAATTGTTCCTGTAAAGGATGGACAGAATCCATCATCTCTCCCCATAAACTCTCTCCACTATTTTCATACTATTGTAAAGGGCAACACTCCCCTCTCAGTCCATCAGGTTGACAACCTGGTGATTAAAGTGATTTTCCTAAAGTGTTGGTCTAATTATGTCACCTTCCTCATTCAATAAATGCCAGTGGTTTTCAATTTCCTTGAGGAGCAAATAAAAAAAAATACTCTATTTGGAATTCAAAGCCCTTCATAATCTAGTCCCCTTCTACTTTTCCAAACCTCCCTTTTACCCTTCTCATACTCTTCCATCCATTGACACTGGCTTCTTGGTTGTTCCAGAAGCAAGATGCTCCAGCTCTCTGCTTCAGGCAAGAATGCAGAAGACTTTCAATGGATGGGTTTTAAGTTGGGATTTATAAGAAGCCAGGGAGGTCAGTGGTGAGTGGAGGAGGGAGAGCATTCTAAGCCATGGGAAATAGCAAGAGAGACTGCTTATTACTCAGGAATTTTTGAAAAAAAAAGGTTGATCCATTCTTTTGATGAGAGGCAAAGATAATCAGTGGACAAACTGTATTCTCTATTGGAATTTTTATGATGTTGAGAGAAAACAAGGAAGATCCCGAGAATGTTGTTTGAGTCCTGTGTTTTTAAATTAAAGAGAGCATGGATGGGTCACACACAGTGGTCAGTCATGGATGCTTAAACCTGTAGAGGTTGTATGACTGCTTTTCATGGATATTGTAGAGGAGATCAATGTTCAGGTACAGAATCAATTAAAAAATTTAATGGTGATTTGCATTTCTGTGATTCTAATTAGAATAATGCATTTAGAAACCCTTAGATTAGAAAGAGTTCATATGGGTTTAGAAAAAAAAAGTCATTATCCACTGTTCATAGGGCACTGTTATAAATTCCATGGATCCATAGAAAAGTCCTTGTCCTCTATGAACATATATTCTAATGGCTGATATTAGATATAAAATTATCTTTAAAATATGCCCATAAAATGCAAAAATGACCAACATATTAAACATTACTACCAGGCATGCAGAGTTTTGCTCAGAAGTTCTTGGGTAATAATGGAAAGATTAACATTTCAAAAGTCATATTAGAGTCATCTAGAAAAGTCTTTCATTGATAGAAACATCTAGAATATTTTAAAATTATTTTAATTTCCTCTAGACCAACAAGGAAATCCAGGCAATTGTAATCTAACCATGCAAGAGCCTAGTCAGTGCTCAAAAACTAAGTCAGAGAAGTGAATTTTCCATAGTTAAATTATTTATATTCAACATGAGCAGATAGAATGCTGTGACTGGTCTCCTGGATTCCATGTTATTTTGCAAAGTTATTTTCTTAGAGTCGGAAGGGGCAACAGATTTGTCAAGTGTACAGTATGCTTTTGGACCTCCTAAAAGTTTCTAATTTAGGATCTTTTTTCATTTGCAACTATTAATGATGCTTCCAAGACACTTGCAGACACAACTTTCATGAAGTGGAATTTAGGGTAATGCTGTACAGCCTGTTTATGTCAATTGGTTAGAACTCAATGATAATGAGGATAGAGTTACAGGTTCCCCACAGGGATAGGGCATTACCTTTGCCATGATCCTTTCCTAAGGAGTATAAATTTAGCCTCTTTCTAACTGTTCTACATATTTCTAGTGAGTCACAAGGGAAATTACATGAAAAAATGTACTCAATTAACCTGAGTTTCTCACCAATTCTAGCAAAACAACTGAAAGGAATAGATCAGCAATCTCATTTTCACATGTGAAGGTATGCCACATAAATCAAATCTCATTCATATATACATGACAATTAAAGTTATTGACAACATTTTTTTCTATTACTTTTAATTCAATATTGTTAATGAAAGAGAATGATGTATATGATGTGCTATGTTGTTTTGCCCATGTAGGCTGTGTCTACATGGGTCTATCTAGATGTGAGTCACGGGAAGGCACAAGAATAGATATCTCTATCATCACTTCTTCCAGTCCCTCTCCAAGGGAGACCAAATCCTGCCAAGAGGGAAAGTGAGAGTTGGGGGCCAGAAGCTGACACCTCTTTTCTCCTCAAAAAGAATGAATGCCAGGCAGATCTATCTGCTCTGTTAAATGTTATTAGTGTAGCAGGAGTAACTTTTATGCTTGATTTGTACCACTAATCACTATCCCTTAATGAGGAACAAGTGTCTCAACACACACACACACACACACTCACATATGGCTTAACCCTTTTCTCTCCAGGTGCCAGTTGCACAATGAAAATGAATAGCTAATAAATCTATTTATCCCAGTTGGTAGCAAAATAAGAATTAGAGAAGATATGCATAGAGTAATACATGGCATACAATTCACAGACTAAATAAGGTCTCCTGTTTGGGATTTAAATGACAGAGAGAGAGGGAGAGGGAGAGGGAGGGAGGGAGGGAGGGAGGGAGGGAGAGAGAGAGAGAGAGAGAGAGAGAGAGAGAGAGAGAGAGAGAGAGAGAGAGAGAGAGAAGAGACAATGAATCAATGAATATCTCAGATCTCACCCAAGAAGAAATTCCTTGAAGTCTCTAGTAGAGCAAGATAGAGAGAGGGACTTGATAAAGATTATCAGCTTCCTTCTTACAACAGTCTTTCCCCCTTAGCAGCCTGAAGAGATTCTGGAGTGCCCAGCTGGGAACAAGAATCCTGGATCTCTCTTTTGTCCACCTCTCATGTACACTGCCTATCCTTCATTCAGGCATGAAGCATTGCCTAATTAATCTCCACCAATGAAGACAGAGTCCCATACAGTTGGATGTTTGAGCCAAAGGTCTTATAAATAATTTGCACCTTAGGTGTCATATGACTACCATTTCTCTAATGCAGCTTCTTTTCTTCCATGCAAGACAAAAGAAGACTACCAAAGAGAAGAGAAAGCTGTGCTTGGTAGTTTTTGGTTCTATCTTCCCTAACAGAGCATCTGGGTCATTGAAAAACATAAAAGATCACAGACACAATCAGTAAGGATCTCTGAGGCTTGATAGAGTTCTCAAGATCATGAAATCACCATGTCCTTCACAATATCCTTCTCTAATATCTATAGGTAATTTGTGAATCTCATCTCTTTCCTGAGCAACAGTTGGATGCCCCATAGGTTACTCAAACTCAACATTTCCCCAATTCACCCAAGCTTCAAGAATCATCATATTCAACTCTTCATTCTCACCCTACATATTCCATAAGTTGTCAAGTTTTTTTAAAAAAAAATATTTTTAGTTTACCACCCTCAGTTCCACAGTTGTCAAGTTTTGAAATTTCTACTTCCATAAGAGTTTTTGTATACATCCACTCCTCTCAATTCATCTAGCCACAACACTACTTCAGCCACTCATCACTCCTTGCAGGAAAGATTGCAATAGCATTATAATTTGATCAGGTGTTTCCATACTCTAAAATATAGTCTGCTTAGGTTCCTAAAGTGATCTTCCTAAAGTAAATGTCTGTCCATCTCCTACCCATCTCACTTTTCAATAATCTCCAATGGTTCCCTATTACCATCATACTCAAATACACATTTTTTTTAGGTTTAGCATTTAAAATTCTTTAGAATCTGAGCAACTTCTTACCCTTCCAGGGTTGCATTTTATTCTTCTCTATGAACTTTACAATTTGTCTGTATTTGCAAAGTTGTAATTCCTTGCACACAAAACTTAGCTCAAATCTTACTTCCTTTTGCAGGATTTTCCTAGTGGCTCCAGATGCTAGTGCCTTCCTTTCCAAGATAACTTGCCAGCTACCCTGTATGTGTCTTCTATGAACCAAATTACTTTTACATTATCATCCAAATGAGGAAGTGTAGTCCTTGAAGGAAGAACTGCTTTCATTTTGTCTTTATATCTCCAACACTTAATCCAATGTCCTACACATAGTAAGTGCCTGATAAGTCCCTGCTAACTGGCTTATAGATCATTAAAATGGAGGCAAGAATATTGTATTATCCACCATACAGGATGAATGTTCAGTGGGAATTATTTTGCAAACTTCTATATAAACGTTAGTTTTTATTACATATTATAATATTAATAATAATTTATGATAGATACAAGAGCAGCATTATTCATGCATTCACTTTTGTTATCACACATTACCAGCATTTATGGTATACTGGACCCACCTCTATTTTCAAGTTGGATAACTAAAGAGAAAATCCATTTTAAAGTCCAATTCTACATTGCTCTAGCCAAGAAAAGTCATACAATAAGAAAGTCATTCTTCTGTAAAACAGTTTAATAAATCAAAATGAGGAGAAT
>CM053622.1:279525325-279540905 GCA_028646595.1 Phalanger gymnotis
AAAAAAAAACAGAGGCAGATAGCAGAATGTATTAAAAACCATAATTCTACAATATGCTGTTTACAAGAAACATATCTGAAACAGGGGAATACTCACAGGATAAAGTTAAAAGGCTGGAGTACAATATATTATGCTTCGGCTGAAATAAAAAATCAGAGGTAGCAATCCTAATCTCACACAAAGCAAAAGCAAAGATAGATCTAATTAAAAGGGATAAGGAAGGAAGCTATATCCTGCTAAAAGGCACCATAGACACTGAAGCAATATCATTACTTAACATATATGCAGCACGTGGTATAGCATCAAAATTCTTAGAGGAGAAATTAAGGGAGCTACAGAAAGAAATAGACAGCAAAACTATGCTAGTGGGGCACCTCAAAGTCCCCCTTTCTGAACTTGATAAATCTAACCTTAAAATAAACAAGAAAGGAGGTAAGAAGGTGAATAGAATTTTAGAAAAGGTAAATATGATAGACCTCTGGAGAAAACTGAATGGGGATAGAAAGGAATATACCTTTTTTCTCAGTGGTATATGGCACACACTCAAAAACTGAGCAGGTACTAGAGCATAAAAACTTCACAATCCAGTGCAGCATTGCAGAAATAGTCAATTCATCCTTTTCAGATCATGATGCAATAAAAAAATATTTGTAATAAAGAACCATGGAAAGATAAACTAAAAATGAATTGGAAACTAAATAATCTAATCCCAAAGAATGAGTGGGCCAAAGAACACATCATTGAAACAATTAATATCTTCATTCTAGAGAATGACAATAATGAGACAACATACCAAAACTTATGGGACATGGCAAAAGCAGTTCTTAGGGAAGTTTTATATCTCTAAATGCTTACATGAAGAAAATAAAGAAAAAGGAGATCAATAAATTGGGCATGCAACTAAAAAAGCTAGAAAAAGAAAAAAATTGAAAATGTCTAATTAAATAAGTAACTACAAATACTTAAAAACAAAAGAGATTAATAAAATTGAAATCCAGAAAACTATTGAATAAATAAAATTAAGAGCTGGTTTTATGAAAAAAAACAAATTAGTAAATCTTTGGTTAATTTGAATTAAAAAGAAGAAAACAAAATTATCAGTATCAAAAATGAAAAGCATGAATTCACATTCGAAGAAGAGGAAATTAAAACAACAAGGAATTATTTTGCCCAATTTTATTCCCATAAATGTAACAATCTTAGGGAAATTGATGAATGTTCACAAAAATATAAATTACCCAGGTTAAAAGAAAAGAAAAGAAAATATCAATATAACTCCATCTCAGAAAAAGAAATTGAACAAGCCATCAACAAATTCCCTAGGAAAAAATCTCCAGGACCAGATGGATTTACATATGAATTCTATCAAACATTTAAAGAACAATTAATTCTCTTGCTTTATACACTAATTGGAAAAATAGTCAAAGAAGGAATCCTACAAAATTATTTTTATGTCACAAATATGGTACTAATACCTAAACCAGGAAGAGTCAAAACAGAGAAAAAAATAATAGACCAATTTCCCTAATAAATATTGATGCAAAAATTTTAAATACAATATTAGCAAAAAAGATTGTAGCAACTTATCATGAGAATAAAACACTATGACCAGGCAAGATTTATTCCATAAATACAAGACTGGTTCAATATTAGGAAAACTATCCACATATCATCATTGATCATCATTGATTGCATGTTGATCATATCATCAACAAAAGTAGCAGAAAACATGATTATCTCAATAAATGTAGAAAAAGATTGTGATAAGATACAACACTCATTCCTATTTAAAAAAAAAAAAGAAAGCACAGGAATAAATGGAGTCTTCCTTAAAATTTTAAGTAGCATCTACCTAAAACCATCAGCAAGCGTTATATGTAATGAGGATAAGTTAGATGCATTCTCAATAAGATCAGAGGTGAAATAATGATGTCCATTATCACCCCTGTTATTCAATATTGTTCTAGAAATGTTAGCTTTAGGAATAAGAATAGAAAAACAAACTGAAGAAACTAGAACAGGCAAAGAAGAAACTAATTTACCACTGTTTGAAGATGATATGAAGATTTATTTAGAGAATCCAAGTAAAAAACTACTTGAAATAATAAATAACTTTAGCAAAGTGGCAGGATATAAAATGAATCCACATAAATCCTCATCATTCTTATATATTACTAACAAAGTCCAACATTAAGACATAGAAATTCCATTTAAAGTTATAGTAGACACTATAAAATATCTGGGAGTCTACTTCCCTAGGCAAACCCAGGGCTTATATGAACATAATTATGAAGCACTTTTCACACAAATAAAGTCAGCTCTAAATAAATGGAAAAAATATCAGTTGCTTGTGGTTAGTCTCAGCTAATACAATAAAAATGACAATTTAACCTAAATTAAATTACTTATTCAGTGCCATACCAATTAAACTACCAAAAATATTTTACCCAGCTGGATAAAATAATAACAAAATCCATCTGGAAGAACAAAAGTTCCAGAATATGAACAGAATTAAAGAAAAGAAATGCTAGGGAATGTGGCCTAACCATCCCAGATATTAAACTGTACTATAAAGCAGCAGTCATCAGAACTACTTGGTACTGATTAAGAAAAAGAGTGGTGGATCGGTGAAATAGGTTAGGTACACAAGACACAGTAGTCAATGACTACAGCAATTTACTCTTTGCTAAACCCAAAGAATCCAGCTTCTGGGTTAAGAATTCCCTATTTCACAAAAACTGCTGGGAAACTGGAAAACAGTATGACAGAAACTGGGCTTAAACCAATATTTTACATCGTATACCAAAATAAAGTCCAAAATGGTACATTATTTCAGGATAAAGGCTGATACTGTAAGCAATTTGGGAGAACAAGGAATAGTTAATTGTCAGATTCATGAGAAAGGGAAGAATTCATGACCAAACAAGAGATAGAGAGTGTTATAAAATGTAAAATGGATAATTTTGATTATGTTAAATTGAAGTTTTTATACAAACAAAGCCAATGCAACAAAGTTTGGGAGGGAAGCACAAAATTGGGAAAAAATCTTTACAACCAGTGTCTCTGATAAAGGCCTCATACCTAAAATATGCAGGGAATAGAGTCAAATTTATAAGAATAGAAGTCATTCTCCAATTGAGAAATGGTCAAAGAATATGAACAGGCAGTTTTCAGAGGAAGAATCTAAGGATATCTATAGTCATAGGGAAAATGCTCTAAATCACTATTGATTAGAGAAATACAAATCCAAACAATTCTTAGGTACCACATCTCTCCTGTCAGATTGGCCAACATGGCTAAACAGGAAAATCATAAATGCTTGAGAAGATGTGGGAAAATGGGAACACTGTTACATTGTTGGTGGAGTTGTGCAGTAATCCAGCCATTCTGGAGAGCAATTTGGAACTATGCCCAAAGGGCTGTAAAAATGTTCATACCTTTTGACCCAGCAATACTACTTCTAGGGTTGTATCCCAAAGAGACCACATAAGTGGGAAATGGACCATAATGTACAAAAATATTTGTAGCAGCTCTTTTTGTGGTGGCAAAGAATTGGAAATCAAGAGGATGCCCATCAATTGAGGAATGGCTAAACAAATTGTGATATATGAATGTAATGGAATACTATTGTATTATAAGAAATGAAGAGCAGAGGGACTCCATTACAACCAGGAAAGACTCATATGGACTGATGCTGAGTGAGGGCAGCAGAACCAGTAGAACATTGTACACGATTACAGATACACAGTACCTATTAGACTAACTTTCATAGACTTGGCTGTTCTCCTCAATGCAAGGTTCAAAGACAGCTCCAAAAGGCTCATGATGGAAAAAGCTATGTACTTTCAAAGAAAGAATTATGGAGTATGAATGCAGATTGAGGCAAACTATTTGCTCTCTTTTTTTTTTCCTTCTTTTTTGGTTTTGTTTCTTCTTTCTTATGTTTCATTCCATTGGTAATAATTCTTCTTTACAACTGAACTATTATGTAAATAATTTCAATGAGAAGGTATCTGTAGAATATATATTGGATTACATACCCTCTTACAGGAGGAAGGGGGGAGGAGAGGAAGGGAAAGAAAATTTGGAACTGAAAAACTCATGGAACTGAGTGTTGTAAATTAAAAACAAAAAAGAAATTATCAAGGAAAACTGCCCTGATATTCTAGAACCAGAGGGTAAAATAGAAATTGAAAGATCCACCAATCACCTCTTGAAAAAGACCTCAAAAAGAAAACTCCTAGGAATATTTTCACCAAATTCCAGAGTTCCCAGGTCAAGGAGAAAATACTGCACGCAGCCAGAAAGATACAATTTGAGTATTGTGGAAACACACTCAGGATAACACAAGATCTAGCAGCTTCTACATTAAGGGATCAAAAGGCTTGGAATATGATATTCTGGAGGTCAAAGAAGCTAGGATTAAAACCAAGAATCAGCTACCCAGCAAAACTGAGTACAATATTTTAGGGGGAAATGGATTTTAAATGAAATAGAGGACTTTCAAACATTCATGATGAAAAGTCCAGAGCTGGATAGAAAATCTGACTTTCAAATACAAGAACCAAGAGAAGCATGAAAAGGTAAACAAGAAGGAGAAATCATAAGGGACTTATTAAAGTTCATTTGTTTGCATTCCTACATAGAAAGATGATATTTGTAACTCAGGAGACCTTTCTCTGTATTAGGGTAGTTGAAAGGAATATGCATATATACAGACAGTGGGCACAGAGTGAGTTGAATAGGAAGGGATGCTATCTAAAAAATAAAATTAAGGGGTGAGAGAGGAATATATTGAGAGAAGGAGAAAGGGAGAGATAGAATAGGGTAAATTATCTCACACAAAAGAGGCAAGAAAAAGCTGTTGTAATGGAAGAGAAGATGTGGGAGGTAAAAGGGAATGAGTGAACCTTATTCTCATTGGAATTGGCTTAAGGAGGGAAATAACATACACACTCAATTGGGTATCTTACCTTACAGGAAAGTAGGGGAGAAGGGTTGGGGGGGGTGGGGAATGATAGAAGGGAGAACAGATTGGGGGAGAGAGTAGTCAGAAGCAAACAATTTTGAAAAGGGACAGGGTCAAAGGAGAAAATAGAATAAATGGGAGTGGGATAGGATGCAGGGAAATATAGTTAGTCTTACACAACATGACTATTATGGAAGTGTTTTGCATTACAATACATATAAACTATTCTGAATTGCTTGTCTTCTCAAGGTGGGGGATTGGGGAGGGAAGAAGGGAGAGAATTTGGAACCCAAAGTTTTAAAAACAAATGTTAAAAACTATTTTTACAAGCAACTGGGACATAAGATATACAAGCAATGGGGTATAGAAATATATCTTGCCCTAATAGAAAGTAAGGGGGAAAGGGATGGGAGAGGGAAGTGGGGTGATAGAAGAGAGGGCAGACTGGGGAAAGGGGCAATCAGAATACATGCCATCTTGGGTTGGGGGGGAGGGGAGAGATGGGGAGAAGATTTTTAACTCAAAATTTTGTGGAACTGAATGTTGAAAACTAAAAATAAATCAATTAATCTTAAAAAAGACAGTCTCTGCCTTCAAGGAGCTCACAACCTAATGAGTTTGTTTTATGAGTATTGAACAGCAGGATTTTATTTTTCTACTTTTTCAATATAAGATTTTTTTAAATCTAGATCTGTTATTTCAATAGACCTTTGGTTGAAAATGACTATAAATTGGAAGGCCAATGCTGATTTTCATTGATAAAGTATTTCCCTTAACAACGATCAGCATGTATCCTCAAAACACAATGCTAAAGACTTGCCTGGGTTACAGAGTAATTAAGTGACTTGCCGATGTTAAATGTTCCTACAGCCCTTAAATGTCAGAGAGAGTACAAATACCTGTTTCTTCCAAATGAAGCCAAATCTCAAGCTCAGAAATCAAGTATATTGCAAAAAATCATAAGTATTTAATGAAAGCTATAAGAAAATATTTTATAAGTCTGAAGTATTAAAAAGTATAAAATCCCACAGATATTGACTATACGAACCACAATATGAATTTACAATGAGGAACTTTCTGAATAATATTAAGTTAAAAGTATTGATGATATCTCATCATTCAATTATGTTTATAGAGGTCTTTTTTTGTAAAGTTCAAAAATACTGTCTTCAACTTCCTTGAGATGGTAAATGTTAATTATTCACAACAGTCTAAAAAGCGTTTTTAGAACTAGCTTTACAAATGTTCAGAACAATCTATACTAAATCCATTTATTTTAATATAACTGTTATTTTGTCACCCACATCCTAAATGCCAAGTCTGTTATTCCAAACCATCCAGGGTTCTTTATTACCCAAATCCCCATAGTTCTCCTTCTGTAGGCCATTCAGTAGCACCCATTTTCTTTTAGCCATTTAACATCAGATTGGATTTCACATTTCCTTTATGATATAGCAAGAGAATGGAGCAAAATGACAGATTTGCCATTGCACTATCCAGCAAAACTCTCCCAACAATCCTCTCCAAACGACTTTAAACTAATGCCTCAAATTTTATTCTGGAGGAGCAGAGCCACAAAATGCCAGGGTTAGACATTCTTCCAGCCCAAGACAAATTAAGAAGTCAGCAGGAGAGGTCTGTGACATCAGGGTGGTGGCTAGTCTAGAGCACATACAGTAGAAATACCAGAAGTGTCTCTTAGCAGTTACTGTGACAGTGGCAGCAGCAGCTTTATGGGAGCTTTCAGAACAAAAACAATAAAGTGGTTGGCCAAGCATTCAGAAAATTACCAGGGACTCTGAGCTATCTAGAACTTGTGTTGCCCATTAGGAGTTCTGAGTTGCATTTCCACAGTGGAGAGGAGCACTTGTGGTTATTCACAAGAGACTAGGAGCCCTGTTGAGGTTCCAAGACCTTGAGCACTGCTAGCACTTGCAGCTGTAGGACAACAGGGGCCCTTTTCAGGTAAAGACCAGAGGACAGAGCAAGAGGGCAGTGATCACACCTCTCTCCAGAACACATCATTTTGGAAGCACTGAAATCTTTCCTAGAACTAGCTCTGAAGATAGCAGCATGAAAATGTCTGAATCTTGGGACATTGTCTGCCTACCTCCCCCCAGTTGAGCAGAGCCCAAGTTTAAAATAAAGTGAAAAGTAAAGAAATAAGGTTGAAAATGAGAAAACAAAAAGAAAAAATCTTGGTGATAAAAAGCTACTACAGAGGCAAGGAAGAGCAAGATACAAATTCAGAAGAAGACAACATAAAAAGAGCTACCTACAAACCTCAAAGGAAAAAAAAAAAGTGCAAATCAGAGATAAGAACAACAAAAATTCCTAGAAGCATTAAAGAGATACAAGTGGTAGAGGGAAAAGAAAATAGAGTGATGCAAGAAAATTCCAAGAAAAATAATTATTAGGTTGGTAAGAAGCACAAAAATACTAAAGAAAATAACATGTTAAATGACAGGAGTAGTCAATTTTTTTTTTAAAGCACAAAAATTCACTATAGAAAAGAACCCCTTAAAAACAATATTGGGCAAATGGAAAAAAGCAGGAAAATTCACTGAACAAAAAAAAATTCCTTAAAAATTAGCTTTGGACAAGTGGAAGCTAACGACTCCATGAGACATCAAGAAACAATAAAACAAAGTCAAAAAATGAAAACATAGAAGAAAAATTGAATTATCTCATAAGGACAACTGACCTAGAAAACATATTGAGCAGAGATAATTTAATAATTACTGAACTATATAAAAAACATGATCAAAAGAAGTGTAGACATCCCATTCAAGAAATCATAAAGGAAAACTGCCATGTTATCTTAGATCCAAGGGGTAGAATAAAAATTGAAAGAATACACCAATCACCAGCTGAAAGAGATCCCAAAATGAAAACTCACAATAATATTATAACCAAATTCCAGAGCTCCTAGGTCAAAGATAAAATACCTCAAGAAGCCAGAAAGAAATCATTCAAATGTTGTTGAGCCACAATCAATATTGCTCTAGAATTGGGAAGTTCCATGGAACTGGAATAAGATATTCCAGAAGACAAAGAAACTGGGATTGCAGCCAAGAATAAACTACCCAGCAAAAAAAAATCAATATTATCTTTCCAGGGGGAAGTGAATATTTAATGAAATAGAAGAATTTTAAGATTTCCTGATAAAAAAAAATAGAGTTCAATAGAAAATTGGACATTCAACACAAGACCAAAGAGAGGCATAAAATAAAAATTGAAAGAAAATTGAAAGAGAAATCATAATGGTCTCAATAACTTAATCTGTCTCCATTTCTACATGTGAAGATGGTACATATAACTTCTAATAATTTTATTATTATTAAGGCAGTTAGGAGTCTACATAAACAGAGCATATAGGTGTGAGTCAATTGTGTAAAGATGACGTCAAAAAATGAAGAGGCAAGAAAGAGGGAAGCACTCGAAGAAGAAAGAGAAAGGAAGACTGGGTGAAATTATCTCACACAAAACAGGCATGGAAGGAAAATATTTTACAGTGAAGGGGAAATGAGGGAAAACTACTCTAAACAAAATTTCTTCAAAGAGAGCAAAGAACACACACACACACACACACACACACACACACACACCTCTCTACACACACCTGGGTATAGAAATCTTTCTTACTCAACATAGATGTAGGAGGAGAAGGGGGACAAAAGGAGAGCATAAAAAGGAGGGTGGATTAAAGAAGACTGTCGCTAGAAGTAATATAGACCTTTTGAGGAAGGACAGGTAGAAAAGAGAGAAAGAAGTATAAACAGAAGAAAATATAATGGAGGGGAATAGACATATAGTATTCATAACTGTGAATGGTGTGTATTCACCCATAAAATGAGAAGGGATTGTGGAATGCAGTAGAACCAGAATCCAAAAATATGTTATTCCACAGGAGACAAACTAGAAATAAAAAGACAAAAACACACAGTTAAGTAGCTGAAGAAGAATTTATTGTGCTTCAGTTAAAATAAAAAAAAGGCAGGAGTGGCAATCATAATCTCAGACAAAGCAAAAACAAAATAGACCTAATTAAAACATATAATTGGGGAAACATCATTTTGCTAAAAGGTACCAGAAAATGAAGTAATATCAAAAAGTTTTATAGCAAATTTCACTGATAAAGACCTCATTTCTCAAAGATATAGGGATGTGAGACAAATTTATTTAAAAAATCAAAACCATTGTTCAAGTGAATGGTCAAAGGATATGAACAGGCAGCCTTCAGAAAAAGAAATCAAAACTATCAACAATTAGGAAAATAATAAATAATGGATAAGATGTGGGAAAATTGAAACACTAATGCATTATTGGTGGAGTTGTGAACTAATCCAAACATTCTGGAGAGCAATTTGGAATTATGCCCAAAAGGCAATAAAAATGTGCATATCTTTTGACCTAGCACTTCTAGGTCTGTATCCCAAAGAGATTATAAAACAGGAAAAGGACCAACATGTACAAAAATATTTATAGTAGCTCTTTTTGTGGTAGCAAAGAATTGGAAATTGAGGAAATGTCCATCAATTGGGGAATGGCTGAACATGTTGTGGTATATGAATGTAATGGAATACTATTGTGCTTTAAGAAATAATGAGTAAGCAGACTTCAGAAAAAATGTGGAAAGACTTATATGAAATGATGCTGAGTGAAATGAGCAAAACCAGGAGAATATTGTACACATTAACAACCACATTTTGCAATTACTGACTTTGATAGAATTAGTTCTTCTCAGAAATGCAAGGATCTAAGACAAATCTAAGAGCCTCATGGTGGAAAATGCCATTCACATCCAGAGAAAGAACTTTGGAGTCTAAATGCAAATGGAAGCTGAGTATTTGTTCTCCTTTTCTTTGGTTGTTTCATTTCATTTCTTCTTTCTCATGGTTCTTTCTATTAGTTCTAATTCTTCTTTACATCATGACTAATGTGAAAATATGTTTAATATGAATGCATAAGTAGAGCCTATATCAGATTACATGCCATATTGGGGAGGGGGGAGAAAAAGAAAGGGGAGAAAATTTGAAACTCAAAATGTTATGGAAGTGAATGTTGAAAATTAAAATTAATTAATTAAAAAACTATCAATAATCACAAGAAAAAATTCTTTAAAACAGTATTTATTAGAGAAAATCAATTTTAAATAACTGTTATCACCTCACACCTATCATATGGGCTAACATGACAGAAAAGGTAAATGAAAAATATTGGAAGGTTTGTTGAAAAATTAAGATACTAATGCATTTTTGGTAGAGTTGTGAACTAGCCCAATCATTCTGGAGAATAATTTTGAACTATGCCTAAGGAGCTATATACAACTGTATATACCTTTTGGTCTTAGAATATTACTACTAAGTTGTATCCCAAAGAGATTAAAGGAAAAAGAAAAAGACCTATTTGTGCAATAATATTTCTAGTAGCTCTTTTTGTGGTGACAAAGAATTAGTAATTAAAGGGATTTCCATGAATTAAGGAATGGCTAAACAAATTGTGGTATATAATTGTGGCAGAATACTATTGTGCTATAACATATAATGTACAAGATGGTTTCACAAAAACTGACTTAATATGAATTGTTGCAGAATGAAGTGAGCAGAATAACAAGATCATAGTATACAGTAAGAGCAATATTGTTAATATGATCACCTGTGAAAAGCAGAATTACCCTGATCAACAGTTTTGAAGGGCTCACAAGAAAAATCATATTCAGAGAGAGAATTGATGAACCCTGAGTATAAATTGACATTTTTTTTGTTTTATCATCTACTTCTGAGAGCCAAGATGATGGAATAAGCAATAAATCACCATAACTCTCTCATCTTCACCTCCAAAAAAACATAAATTGCCATCCTAAAACAAATCCTGGAACAGCAAAACCAGAGAAAGATGGGGTGAAATAATATTTTTGCCTAAGAAACTTGGAAGATCAGCAGGAAAGGTTTGTCTCACCCAGGTAAAAGAGGAATGCAGTCAAGGACAGGAAGCATCCCAGCAAGCCCCACCTCTTCAAACCAGAGCAAAATCCTGAGCCCCAGTGTGGTGGAGCAGGCAAACACCAGAACTAGTGCCACTCTGCCGTGTTCCCCCCTGCCTCCCCATGTGCTTCAGCATAGCCAGGGGAAGGCAGACTCCAGCTCAAAGAACCACCACATACTTTAAGGTAACTCCAAGGAAATAGGTATCTTTCATTGGCCAGACCTCCAAGATCTTCAGGATAGCCCTGGCCAAACAGATAGATTCCAACATACCAGTGCCTAAGCAAATAGGCAGCCACCAGTGTCAGCCCCGCTCCATATGATTTAGCATAGCCCTGGTGAAATGCCAATGTAATGAATGCCTCAATATATTCAAAAGTAGGCATATGGAATATAAAGAAGTACATCCTGCGGAATAATGATATTCTCAGACCTTTGCTCCTCAGCAAGGATTTATCCTTGGACTAGAATGAAGAAGATGGGGATAGAAGGACAGTAATGCTTCATCATTATCCTCAACCACAAAACACTCAAATTTTCTTGATTTTTTCATTTTTATTCAAATACATTTTTCTGGTTTATGCTTTCATATTCTTAACATATTCAAATTACCATTAAAAAAAACTAAGATTCCATTCAAATAGACCACAATTGTATCATGCAATCATTTTTAGTTATATATTTATATAGGTTTCATTTCAAAAATATGTTTCTTTAAGGGCATGGTCTATATTTTTAACGAACTTTGAGTCAGAGTACTACGACAATTTGAGCAACTAGAAATTTCACTTTTCCACACAATGTCCTTTGTTTTCCTGTCAATAGCACTGAGAGATATTTGCATGTTCCAACTTAATTTACTAATAAGGAAAGATTAAAAGCAGAGGGAAATGAAAGGAAACATAACCAAATTAAACAATACTTCTGACCATATCTTATTTGTCAATTATCAACATTTAAACAAGTTTAAGAGTTATTTTCCTATGATCTTACCTATAAATAAATTGTCCAGAACCATTCTTTCGGGCTGACCACTAACCTTGTACCCTTTACCATTCATCATCATCATGGAATCTGTGGCTTTTTTGTGAAAGCTGTCTCAATTTATGGGATTTGCTTATAAAATCCTTCTATTTCCTTTTTCTGCCAACTTATTCCAATTATAGGAGAAGGATTGAGGGCCTGTCCCCGCTACTGAAAAATCTATCAGCGGACTTCCTCCCATACGATATTTCCTTTCTGTTGCTATGGGGAAAAAAAAACACAGTGTCTCATTTCTACTCATAGATATAGGGCATTCAAATGTACTTTTAGTTCCTCAAAGTATATAATGAGATATAGGCTCAAAAAAGGAAAGAAGTGCATTCTTTTATTACTGGTATAATTATTGAGAAGGATGAAGAGCATTACTTTTTCACCATAGTAATAATCATCTCAACATTTTACAGAGAGAAAGTATGCCTACCAGGAAACACGCAGCCCTATTGTCTATATGCCTCAAAGAGGTAATCCAAGCCTTTTTAAGAAACATTAAGCAGAACATCCTTCCTGAGTCATTGTCATTTTAATATGAGCTCACTAATTGATGACTGATGTGGATACCATCCTAGAGGACTGGGACTCAACAGAATTTATTAAGGGTAACATGGAAGTTACTATTTGCCAGTGAACCCAAGGTAGAGTATTTAAGTTTGGATAACTTAGGTAGGAATATGAAGATACAAAGTTAAGCAAAGACTTAATTTGAAGAACTGCCCTAGGTGCAAATTCAAAATATGTCTCTCTGATGGTAGAATTTTAGACAATAGGTTAAGGGGGGGGGAGGCTAGAGTGAAGTTTTTTGTTAGGTTATGAAAAGAATATAGTTCATTTCTGTGTGCATAAAACCAGCCCTATTTAATTATTCCCATAATTATATATATATATATATAAAATTATGTGTATATATATGTATATGTATATACATTCCTATAATTATGTGGGTCCATTTATGAATGAATGAAAAAGGCCAGATAGTTTTTTGGGAAGACTGAAAAAACACATAATATAAGTGGGACATCAATATTTCATTCCAAACAATCTTTGTGGAGCAAACTCTCAAGAAAAAATGTTGGGCTTTAAGCTGGAATTTATCCTGAAAAAATCCTAGAGAAAGAGATAACAAATTTGGGCATTTGGGAGAGAAAAATATTACTGGCAGCAGTATTCTGGATAATATAGAATAATTCAGTTTTAAATTCATTACTAAAAGATATACCTAGTTTACTACTAATACACAGAATAAGAGAATACATTTTCTTTTTCCCTTCATAGGATAGAGAACATTTGCTTTCCAATGATGTTGTTCAAATATGATCTAGTAAATAAGTGTGATCTATGAAGAAATCCTCCTCTTCAGGAGGGAGAGATAAAAGAAACATTAATATCAACAATAATTGTGAGACCTTTAAACTTTTCAGCAATATTTTTTTTCTTTAAAAAGTAATTCTCTTATTTTTTCCCTTTTTTCAAGGAAGTTTTCCCTCTGATAATATGAATTTTATGCTATAGAAAGACACAAGGTGATATTCTCAATCAAGGCCCCCACATAAGCACATGATACCCTAGGGTTGAGAGCTAACAACGGAAATTATTATCAAATACAATTTCTACCTTTGGGATACAACCTGTGGTTAAAATAAAGGAAAGATGAACTGAAAAGGCTAAAGAATTGGGCCTGATCCCACTGCTGATATTGATGGACCCTGCACAAGAGATTTTACTTCTCCAGCCCTCCATTTCCTTTTTAAAATGAGATGGTTTGATCAGAGGCTCTGTAATATTGATAACATTGCAGGATTCTTTCTTTCCTGAGGATGACAGAACAGCTGATAAACTATTATGATTTAGAAAAGCAAATAGTAATATCAGGTCTTTGTTACTGATGTGACAGACTCAGAAGGTTGCCTTTTTCTCTGAAATATGGTCCATCTTTAAACATGAAGTTTTACTTCTATTACATAAAATGAATTTTCAGTTAGACAAGGTCCATTTAAGTTATTCTTTCTTCTTCAGTGACCCGTCAGTGTAAAACAATTGTTAAATGAAGATTTTTTTTCATCATTGTTGGCAATTTTTTACCAGATTTGCAATTCATACTCTCTGCTGCATAATTTGTATGCTAAAATTTTGGGCATTTCCCAAGTAGCTATCAGTTAGAAATGTTTTGAATTTAGCTATCAATTTAAATGAATTATAAGATGTATATTCAGAATTTAGAGAAATATTCCTTATTTAGACATATAATTTGGCCTACAATATTTAAGTTAATCCACAGCCTACCTTTCATGCAAGTTTCTTTTTTAATTATTATTCTAAATGCTGTATTATGACATCTTATATAATAAAGTATGTATGGTGTAGTGAAAAGTCATTAATTTATTGCCCAAAGTGAAAACATAAAGGAGTAGTTTGAGCAGTTTTTCTTGTAGTTGGACAACTGGAGTACTGGTTGGATGGGACTTGACCCAAATAAAGTTATGATATTTCTATTACACACACACACACACACACACACACACATTATACAGAGCCTACAGCCATAAGTATGTAGCAAGAGTTTAATTAGTAAAGTATTTATGGAGTATATAGAGTTATTATATAGAGTCCTTACTATCTTAGATATTATGAGGGAAACAAAAGAGCTATAACATAAAAACCTTGTACTCAAAAAACTTTCAGCCTAATTAGAAATGTAGAGACTACTAGGGTGGCATAGTGGATAGAGTACTGAGCTTGGAATCAGGAAGACCTGAGTTCGAATCCAACCTTAGAAATTTCCTAGCTCTCTTACCTTAACCAAGTCACTTAGCCTCCATTTGCTAATGGATCAGGGATCCTCTGGAGAAGGAAATAGCTAATCACTCCAGTATCTTTGCCAAGAAAACCCCACGGACCCATAGGTTCATAAAGAGTTAGATATGACTGAATTGCTGAACAACAAATTAGAAAGACAAGACTACCACAAAATTCTCTTGAAATCATTCCCTTAGAAGAAACCAGTAAGTGTGATGAACATACTTAATAAATTTCCCAGTGACTGGCAGACGTTAATTTCAATATGTTGTATTTAATTAAGACAAACATCATTTTTAGAAAATATTACATAACTATATTGAAAGGAATAAATAATGATTACCATTTTAACATCCATAATTTACTTTCCAGTTGTAACAACAATGTTGCTAACAGAGCTTGTGGGGATGAAAGTCTAACAGCAACAGCACACAGAAGGGCTACTAGTACAGGTTCTTTGATCTACTTTTCTAAGGAAAGCAACTTTAAGGTGTCCATAATCTCACTTTAATCAAACATACATATATCATTCACTTAGGTCTTGGGAAAAAGCCAGCACACTGAACTTCAGAGCAAATACAAACAGAAATTACAAGTATGCATCATATAAACAGAGCAAACAAACACAGAAATCAACAGACAGGCCTCTATTTGTCTGACCAGGGAATTACATAGTTACCAGAGATAGAGGCACCAATATTTGGGTTTTTCGAAGCCATGGCGGGTGGGGGGGCTCCTTAATGGCTACCCAGAGTCTCCACACCAACACTCTTCCAATGAGCGAGCCCCA
>CM053622.1:279541405-279558639 GCA_028646595.1 Phalanger gymnotis
AAAAAAAATATTATTCTGGCAATAGGGGAAATAATGTATGGGAAAAAAGATTAGAATACAGCCAGAAATCCCACTTAAAATGAACAAACTATGATGTAGGTGTAAAAGAGATTGAGGATACATGAACTTGGATAGTAGTAGTAGCTCTGAAAGGGGCTGAAAGATCATAGAGATATTCTAAAAATAATATTCCTAAGGCTTGATAACTTTTGAGGTATACAGGAGAAGGGAGAAGGAAGACTCGAAGGTGACACAGGTTTCAAACCTAGGTGACTGAGGGGATGTCAGCCACAATCAGAAATTGAGAAGTTAAGGAGAAAGGTAGTTTGGGGGAGTGAAAGATGACTTTAACTTTGAGCCTGTAAATTCTTAGGGGCCCATGCAACATCCAAGTGGAGATATCTAATAGGCATATGAGAGGTATGGGTATAAAACTCTGCAGAGAGGTTCTTGGGGTATGTGTGTATGTGTAAACATTATATATACAAATATGTGTATGTGCATATGTGTGTGTGTAATGATGTCCAAATAGGTGATAAATGAATCATAGCAATTAATTACATCACTAAGAGAGGCATTATAGAGAGTGAATAGGGCAAGGACAGTACTTGATGACACCCACACTTAGAACATGGGATGAAGAACATGAGCCAGGGAAGATTGAAATGAAGTATTCCAATAATCATGGAACCAAGAGAAAACAGTATGACAGAAACCAAGTGAGATTAAACTATCAATATATAGATGGTGTCAACAGTATATAGTGCTAAAAAAAAAAAGAAATTTTGACCGAGTGTAGTAGGAAGGCCGAATTTATAATCTCAAATATAATCATGTATATGTTTGAATGGTTCGAAATTGCAAGGTATGAGAGGTTCTGTAAGGAGAAAACAACAAGAAATTTATTTAGGCCCCACTGCAGCTGATCCATGAACCAGCCTCCCCATTCTGACATCTTGACAAAAAGACTCCAGGCCCAGAAAGCCCACCTCACAAGAGTAACCAGGAGGCCACAGAAAAACAAGATAGTATTTAGCCAAATCATTTTTACTGGCCTCAAGTTCCTGCTCACACTCCTGGGTCTACACACGGGTCAGCCCTGCTTCCACAGCTTCCTGCTTCCGCAGCTTCCTGCCTCTGCAGCTTCTGGGTTCCACAGCTTCTGCTGAAACTGTCTCTTGGCTCACCTTTCCTCGGAGCTGAGCCTCTGGCATTCTCAAGCCCCACCTCAACAACCAGAGACCATTGGTTCCGGAGTTGGCCCCTCTTAAGTCATTAATCTACACCCACACAGGTTCCACACCTGATGGGGCTTTGGGCCTGGGGCTTAGCACTTAACAGCTGAAAGTACTTCCACTCGAAAGAAACAAAAGCCATGCTAAGGAGACAATTTTGCTTAACAACACATTGAGAAAAGATAATTGGATTGGGCAGTTAAAATTTTTTTGATGATCTTGAGAGAGGAATTTCAAAAGCCAGAATGCAAAGGATTCTTGTATGAGAACAAAAAGTATAGTTTGCTGTTAATAAGAGCTTAGTAGTAAAGAAGATAATAGCAGGGCTCAGATTCAATTTAGGATGGAAACAGGCCTCCTTTCAAGGATCACAAATGAGTCTAAAACTTGGCAATATCAAGATAAGCAGTGACAACTTCAGTTAGATTTGTAGAGATGCCTCATAAAAATCCAGGCTCCTACAAATCCATCAATGGACCCACATTTACCTATAATGCTACTATATACTCTCTAACAGGATATGTATATCAAGACTTCATCCGGATCCCGATTTACTCTGAGTTTACTCTCAAACTTATGTCACTATTATCAAAAGGTGTGGTATTTAGAAATTATTGTTGAGGGGGACAGAGCCAAGATGGCAGCTGGAGAACAGGGACTTGCTTAAGCTCTCCCCCAGGTGCCTCCAAACATCTGTAAAAAATGACTCTGAACAAATTCTAGAGCTGCAGAACCCACAAAATAGCAGAGGGAAGCAGGGCTCCAGCCCAGGAGATCCTGGATGGTTGTTGGGAAGGGTCTATTGCACTGAGCTGGGAGCAGAACAGAGCACAGTCCAGCATGGGCCTGGCCAGGACCAACCAGACCAGGAGCCAGGTGGAACAAGCCATAGAATCCACTGATCACCTCTTGAAAAAGATCCCAAAAAGAAAACTAGGAATATTGTCACCAAATTCCAGAGCTCCCAGATCAAGGAGAAAATACTGCAAGCAGCCAGAAAGAAACAATTTGAGTATTGTGGAAACACAATCAGGATAACACAAGATCTAGCAGCTTCTACATTAAGAGATCAAAGAGCTTGCAATACGATATTTTGGAGGTCAAAGGGGTTAGGATTAAAACCAAGAATCATCTACTCAACCAAACTCAGTATAATGCTCCAAGGCAAAATACAGATTTTGAATAAAATAGAGGACTTTCTAGCTTTCTCAGTGAAAAGACCAGAGCTGAATAGAAAATTTGACTTTCAAGCACAAGAATCAAGAGAAGCATCAAAAGTTTTTGACAATACTGCAAGTAACAAAGAAAGAAGATGTAGCCGTTCCATCAGTACAGGACATTAACATGTTATAATTGTAGGGTGAGGAGTGGATAACCATTTAAAGAGTAACTTCAACATTGTAAAGAAAAACAAACTTGAGGGGGCAGCTAGATGGTGCAGTGAGTAGAGCACTGTTCCTGGAGTCAGGAGGACCTTAGTTCAAATCTGGCCTCAGACACTTGACACATGTACTAGCTGTGTGACCTTGGGCAAGTCTCTTAACCCCAATTGCCCTGCCTTCCCCCTCCAAAAAAAAAAAACAAGAAAAACAAACTTGAAAGTTGTATTAAGATCAATGCAATGACCATGCTTAGCTATGCATATTTGATATTGGGAATTTATTTTTCTTTTCACTTTTTTACCCAATAGGGTGAGCAGAGAAAAGAGATTCCTGTTAATGTTTAAAAACAGAGAGGTGTTAGAGACTTGTAAGGTTATATCCAATTTTAGATTAGATCCCCATATTGATCGTTTTGTTTAATTGTTTTACTTTATTATAAGAGACCTCACAACAAGTTTGGATAATCTGTAAATGTTTGCAAAGTAAAAACAAAACATCAATAAAATTTTTATGTATCTATAGGTACATATATATACGTATATATATACATACATATGTATATATATGGGTGTGTATACATATACACATGCACACATACATGTACATACATACAAATATACATAATGAGTAAATCAAGCAAATACATACAGAGTAAATCAAAGGAAACCTTAGAGGGAAGGACACTACAAACAGGGTGCAAAGGCCTACTATGGAAAATGAACATTTGAACTCAGTGTTGAAGAAAGCTAAGAACTGAAAGCAGGATCGGCTCAGGCAAAGCCTCAGTCTTGCCTTCCCATTTGCTAGCTTAGAGAACGGATGAACATTATGAACTTCTAAAACGGTCTTGTACAGGAAGACTAGCCTCAATCATAGGTGCCTGTCTATCCTTCTATGAGAAGTTATTGTTGTAATGACAGTGGTATTTGTTTACCAATAAAACATTTTATTTCCAAAAAAATGATAATAGGATAATATTGATTGGGAAATGGTAGTAGGGCAAGAAAAAGCTAAAGTTGTACCCTAAACGTGCTTATTATGCTATTCTATAGTACTTGCAATAGGAGCAGGGGAGTGGTTCATGATTATGTGCATTTTATCTAGGACATATAAACAATTACAATAAGTATAGCTCCACAAAGTTTAACTAAATTAAACAGGAGATTCAACTAAATAAATAGCTTGAACTTTGGGAGAAAAAAAGAAACAAATTATTTTAATCTTGAATTCTAACGCAGGTTTTATTTGGAAAATCAATGTGATTAGGTTCAATTTAAGATATGTGACCTCAATCAAAAATATTTTCAATTTAACTGAAATTTTCACTCTTCAAAGTGAAATTTTGCCATCACATTAAAAAAAAAACCTTCAGTAGCTATTGGTAAATTGTCCATGATTTAAAAAAAAAGGAGAAAAGGGTTTTTCAGATCATTTTCCCTGTTCAGTAAAAGTTTGTTGAATAAAATAATCAATTTCCCCTTCCCAGCCACTAAACTGTGCTTAATTTAGGGTCTGGTGAGCATTAACACAATTTTATATCTTCTCCATACATATTGCATTTGTTCTGTACCTAGTAGGTGCTTAACAATTTTTGCATTGTATGTTTGGCATTTCGTGTATTTTTTTTTCCATGTTGTTCCTTCTCTCCTCCCCCAACAATGAATTATAAACTCCTTGAGGAAACGGACTATTTCTTTTTCATTTTATCCTCACTGCCTAGTGAGAGCTTAATAATTGAATGAATCAATGAATTGAATGAATAAAGATTAAGTGGTATGTCCAGTACCACAAAACAATCAAAATTAAATCCTTTGGGACTTCATTCTCTTACTTGAACTGAAAGTCATTATGCCTATTAGAAATCATTTCTTCATTTACCAATGCCGATTCCATTCTACCTGGCCCATATCACTCCTGCACAAATAAGGCAAAGTAATATTATCTTTCTCAATCTCCTATGTAGTGTAGAACAGATTAAGGCACTCCATCTCACACTCAAATTAAGAAGTCTTAAAACCATATCAAGCTTTAACAACTACTAATTAGGCTGGGGAGACATTCCTCTAGCACAGTGGAATTCAAATGGGCCAGTGTTCCCCCTAAATACAATCCTCTGTAAAGGAAGACTTGGTTGTTTGATTTCTTTTTGGAAATTTACAGAATGTGCTCCCTGCAGTTCTATAGAATCACATCGCCTTGTTAAGCATGCAAGTATATATTAAATGCACGCTATATACAGGCACTGTGCTAAGTGCTGGTGATATGACACAAAGAAAAGCAAAAGATAATCCTTGCTCTCAAAGATCTCACATATAATGAGAGCAAAGGAGAGACAAGATGCAAACTATGTACAAATGCTATATAGAGGATAAATTAGAGATAATTCTGGAGAGAAAGAAATACTATTAAGGCCTGGGAAAGCCTTCTTACAGAAGAGGATTTTAACGGAGACCTGAAGGTAGCCACGGAAGCAAGATGGTAGAGGTGAGGATTCCAGTTATAGAGGAAAGACGGTTAAAACACATTGAGTTGAGAGAATGAGACTCTTTTTTGAGGAACAGCAAGAAGTTCATTGGATCATAGAGTATATGTAAGGTAATCAGTATAATAAGTCTGGAAAAGTAAAACAGGAGAAGTATTAGGAAGGTCTTTACAAGCCAAACAGCTTTTATAATTGATTCTAAATCATTAGTCAATCAATAAACATTTATTAAGGGCCTATTACAATCCAGGCACTGTGCTAAGCACTAGGGATAAAGAGTCTCCAGAGTTTATTGAAAAGGGCAATGATATTGTCAGACTTGAATTTTAAGGAAGTTGTTTTAATAGCTGACACCTTGTCATATCCTTCAGTTGGTTGTTGTCTTTCATACTTGAAGAGGATCAAAATGACATCACTATGTCAGTGTCAAGGTACAATGTGTCTGACTATGGCTGATCAGGTCAGTTCAGGTTTGGAAAGCTCTACCACAGCTTAGGCACAAAAAGTAAAGATGAACATTTCAAGTGAAGATGTCTCTAAATATGTACATCTCACCTTTTTTTTTTTTCCCCTGAGCTATTATGATTCTGCTTTGTTCATAGAACACAGCTCATTTTTTGATGAGGGCATACCATGCTGAGTGGTCCTCAGCCAGTGACCCCCATGACTCACAATTGATTTCATTTTTATTCAAAGAGACCTTGGGAGTATGCCTGTATTGCTTCTTTTTATCATGTGAGCACTAGCCTTGTGTGAATTGTCTGTAAAATGGTCTTTTAGATAAATATACATTTGGCCTTCAAACAAGGTGGTCAGTCCATTGGAGCTGCACTCTCTGCAGTAGTTTGAATGCTTGGCAGTTCAGCTCAAGAAAGGACCTCAGTGTCTGGTACCTTATCTTGCCAGGAGATCACAATCATCCTAAAAGAATTCAAATGGAAGAAATTCAGATTCTGGCATCTTGATTACACTTCAGTAGATTTTAAAGAAAGGTTTATAAATCCTGGAGCAGGAATGTTTGTTTGTTTGTTTATTTTTTACCAGATCATTAGAAAACTTCAAGAAAATTCTTTCAAAACAAGAAATGCTTAAAAGGCAAAAATTGATATCAACAGGAAAGTGTCAGTCTAAAGTAAATACATAGAAGCTTATGATTAAGAGGAGACAAAGGATCAAAGCCAAGTAAGTATCCTGAAGAAAGGGATTACAAAGAAGCTCTGAGTCAATACAGTATTTAGGTCCCTGATTTCCCAAAGCGTGTCCTCTTGAATTAGCTTAGGCTACAACATTGCCCCAACTAACCACACCATCTTAGAGAAGCTGCAACAATTCGTAAACAATAGTCCTGCACTTGGTTATCTACTGATGTGTTCCAAGCAGTCTTGTTTGGAGCCCTGGCTCAACAAAAAGGAATATGTTCAGCTTACTATACGTTCCTTATAGAATCAATCTAGATTTTATGTATGCCAGCTTCTGGTAGACATCCAAGTTTTTGCCTAGCTGTTAGACTGATGGAAAGGTGTAATGGTAAGAAGGGTGGGACTTTTTTATGTGTTTTTTTTTTCTTTTGGAATGCTAAGGTAATCAATTACCTTTGAGTCTTGCCTTTCAAATGTAATGGCAAGCACAGTGGGACATTTTATTGTTTTTGTTTCAGTGCTTCTCAGCACTGAGGTAATCAAGTACCTTTGATGAGTCTTGCTTTTGTTTCTTCTATTGAATCAAGAGTCTTTGATGACAAGCTTAAGAAACAAGAAAGCCTAGATCACATGAGTTTGAGTCACATGGTTATGATGCCTTATGGCCCTAAGAAGGGTATATAAGATCTGAGGTTGGCATTTTGTTTTGGGGCTGTCACTCACTGGAAGAGTGTCCTGTGATTTGACCAGACAAGACTCTGTATAGTCACTATTAAGGAGCCCCTGGCTTTGAAAAACACAGTTCTTGTTGTTTCTCTCTCTGGTAACTGTTTATGTATTGCTTGGACAGACGGCTAGAAGCCTGTCTACTGATTTGTGTTATTTTGCTCTGTTTATATAATGTATGCTTGTAATTTCTGTTTGTGTTCTCTCTGAAGTTCAGGGTGTTGGCTTTTCCTCTTGAACTAAGTGAATGGTATATATATATATATATGTTTAATTGAAGTAAGATTGTTAACCCCTTAAGGTTGCTTTCCTTAGAAAAGCAGATCAAAGAACTTGTGCCACCAGCCCTCTTGTTTGCTTTTGTTGTCAGTCTTTCACCTCCACAGCAGCTGCTAGCAACACTGTTATTACCAAAGGTTTCTATAATAGTCAAGCCAAAAGCCTGGTTGGGGGTATGGGCTCTCAAACAATACAGGAGAAGTAAGGAGAAAGGATCCCTGAAACCTATGGTTCTATTATATCCATTGTTAAATACAATGCAAAAGAAGGAAAAACTCAGGGACAATATGTAATTTGGCAACATCATGCCATCTCCAGGTACGATGTACTTTCTGATTTTCTTCTCATTTTATTTTGTCATCCTAGACACTTTGTAATTCTCGATTCATGAGAACTATTTTCAGTATGGAAAATACATGTATATATTATATTTAATTATTGCTTAAGTATATTCCAGTCAGTTTTAGCTGTCAGCTCGGTAGCACTGAAAGACATTATTTTGTTCTATCACATTTTCTAAACACTTTCATGCTAAGAAAAGTGCCCAAGTAAAATGTATGCTATATATTTCAGATACAAACATAGCATAAACACACACACACACACACACACACACACAGAGGGAGGGAAAAGAGAGAGGGAGAGAGGAAGAGAGAGGAAGAGAGAGGAGGAGACAGGGAGAGAGAGGAAGAGAGAGGGAGAGAGGGAGGGAGAGAGAGAGAGAGAGAGAGAGAGAGAGAGAGAGAGAGAGAGAGAGACTGACTAAACTAATTATCACAATTAACTAAATTATATTTCAAAGAAAGAAAGAGAAGACAAGTCTTTCTATTTAAAGCTAGATTCCAGATTTAAATGCTGCTCCAAACTCCCCATTTGGAGGCTTTCTACCAATGTGGATCTGGAAATATTCTGTAATTTATATTCTTGTACAGTTGAGAGGTTGTGTGTTAGGGTGGAGCCATGAAGTTAAGGGACTTACACAGGGTCACACAGTCCATGTGTTTTAGAGGGTTGACTTCAACATCAGTATTCCTTATGATGAAATCAGGTCTCTTTATTTAATCTTAATCAAGCATGTTTATTTATTATGCCATTCTCTTCACTAGGCCTATCTACTTCATCAAAATCCTTAGAATCCTGTTTCTCTTCTTACAATATATTCTGCCTGTTCCCAAATCTAAAAGGTTCTTCTTCTGCACAGGGTACCTGATCAATAGTTTCTGTTCTCTTGGCATGAGTTAATGCTCATAAAATTAAGCACACTGTTACTTTAGTTGAATTCTGTCTTCCTTTTCCTTTACATTATGTTCATGACTTGGCAAATAACAATCCTTGCGAAAGTTAAGCTATTAATTTGGAACCAATTAAAACAATAGGTAAAAAGTTAAGTTGTATACGGTGAATAGCATATTGTGGGTATTTAATAAAATTCTATTGGTTGATTGCTACATACATGTTCATTTACCTCCTTTGTAATGTTGCCTGCATTCATATTTATTAATGGTATGTCCTTAAGAAATCATTAAAGTTCTAAGAATCTCCAAGATGGGTCTGTGATTCATGATTATGTATCTCTTATCTAGTACATGAACATAAGTAAAATAAGTATAACTCTGTGAGGTTTAAAGCAATGAGGTTGACAAGAATAAGTCATCCATTTTTTTAGAAAAAGCTAAATAAAATACAGAAAAATATCATTATAGTATCAAAAGTCATATAACTACAATGTAGACCATTTTAAATGAAACTTAAAATATTTTCAACTGATAGGCCCTAGATAACACAAAATAGCTAACATCAGTATTTGAAAAACTGTCATATTTAAATGGAAATAGTTTTGCCCTGTTTAGCCCCAGAGATCATGACTAGGAACAATAGGGTAGAAATTGCAGACTCATACATTCTTTATCCATTATGGCACACTGATTCTTGCCTATGCTTTGATAATGCTTATTGAATGAAGGAATGAATCTTTTCAAAGCAAATAGCCTTACCAAATTATATTAGTAAATTGTAATAAAGAGTAATAATTCACATCCAGCTTTTGCTTTAGGAAGGATTGAATAAAAGGAGGTGATTATGCTGGATTACCTTTGGGAAATTGCACATTAATTTTTCTAAGCTGTTCCCTACTACAAAAACCTAACTTTTTTAGATGCAATATTATCCTGATAGGGAGACTGCTATAATAAATAGAAAGTTGCACTGGGAGTAAGGGAGAAATCATTTCAACCACCTCTTTTTAAAGATATTCTACAAATAATCACTCAGTATCTAAGGCAACTAAGACTATAAGTTATAGACCAATTGATAATCTGTATTGGAAAAAGGAGTTTCTTCAATCAGAGTTTCCTTTATTAAGTAAGTTATTAGTTTAGATTAAAATCAGATCTACTATTGATGCTATGTGGCTGTGAATCATAGCACATTATTACCTTTTAATGATAATTATACTTCTGATAATAATAGCTCATTTATTTGGCTCCTTAAGTTTTTTAAACACTTTACCAAATTATAGCCTGAACCAGATTGAAATGTCACTGGGAAATACTTAGCAAAATTAATAAAAATTCAACATAGGTAATGTTAACTTGGGAGTTTCTAAGTCAATATGTGGTCTGAAGTGACCTCTTTCTATTTGATTTTGACACCACTGCTCCATTTTTATGGGTATCTTCAATGGCATACATACAGGAAAGAAGAGACAAACATCTCACAGCATAAATCGTTATTAATGGATTATGAGAGCCACTGGGAGGAGAACCTATATTTAGGAGATCAGAAGATCTACTGAAATTTCAAAGTATGAACTATATGAAGCTTACTTTTGATATTCCCAGTGTTCAAAATGGTCAGCGTAGAATTTGAGTTTATATCTGCAGAAATGTTTTCATTTCTTTCTTTTTTGCTTGTTTTAATTAAGTTCAGAAGATGATAAGTATCAGTTATATAGCTTTCATTGTTACCTACCTTGATGTTCTGTTTATAAGGCATTTGTACCCCTATTGTTAAATATATGGTTCTGCCAAAAATAAAATTTAAAATATCTGTTTTTCATGATCGACATTGGTGCTGTTGAGTACCATCATAAGGGTATGTACTATTAGCTACTTTTCTTTTATTCATTTGTAACAACAATGCTCCTTGCAGCTGCTGTGGAGGTGTAAGGCCAGTAACACCAACACACAGGAGGGCTGCTAGCACAGGTTCTTTGATCTGCTTTTCTGAAGGAAAGCAACCTAAAGGGGTTTATAATCTCACTTTTATACACACACATATGTATGTATGTATGTATGTATGTATGTATATAATTCACTTAGTTCAGGAGTAAAAGTCAGCCCCAGGAACTTCAGAGAAAACAGAACAAGAAGGCAACCAGCAGAAATTATGTAAACAGAGCAAATAACACAAATCAGCAGACATGGGTTCTAACTGTCTGTCCATATAAATACATACATACTTACAAGAGAGAGAAGCACCAACATCCTTGTTTTCAAAGCTGGGGGCTCCTTAACAGCTAACCACATTCTATATATACACTTCTTCAGAATCAGAGGACATCACAACTATGTGACTCAAACTCATGTGACTTAGGCTTTCTTGTGACTTAAGCATGTTATCAAAGACTCTTGATTCAATCAAAGGCAAGGTTCAATCAAAGGCACTTGGTTGCCTTAGTACTGAGAATCATTCCAAAAGAAAAAAAAAACAGCAAAAATCCCACTTTGCTTGCTATTACATCATCATGGACCTACACTAATCTGACATCCCTCTTTCACTATGTCCCTTTGGTGCCATAAAATAAGCAATATTTAATGGATATAAACTATGGCAATGGAACAGAATAAATCTATCTGCCACAACAAGGCCTGTGATTTTGTTGTTGGAGAAAATGACTTCTGTGGTCATTTCTCTGATCTAAAGGATTCTATGGACTGCTCTCACAACTAAGTTCATCAATAGAAAAGATGATATAGAATATACTCATAGTAGATCACAGCAATCAATCAACAAGTATTTAGTAAATGCCTACTATATGCCAGTGACTGCAATAAGCACAAAGATAAAAGATGAAAGAGCTCCTAATTTGAATTATAGTTATCAAGGAAGATAGATGTAAAATAAACACAAGTTACAGGGCTAAGATTGAGGCAATCAGAGACAATTATATTTGCTTTCCATCCCAACTCATGTCCCTTCTCATGACACCTTTAGTGTTCTACATCTTCAGAGATAGAAGAACTCATCTTTTTCACAGACATTAAAGATAGCAATTACATCTTAGTGTCATTTAAAGAATTTGATGTTTAACTTTAAGGTAAATGATTGTTTAAATATTTTAACAACCATACAACTACTGCAAGTCTCATTAGCCTAAAGGTGGTAATTGGATACCATTTTTTTTGCTTGCTTTGAGAATAATTTAATCCCTCTGAAAGTTAAGGAAGTGGTGTGGGGACTCTTCCTCTGATGAAGTAAAAGCATAGGAAACTTGAAGAATGTCTCTGTGTCACTCTAGAATTGTCAGAGGCCAAGAAATACAATTCTGAGCATAATTAACTTGTACCATAAATTTTAATAAAGCAGACTTCGTAATGTTCCATTGTAAGAGCAAGCAAAATAGGACTTTTTACTGGTTTTTTTTTGGAGTGCTTCTCAGCACCTAGGCAATCAAGTGCCTTTGATTGAGTTTTGCCTTTGTTTGTACAAAGGCCCACACCTTTTGCAATTTATTTCAGGAGAGGTATAAAGCCCTTGTGAGGTATGAAGCCTTCAAGAGCTTTGAAGTATTCTGACCCTGAATAAGTGTATATATACTCTGAGGTCAACGTTTTGCTTGGGGCTCACTCATTGGAAGAGTGTCATATAGAGACTCTGGGTAGCTGCTGTTAAAGAGCCCCTCCAGCTGGCCCAACCTCCCCCCTCCTCCCTGATTTGAAAAACCCAGATGTTGGTAACTATGTTGGTAACTGTTAAATATGTATGTAATGTCTTGGACAGAGAGCTAGAAGCCCGTCTGCTGATTTGTGTTATTTTGCTCTGCTTATATATAATTTCTGCTTGCAATTTCTGTTTGTATTTGCTCTGAAGCTCAGGGTGCTGACTTTTTCCCCTAAACTAAGTGAATGATATATGTATGTTTAATTAAAATGAGACCATAAACCCTTTAAAGTTGCTTTCCTTAGAAAAACAGATCAAAGAATCTGTGCTAGCAGCCCTCCTGTGTACTGGTGTTATTGGTCTTACACAGTCACAGTAGCAGCAATTAGCATTGTTATTATATCCAATAACAGACTTTTGAGACCATGATTAGAGATGATAAAAGTAAAATTCAGTCCCAAATGGAGAAAGTATATTCTCAAGATCACATAGCTAGTTCAAGATTCCATACGAACAGAATTATTTTTATTATTTACACAGAAATGTGTGCTCTGCTTAGCTACTCTGATCAATGATACAATGATGCAAGGCATTTCCAAAGGGCTCATGATTAAAAATGCTATCCAACTCCAGAGAGACAACTGATAAACAGAGTATAGATCGAAGCATACTTAAATTTTTTTCTTTGTTTTTCTTTGCAATATGACTAACATGGAAATATATTTTGCATGACTTCACATACATAATAGGTGTCATGTTGCTTGCCTCCTCAATAGGTAGAGGAAGGGAGAGAATTTGGAGCTTGTTTTTTTTAAAATGAATGTTAAAACTTATAATTAAAAGTAAATATGTCCTCTCTCTTTTTACTGCATCGGAATCATAGAATCTGAGGCATAGAAAGCCTCTCAGAATAGGAATTATACTTGAACTAGATTTCTATATTAGACTTAGAGGCAAAATACCCCTGATACCTTCCTCACAATGTGCTATTCAAGTAAACAGTGATAGATACACACAGAAAAAAGAGCATCAAAAAATACACGTTTAAATATAAAAAAGAAAAGAAATGTAATAGCTATTTTGTTACCTTGTTAAATCTAATATACTCACAAACATACTTTTTTAAAAAAGCAAGCTCTACAAAACATCTCTTATTAGAACATAAGCTCCCTGAGAGTTTCCCCCTCTCACTGCGCTCCAGCCAGGGTTTGACAGGTTAGACTAGTTGACCTCTAAATTCCTTTCTAATTTTAAACTTCTGTAATTCTAACTTCACACTCTAACAAAGAAAACCAGGCAAATGTCAAAGTTTACTGTACTTCATTGGGTGCTTCTTCAACACTCAGTACAATTCTATGTAAACTCTTACCCTTTATTTTTTAAGCTAGTGCTAACTTGCAAGCCAAATGAAACCACTTTTTAATTGCTCTTCAAAGGGTAAGATTATACAATTGAATTGCCCGGAGCATTTAGATTTAGCATAATAGGGAGATGAGCCAATACTCAGTACATGATTAATTAGTTAATGTTTTTAAAGTGTCTTGAATTTTAAAAACTTTATAGAAGTTCTAAGAATTATTATCCAGGTTCAAATGAAATGGCAAATATATGCTTGCTTGGCTTTGCATCTTAATATATGGCTTAACAAGAAATACTTTTTAAAATGGTTCCTTGAAGCATAATGTTCCAAATTAAATTATACTTCTGGAATTTTTTTTTAAATGAACGTTTAAGAATTGTTTTCACAAAAGGAAAAATAGATTAGAATCCAATTTTTTTTCAAACACATTTCCCAAATATGATTAGGCATTTAGACTTTTTTTTTACTGATTCTGATGAAATATATTTTGAAATCTGGATTCCCTAAAAAATTAATGAGATAATAATATATTCTTCATACATAAGGAAGGCAATGTCAATTACGGGATCAGAAGTCTCTAGCGCAGAGACTTTTAGAATTCTTAGTCTCCTTCAAGACAGTTTCGGCAAATTTTTTATATGAGGCAGGCCTCTTCCTAATTTCCCTATTTCCCAAGGGCACAATCATTTTCTCAGTAACAACTAGTTTATCACAACTAGGCTTATAACATAAGCATCATCTTTATTTCTCATCCCCACACCTAAGCAGATGTGAATTCTTGCCAGTTCTCTAACAGTTGCCCCTTTGTCTCCTCTGACACTGCCAATGCCCTATTTCAGGTCTTCCATCACCTCACACTTGGAATACTGCAATAGCCTAATGTGAGTTGCTCTGCCTTAAGTGTCTGCCCACTTCAGTCTATCCTCCAATCAGCTGTCACATAGTTCTTCAATCAGCTATCACATAGTTCTTCCTAAAGTGCAAGTCTGACCATTTAAGTCCAGTGGCTCCCTTTTCTGATCTACCTTAAAGCTATGTCATTATCTGCAATTTGTCCTGTATCTATTTTGTTTGTATGTAGTTATTTGTGTCCTGTGTTCTCCATTAGATTGTTAGCTCCTTCAGGGCAGTAATATATTATCAACTTGTAGCTACTGCATATTTTATAGATTTAATATTTGTAAATTTCCCTCCCTAACAGAATATAAGCTCCTTGACAGCTGGGCATATTTCCCATATGTCCATTCAGTTTCTAGTGCCTTTCTCTTTAAAAAAAAATATTTCATATCTCCTATGCAAGTATCTTTCATATATAAACATATATACACATATCACATATATGTACATATAAATGTATATGTATGTATATATGTATGCATGCACACATATTCATATTATACTTATCCTCATCCAATAGAATGTAAGATCCTTGAAAACTTTTTTTTTTCATTTTTGTCTCTATATAAGCAGGGCCTACAGTATCTGAAGTATAGAAGCCACTTAATAAATACTGACCTATCAATTGATGCTTGGATGATTGGTTGGTTGATCTGTATGGTGATTAGAGTTTAAAGAGTGGGTATGACATAACCAGGGATAATAATATAAAATAAGAGAAGAAAGTTGGAAGAATAAATAACTTAAATAAGTTTAAAGGAGGAAAATGATACAATTAAGATATTCAGAGAGGTAGAAAAATAAAAAGAGGGTGGTTTCTCTGAAATTAAACACTGAGGGATTATTCAGCAAGGGAAGATTAGCAATGTCAAATTATGGGTATTTTTAATCCAGTATTTAGACAATGTTGTACAAACATCATTTCTCTCTAGTTATCTGATAGCAATTGCTATGATGTATAAGATATAACAATTATACACATACACATATGTATATACAGATGCATATAATCAGAAACTTCATATCTGTGAAAGTACTTTCTTTCCCAGTAGATATCACTTGATATAAAGTAGCTCAAAATCATGCTCTCAACTGCAAGTATAATCTAACTATTCAGGGTTCAATTATTCTCTTTAGTACTGCCCATAGAATCTTGACCAGCTCAGAATACCCCTGCTTCTGCCTCCTCTCAATTCTGTTCTGACATCCTAAGACATATGAAACCAAGAGGACCCACCCAAGATCCATACCTTTATGCTTGGCATTGAGATATTCCGACCCATGGATTAGGGCCTAACTAGCATTCTAAAAACTCTGTCAAAGACTGGTTGTGATTATGGACATACTTGCTTTATACATGATCTTACTAGAAAGGTCTTTAGCTTATTTCCATTTTAAATAATACTGACTCTTGCTTTTAGATAGGTACTTTTTATGACATCCTTTATTCGTAGTTATTTCTAGAGTTTTAAATAGGGTATTTTAATTTGTAAAAACAAATATTAGGTATCTATTGATATAATGAAATTATTTTGTTCTTATTAATGTATGTTATTTTGTTATCATTTTTCCTGGTGTTAAGATCCGCCTTATTGATGTCATTTTGTCATTAAATTGAATTTTTTTTTTCCTGGAAAGCCTGCCTTATCCTACTCCTCTGCCTCTTGCAAGAGTGAATCCTCCATTGTAACAAAGAAATATAATTAAGCAAAAACTGAAACAGTGACCAGTTCTGAAGTTTCCCAACTCTTTTATGAATTTGTAGACATGTTACATAATTTGTTCCCTCTGAAGATGATAAGTTTTCAATTATTCAGAACTATATTTCCTTTTATTTTTTCTTTTCCTTGACATTGTTGTGGTCATTTCAATTCTGATTATTTAAAACATGCATCTGTCATATAAAACATCATGCATTCTACTAAATTACTAATACTTCCTTTATCTAAATAAAAATAATACTTAATTATATCCATATACTACAAGGCTTTTTTCCCAACCATTACTCTATTTATGGGCACCCATTTCTCATTTTTTTTGGCAAGCACAAAGCCACATAATTGCTGCTACAATTATTTTGTTACACAATTAACTTTTGTTTCTACCTTTGACTTCTGGTGCAAAATGTCAGGCTGACTGGATATGAGGGTGAGAGTAGTATAACCGGGTTTTTTTTGTACAAAATTGATATTCAAAACAATTGAACAAATTCTAAGTTCTCCAATATTATATTAGTGTGGCTATCTTTCAGTACCTACTCTAATATTGTCCATTTTTTGGAGTGATTGTTAATTGCTATGCTTGTTGTGATATAAAGTCCTAAATTGTTTAATTTGTATCTCTTCCAATATTAATGTTTTGCCATCAATTTTCAAATGGTCATTCAGTTTGTAATCTTAAAAAAAAGATAAAGCATCATTTGACCACTTTCTTAAATTTCCTAAATATCTTGAATATTAGAAATTATTCAATGACATTTTATGCAAGTACTTCCCACTGGACAGGTTCTATTTTTACTATGTATCACTGATTTTGTTTGAAACTATTTTATTCATCTTTATCACATTTGTTTTTAAAGTTATCCCTACAGCCATAGCTTTAAAATATACCTGATTTCTCTGTCTCGGTCTCTCTCCATCTCTGTCTTTGTATCTCTCTGTGTGTCTTTCTCTCTCTGTCTCTGTGCCTCTGCCTCTCTGTCTGTCTTTCTGTCTGTCTGTCTCTCTGTCTCTGTCTGTCTCATATTCAAGATGCATATCCATTTTTGTCTTTACTGCCACAGTGTAAGATGTTGATCTAATTCTAGTTTCTGTCAAAATATTGTCCAGTTTTCCCAACAGTTCTTGTAAAAAA
>CM053622.1:279559139-279582390 GCA_028646595.1 Phalanger gymnotis
CACCCTCTCCAAGAAGGCAAGAAATTCAACATAGGCCACATGTGTATCATTATGTAAAACCCTTCCACAATACTTATGTTGTGAAAGACTAACTATATTTTGCTCCTTCTTATCCTATCCTCCTTTATTCAATTTTCTCCCTTGACCCTGTTCCTTTTCAAAAGTGTTTGTTTTTGATTCCTTCTTCCCCCTGCATGCCCTCCCTTCTATCATCCCACCTTTTTTATCTTCTTCCTCCTTCTTTCTTGTGGAGTAAAATACCCAATTGAGAATGTATGTTATTCCCTCCTCAGGTCAAATCCGAGAAGAGCAAGATTCACTCATTCCCCCTCACCTGCCCCCTCTTCCCTTCCTACAGAACTGCTTTTTCTTACTACTTTTATGCAAGATAATTTACCCCATTCTATCTCTCCCTTTCTCCCTCTCTCAATATATTCCTCTCTGATCCCTTAATTTGATTTTATTTTTTTAGATGTCATCCCTTCATATTCAACTAACCCTGTGCCCCCTGTGTGTGTGTGTGTGTGTGTGTGTATGTACGTATGTATATACACATATGTATATTCCCTTCAGCTATCCTAATACTGAGATCCTGTGAATCATACACATCATCCTTCCATGTAGCAATGTAAACAAAACAGTTCAACTTTAGTAAGTCCCTTGTGATTTCTCTTTTTTGTTTACCTTTTCATGATTCTCTTGATTTTTGTGTTTGAAAGTCAAATTTTCTATACAGCTCTGGTCTTTTCATTGAGAAAGCTTAAAAGTCCTCTATTTTATTGAAAATCCATATTTTGCCTCTTAGCATGATACTCAGTTTTGCTGGGTAGGTGATTCTTGGTTTTACTCCTAGCTCCATTGACCTCCAGAATATCATATTCCAAGCCCTTCAATCCCTTAATGTAGAAGCTGCTAGATCTTGTGTTATCCTGATTGTGTTTCCACAATACTCAAATTGTTTCTTTCTGGCTGCTTGCTGTATTTTCTCCTTGATCTAGGAGCTCTGGAATTTGGCAACAATATTCCTAGGAGTGTTCTTTTTGGGATCTTTTGAGGAGGTGATCTGTGGATTCTTTCAATTTCTACTTTACCATCTGGCTCTAGAATATTAAGGCAGTTCTCCTTGGTAATTTCTTGAAAGATGATATCTAGGCTCTTTTTTTGATCATAACTTTCAGGTAGTCCAATAATTTTTAAATTATCTCTCTTAGATCTATTTTCCAGGTCAGTGGTTTTTCCAATGAGATATATCACATTGTCTTCCACTTTTTCATTCCTTTGGTTCCGTTTTATAATGTCTTGATTTCTCACGAAGTCACTAGCTTCCACCTGCTCCAATCTAATTTTTAAGGTAACATTTTCTTTAGTGGTCTTTTGGACCTCCTTTTCCATTTGTCTAATTCTGCCTTTCAAGGCATTCTTCTCCTCATTGACTTTTTGGAGCTCTTTTGCCATTTGAGTCAGTATATTTTTAAAGGTGTTTTCTTCAGTATTTTTGGGGTCTCCTTTAGCAAGTCATTGACTTGTTTTTCATGGTTTTCTCACATCCTTCCCATTGTTTTCTCGCACCCTTCTCATTTTCTTCCCAATTTTTCCTCTACTTCTCTAACTTGCTTTTCCAAATCCCTTTTGAGCTCTTCCATGGCCTGAGACCAGTTCATATTTTTCTTGGAAGCTTTTGATGTAGGCTCTTTGACTTTGTTGACTTCTTCTGGCTGTATGTTTTGATCTTAATCACCAAAGAAATATTCCAAAGTCTGAGTCTAAATCTGAGTCTGTTTTCACTGCCTGGCTGTGTTCCCAGCCAAATACTTGACCCTTGAGTTTTTGAGCAGGGTATGACTGCTTGTAGAGTAGAGAGTACTTTGTTCCAAGCTTAAGGTGATGTGCTGTTGTTTTCAGACCTATTTCTATATAGCCAGCTCTGCCACACTAGCACTCCTTCTCCCCCAAGAATCGCCAACCTGAACTATTACTGAAATCTTAAGCAGCCTCTGCACTCCCACTAGGATCTACCACTTAATTCCTCCCACCAGGTGGATCTGGGCCCTGAAGCAATTGCAGCTGTAGTTCTGTAGCTGCACCACTCCTGCTGCCTCCAGGGTGGTGGCCTAAAGGCCACCTCCTTTCATTCTGTCCCCCATAGCTTTTCCCACTAACCTTCTCTGTTGTCTTTGGTGTTTGTGGGTTGGGAAGTCTGGTAACTGCCACAGCTCACTGATTCAGGGCTCTAGGGCCTGTTCCTCCTGGCTCCTGATCTGGTCATTCCTGCTGCCACCCGCACTGGGCTCTGCTCCTCTCTGCTCCCACCATGTGTAATAGACCTTACCCAGCAACAGTCCAGGCTGTCCTGTGCTGGAGCCCTGCTTCCCTCTGCTATTTTGTGGGTTCTGCAGTTCTAGCATTTGTTCAGAGCCATTTTTATAGGTTTTTGGAGGGACCTGGGGGGAGCTCATGCAAATCTCTGCTTTCCAGCCACAACCTTGGCTCTGCCCTGCCCCCACAGCTATTTTCAATTGATAATTTCCTTGCTTACCAATTGTGTTCCACTTATCTAATTTCCTGTCACTTCTGCAGCACCAAATAGTTTTACTAACAACTTTAAAATGCATTTTGATGTCTAATTGAAGGGTGAACTCTTGGACAGTTTATATATTATTATAATTACTTTGAATAAAATTTGCATATTGTCAGAAATTATCTTGGGCTATATATAAAAATTCTAGCACTTTATGGAATTATTTTTATTCCTGATACTTAACTGAGACTGTTAATTATTTCAAATAGTTTCTATGTGGATATTCAAGGATTTTCTAAGCACAAAATTCTATCATATCTACGAACAGGAATAATTTGATGTCTTTACTCATGCATATTACTTTAACCAGCAAATCTATAATTATGGAAAATGATAGTATGGAGTGGAAATACCTTTGCTTTACTCCTGTATGGAGTAGAAAAGTTTTTAGTGTTTTTACTTTACAGATAAAAAAAAAACTCTTTCTTCTGGAAATTTACTTTTGTTCATATGTAAGAAGAACTCTATAATAACTCTATATCTATATTTTTAGTTTCTTTTTTTACAAAAAGATGGGTTACATTTTATGAAGCATTTTATTTTATTTCCTTAATCTCTTTAGAAAAAAAAACACCCTATTGTTATTTTCCATGTGGCTAAGTATGTTAATTGTTTCTCATGGTTAATCATCCTTGTAGCATTGCCGTAATTCAAACTAGTAATAATAAATTTTTCTGATTATGTCCAAAATAAAAGCATTTTTACCTGAAATTTCTGTAGCAATATTTATTACAAGGACAGAGTAGAGGGAAGTGAATCTGCACTTTGGGTATCTGGGTCCATTTTTGTCTCAAAGGCTATTTAATAGACACCATCTGCAACCTTTCTACTTTGCATGTATACATCTTTCTGACATATAGGTTTTATGTTAAATTTGTCTTTTCTGAGATTGGGTTACTTAGCACATAAATGTCTCATTTGACAATAGGCATTTACAATTTTTATAAATTCTTTATGATTGCTTTAAATTCTCAACCTTGTTATATAATTGTGTACATTAGTTTCTTCTTATTCCCTTATTTCCTCTTATAAATATATTTTGTTTATTTTAAAAATCATTGATCATGTTACTTTCTTCATTTTGTCCTTGGATCAAGTTAGCTAATGGAATACAAATTGTTAGAATTTTTAAAAGCTATTAAATTTATTATTTCCATAGAATTTTAATGTCAATATTTCTCAACTTAATTATTTTTAAGAGATTTTCTTCTAGATTTGTTTAGGATATATTAATTTTTCTAGATTTTAAAATTATAAATGCAATTCGTTATTCATTTCTTTTTTCTAGTTTATTAATAAAACTTTTAAAGAGATAAGAATCCTTCCCTGAGGACTGCATTATCTGTAACATAACATTGCTATATTTTCTCCTTGTTATCTTTAACATGATTCTATATATCTTATGATTTCATGTCTCATTTATTTATTATCCAAGATGTAAATACTCTCTATTTATATTTTTTATCTTTTGCTTCCTTTATTAACTATTGCTTCTATTATGGTTTGGTCTGGAAAGTTTTTATATGTTTTTCTGTTTATGATCCATTATGTCCTAATATATTTGTAATATTTGTTAAATACATAATGAAATACCAAGAAATATGGCATTCTTTAATATTTCTTTTGCAGAAACTTCCATAGTTCTGTTAAATTTATTTTTCTGATACAAGCATATGTCTAAAGATGAATTAGGCTTTGCTTGAGTATATGCATATCAAAGGCCAGAAAAAATGATTAGATAGGAAAGTCCTAGTCTTCATTCTTTTGGCTCTGTTTTACAATTTCTTGATTTCTCATAAGGGCATTAGCTTCCATTTGCTCCATTATAATTCTTAAGGAGCATTGAAAACTAAAAATGTTAAATAATGAGAATATGAAAAAGAAAGTGAATGGGATGAATTCACGCATAAAATGTAAACTGACAGCCAAATGAATTAAAAATCTGAATTTGACAAGATGTTGTATAAAAGAAAGAATGAAAAATGGGAAATACACACCAAGTTCAGTTAAAGAGCTGGAGCAGAATTTATTATGTTTCAGGTGATGTAAAAAAAAAGTAGGAGTAGCAATCATGATCTCAGACAAAATTAAAGCTAAAATAGATTTAATTAAAGAGATTAAAAAGAGATGTACGTTGTGTTAGACCATTTAAAATTACTGTAGACAGTATGAAATGCCTGAAAGCATACCTGCCAAAACAATCCCAGAAATATTCATGGGTAGGCAAAGCCAATATAATAAAAATGACAATTTTACCTAATTTATTCAATGCCATCTCAATTAAATTCCTTTTAAAATTATTTTTAAGTTAGAAAAAATAATGGCAAAATTCATTTGGAAGATAAAAAGATCAAGAATTTTAAAGGAAATAATAAAAAAAAATGTAATGGAAGGAGATTCAGAAATACCAGACCTTAAGCTATATTATAAGGCAGGAAATATCAAAGCTATCTGTACAGGCTAAGAAGTAAAATTATAGATCAGTGAAATACAGTAGACATACAACACACAGTAGAGAAGTACTATAGTGATTTTGTATCTGACAAACATAAAGATGTAAGTTTTGGGGATCAGAATTCATTATTTGGTAAAAAAAAAAAATGTTGGAAAAGTTGAAAAGCATTTTGGCATAAATTGAGCATAAATCAATATCTTAAACCATGTACCACGATGTTGGCCAAAATGGGTACTTGACTTAGATGTACAAGGAAACATCACAAGAAAAATTAGAACATAGAACATATTACTTATCAGGCTCATGAATAAGAGAATAATACATAGGAGCAGCAAGGTGGCACAGTGAGTACAGCACCAGCCCTGGAGTCAGGAGAACTTGAGCTCAAATCCGGCTTCAGACACTTGACACACCTACTAGCTGTGTGATGTTGGGCAAGTCAATTAATCCCAATTGCCCTGCTTTCCCCCCTCAAAAAAAAAAGAGAATAGTATATGAAGAATTAAGAGGTAGAGAATATTGTGGGGTTTAAATGGATAATTTTGATTATATTAAATTAAAAAGTTCTTATATAAATAAAACCAAAGTAGTCAAGATTATAAGGAAAGCTAAAAATCGGGGGGAAAATTTTCATAGACAATCTCTCAGACAATAGTCTCATTTCTCAAATATATAAAGAACTTATTCAAATGCAAAATGAGTCATTCTCCACTTGATAAATGTTCAAAGGATATGAATAGACAGTTTTTCAATGAAGAAATCAAAACTACATATAAAGTTATATTTAAAAATGGTCTAAATCACTAACAATTAGAGAAATGGAAATTTGGGCTTGGACAGGGTAATAGTACAGAGAAGTAGCTATGAGAGAGAAAAAGATTTGGATTAGTTTATTGTAAATAAACTACATTGATAGGAGAAAATACTTGCTTAAGAGGAAGAAATGTATATATGAACATATGTATTTATGGTTATAATTTTATATATATATATATAATTATATATGCATTAGTCTCTGTGCACATGTATGTATTATCACTTTCAATGTGTATGTGTACATATATGCAAGTGTATATTTTTGTTTCTTGCTCTGTATTCTGCTGGTGGTGCTCTTGATTCAGGTTACTCTTCACTCTGATCCTGAAAGCTTAAATCTTTCTCTAAGTAAGTTGCAATGTTGCCCATTGTTTTATTTTTCAATGAACCTCCTCTAAGATCCTGTGTTTGGATGTCCAGTGGTAGTCTTTTGTCCTGTTGCCACAGTTTAAGCATGCAAAGATATCTTAGGTGATGTGTTAAGCTCTCTTTCTAATAACTCTTTTTTTTTTGGTTCAAATGATAATACTAAGTCCAGCAACTCGTATTAAATATGCTGTTTCACTGTTAAAAGTTTAATCCATTAGCCTTTTAGCAGTGTCTCCTTTTGCTACCTGTCAATATAGTTCTTACTTGGAAAAAACTTAACATTGTTTATGCCTTCTGGCTACAATGTTCCTTTGCCTCTTAGCCTCCAAAGCTATTTCTTCATATGCAGCATAAACCTGGAAGGATCATTTCCTTCATAAGTTAATATATTGAAGATTTTGGTATAAGTTTTCAGGGAATTGCCTGCAATACCAAACTGCCTTTGAAAGCATTCTAACACTGGGAGTAGTTTCCTCAGATCTCAGACTGCATACCAGATAAAAACCTGACCCCTTGACCCTGTTCTGTAGTCTCCTCCATTTATCTACTTCATTCATGTGCCATTGCCCCAATGTCTCTGTGGCAGGATCCATCTAGCATTTGATTTATACGATAGTTTCCAGACATTCTCTTCAACTCTTGTCTTGCTGGGAATGTTAAAGGGAGTTACTTATGTAAGTAGCTTATAGAATAGACACAAAATTCTACCTGCTCCATGCAATTCTCAATAGGTACTTATCTCACCAAATCATCTGCCAATATATTCAATACTTCCTCTATATCTTTGTTTTCAGTGCCATTCACAAGTCTATTTAAAATAAATCTTAAACCACTATTTAATTTCCAAACTTCACATCAGTGATACAAAGATTCAATAGCCATAATACTCATATTACCTTAAAATGCAATACAACTAAAATATTTAAGTACACAGTAAACTACCTATGTATTCAGGTCTTATGCAATCTATTGTCATTCTCGTTCTCTCTTTCTCTCTCTGTCTCACTCCATGTGTGTGTCTGTCTATCTCTGTCTCTCTCCCTCTCTCCCTCTGTCTCTCATAGTTATTCTTCTTATACACACACTCCAAACCTTTCTTTACTAAGATAAGATTTCCAAAGTTTCTTTCCCCTTCTATCCTTTATCTGGGAATGTGGTGTAAATATATCTTATTATACTTCCAAAATGTACATTAATTATGCTTTACTCATTGTAGAAATGAGATTATTTCACTCTTCCCTAATTAACTGTCTATATCTCTCCACATATCAGCTATTCCAAATATACTTTTCTCCCTTCAAGCCTCCCACATATCCCTTCTCCCATTAGTTTATTAGTTTATTGTAAATTGTAAATTATCTCCCATTCTCTTGCTTGGTAAATTACTGAAAAAGTAGAAACTATTCTCCCTAACTTCCCTCTTTTCCCCCCTATAATACATCTCAAAATCTCTTGACATTATTTCCACTCATTCCTCCTTTGCTCCACTTTCAGATGAAAAGATAGTCTTCAACAGGTCAATCCCTCTTTTTGTATCATTAACCTCATTCAATCTCATATCTTGTGCCTACTTCTACCACCGTTACACCTTCCAGAAATTTTAATTTCTCTCTATCTACTGGTTGATACCCTACCAATTACAAACATGTCAACATCCCTCCTCCTTAAAACTTTCACTTGGCCCTACCACCCCTTCAAGTTACCATGCTTCATCTCTACTCCCTTTCACATCCAAACTCCTTTGTTTTCATCTCATGAATTTATTTCCTTGTAATCTGGCTTACTTACTCTAGAATTGAACTGAAATTCCTCTCTCCAAACTTATCTATTTTTAAATCCACATTTTCTCTTCATGCCTTTACATTTGATATCCCACATACCTAGAATGTTTTCCCTGTAGCTGTTAATGCCTACTTTTAATTACCTTGTGTATATTTTATGAATTCTTATTTTGTACATGTTATATACGTTGTTGCCCCAAGTAGGACATGCGGCTCCTCAAGGCCTTATGTTACTTCATTTTTGTCTTTGTATCCCTAGGTTACAGCACAAAACCAGAAATAAAGGTAAACACTGGACCTGTGGTTTCTTTTGTATAGGGAAATCTCTAGAGATAAAATTCCCTCTGCCAACAAAAGTCATAATCTTTTCTGAAATTTAGTCTTAGGGACTTAACTCATGTTTCTACAACTTGTGCGTGTCAGATGGGACTTGAACCTCTCTGAGGTCAATCCTTTATCCACTACACCGTATTATCTATATGGTACATTTGCTTTTGTAATTGTTTTCTGTTATGTTCATCTCTCTGTGACTCTATTTTGGAGTTTTCTTTGAAAAGACACTGGAATAAGTTTCTCATTTCCTTCTCCAGCTCATTTTAGAGATGAGGAACTGAGGCAAACAGGGTTAAGTGACTTGCCCAGCTAGTAAGTGTCTAAGGCCAGATTTGAACTTAGGAAGATGAGTCTTCCTGATTCCAAGCCCAGTGCTCTATCCCCTGTGCCACCTAGTTTCTCCATCTGTTATATGGTAGGTACCTAATAAGCACTTGATTGATTGCTTGTAGGATTCCAATGATTTCATCACTCCGTCCTCACCTGTCAATACCTCCAAAAAGGTTTCTTCCAGGATTTCCTGAAATGTGTCTTTCAAGCTCACATACGACCATTCCTTTACCATCTTCATATTCACTAATATGGAATATTTTCCCTTTTCATTCCCTGCAACTTTTCAGCACAGAAACTGGAAATTAGTTTCTTTGTCATTTAAAATTTGCTCATTACGTGTACTTCAAGTAATGATATTTGAGAATCTACAAATGCACCATTTCCATTATTTCCATTTCCAGGCAGAATCTGTTAGACAGTTCTATTCAGCAAAACATTCCTTGTGTTTCCTTGTTTCATTTATAGCATGTATTTTTTAGAACCTTTCTTCATTGTGAACCTTCTGTAGGTCATCTTCCATGATACCAGAAAATATTTTTGGCTGGCAGATGACACCTTATTTTATTCCATGCTTGATATTAATAATCAGAGGGATCATTAAATGAACTGCCTCTCTTTTTCAACTTATGAAAGACTCAGCACTTATTTCCTGGCCAAGTAAAAGGATATGACATCAAAGAAAGAAATAGTTAATGACACTAAGTCATTTTAAAATCAGGATTGCAAAAGCTGATGTATAGTACTGCATCTTAAAAAAAACTCAATTGGAAGTTTTAGAAGTAAAATTGTGGTTTCACAAAATTGGATATGAGATTGACCTAAGCCACAATATCATCCCAAAAAAGGATGGGAAATGGAATTGACAAAAAAGCAACAAAAGGAAATCTTTTCACCACGTCTATGATGATTTATTTTCATCAATGACAATAGAATCCCCATATTTAGAAAATAACTCCTTTGGTGCCAATGTGGCTTTATATGGATAGAGCTGTGATATTTCAGCAGGAAAAAAGACTAAGCAAGATCAATTGAAAACAAAGGAAATCTGTGTTGGGCTTCAAGCAACCATTAAAGCATTAAGGGACAGTTGATTCCAACCTCTCAACTGAAATTGCTTTGTTCAAAGTTCACAATGCTCTTTTTACTACTGGATAAAAAGGCCTTTCCTCTGATGTCATTCTACTGTACTTGACTTACCTGTAGTTTTTAAACTACTGGCTGCCTCCTCCTTCTGGACTTGCTTCCTTTGGCTTCTGTAATGCAACTCTCTCTTTTTTCCTGGATCTCCTCTTACTTCTCTGAACATTCCTTAGTTTCCTTTAGGGAATCATCTTCTCAAACATATTACATATAAATATTCTACTATTTTCTCTATGCTATTTAGATAGATAGATAGAGCAAGGACATATCAAGCACTTAGTATGTGTCACATACTATGTATTAAGCACTGAGAACACAAAAAGAAACAAAAAGAATGGCAGTCTTTCCCTTAAGAATCTTACGCTCTAGTGAAGGAAGGTAACATTTGAAGAGGGTATGAAAGTAGTAGAGGGGTTGAAGTACCCACACAGGTGCAAGGTAAACCAATAGTCTATGCAATGAGTCATCAGGTGGTCTAGCTTTGAAGAAAGTGTGACCAGCATTAGTGATTCCTCAACTGGAAACTCTCAATGGGTGCAATGATTATTTCTATACTTACAATGAGATATAGAGTCTACATCCATATGACAAATACCTTTTGGACAGCACCAAGACCCAGAATTTTTATTAGATATTCCATGTTGGATATCAGTGGGACATAGGATATCATTGTCATACAAAATCAATATTCCCAAAGAACTCACTATATCCCCACCTGTACAATAACCCATCCCTTCTCAAAACTGCCTTATTTCTGTGGACAGTATTACCATTTTTTCTCATGAGCCACGTGTACATTCTTTGACTTATCCTTGACTATTTTCTCTTATATTCCATCTAAAGATGTTTATTTTTCAAAATTTTTGAATATATCTATTCTTAACATAAACATGAAAAATAATACTTCCAGGAATTTGGAATTATGACCAAAGAGCTATAAAAACTGTGCATACCCTTTGACCCAGTAATACTACTTCTAGGGCTGTATCCCAACATGGCAATGAAAGTGGGAAATGAGCTCATAAGTACAAAAATATTCATAGCAGCTCTTTTTGTGGTGGCAAACAATTGGAAATCAAGGGGATGCCTATCAATTGGAGAATGGCTAAACAAGCTGTGGTATATGAATGTAATGAAATACTATTTTGCTATAAGAAATGAGGGGCAGACAGACTTCATTATAACCTGAAAAGACTTACATGATCTGATGCTGAGTGAGGGGAGCAGAAGTAGGAGAACATTACACACAATTATAGATACATGGTATCTGTGATGACTAACTTTGATAGACTTGGCTTTTCTCAGTAATATAGGGGTCTAAGACAGCTCCAAAAGACCCATGAGGCAAAAAAAAAAACTATCCACATCCAGAGAAAGAATTATGCAGTCTGAATGCAGATTGAGGTAAACTATTTGCTCTCTTTTTTCTTCTTTTTTGGTTTTCTTTCTTCTTTCTCATGGTTCATTCCATTGGATATAATTCTTCTTTATAACTTGACTATTATGTAAATAAATTTAATGTGAAGGTTTATGTAAAACCTATATCATATCGCATACCCTCTTGGGGGAGAGAGGGGAGGAGAGAGAAAGAGAGAAAATTTGAAACTGAAAAATTTGTGGAAGTAAGTGTTGTGAACTAAAAATAAAAAAGAAATTAATAAAAGAAAAATAATACTTCCATACACATAGCAAAACACAAGTGCAAGATTGTGCTCTTCTGTATCATGAAGTACATAATATATTTCATCACATGTCCTCTAGAGACAAAGGTTTTTCATTGTATGGATCAAAGCTCTTTGAAAGTTATTTTTCTTTGCATTGCTGTTGTCCTTGTAAAAATATTCTTTCCTCTTCAGTTTGTTTCAATCTGCATCAATTCAGAGTTGCCAGAATTCTCTGGAATTATCTATTTCATCACTTCTTAATGCACAATAATATCCTTTAATATTCATCTAGTACAACTCATTCAATCTTTCCTTGATTGATCAACAACCCATTTTGTTCTAATTTCTTTCTTTTTTAAAAAAAAAATAAATCTCATCTTCAGCATCAGGATCAGGAATTTTATTTTGTCCATGGCTATTTCCTCCCCACATTATTCTCCTTTTTACTCTCCTCTCTATCCTTTTTTATTTCACTGCTGACCATGAAGTTCTGCTATTCTGTGTGCATATATGTATGTATGTGTGTATATATACAAGTATGCATGTATGCATATAATTCAACTGTCATTTGCCCCATTCGAATGAGTGTAAGGTTCACCTTATGCTCACTATTCTTATCCCTTTCTTCTTTCCTACTTGTTTCTAAACTCTTTTTAACATTCCTCTTATGAGAAATAGCAAGTTCCAGTCTCTTCTTCCTCTTTTTCTATACTAGAGTATTCCTTTTATCCTGTCTTCTCTTTTCCCTCTTAAAAATTTCAGAACAGAAGCAATCCACCTTTAGACCACGATTTTTCTTGTTCAACTCACTCAGTATCTCTTGAGCACATTCAGCTTCAGACAGGATACTTCTTACTTGTTCACTATTAGAATGTTAGAATCATACAGTCCCTACCAATCATTCAAATAAAGTCATTATTTCAGGATTAGTTATTCTTGATTATAAGCACATAATGTGCATGTATGTATGTGCATATATGTATATTATACACACATACATATATAAACATATACATACAAGCATACAAACATATATATACACATATATATGTATGTGTGTGTTTTTAGGTTATCATCATCCAAGATTTTCTCTTGTTTATCATAGAATTTGCCAGATCTTATGTAATCCTGATTATGTTTCCTTAGTACTTGAACTGCTTCTTCTTGGATACTTGGATGATATTTTTTGTTGTCGTGGGAGCATTCTGTTGTTATTTTTATTTTTACCAAAAGCCTTATATTTTCTTCTATTTAAAATATTTTTAAATTGTTTTTTTTTGTTTTGTTTTGTTTTGTTTTGTTTTTTGCTATGGCATAGAATTCTTTCTCTTTGGTCCGATCTAATTTTAAGGGGCTTCATTTCTTGTGTAAGAATTATGTTTTTTCCCATTTCAATTAATTTTCTTTTTGCTTCCAAATACTTTCCCTCTCTTGACCCATGGACAAGGCAAGAAAGAGAAAACCCACTACAAATATGAAGTTATGCAAAACAAATTCCTGAATTGCTCATGTTCCGAAAAAAAAAAGAAAAAAAAAGATATGCTTCACTTTGCACTCTGAGTCCATCAGTTCTCTTTTTGGGTGTGTATAGCATTTTTTTATCGTGAGTCCTTTGAAATTATAGCGGATTATTTTACTTAGTAGAATTACTAAGTCTTTCATAGTTAATCATCTTTACAATATTACTCTTTCTTTGTACACTGATTTTCTTTGTTCTTCTCACTTCATTTTGTATTATTTCATAAAAGACTTTTTAGTTTGTTTTATATGTTCCCTTCATTATGTTTTACATCTCGAGTATCCCATAACATTCATATACCATAACTTGTTTATTTATTCCCCAATTGACAGGCATATCCTCCATTTCCAGTTGTCTGCCCCTACAAAAATGGCCACAATATTTTTATTATTATTATTACATTGGCCCTTTTCCCTCTTTCTTTGATCTCTTCGAGATTTAGACCTAGTAGTGATATTGCTGGGTGAAAAGGAATGCATATTTTAATTGCTTTGGGGATATATATCTGAATTGCTTTCCAAAATTACTAGAATAGTTTACAATTCCACCAACAGTTCATTAGTATTCCTATTTTCCCACATTTCCTCTTTGCATTCTCATTATAAATCTAGCTTGGTCATAATGTATGATCTTTGTAATATATTATTGTAATCTCCTTGCTGGTATTTTGTTTCAAATTTTTGCATCAATATTCATTAGGGAAATTGGTCTCTAGTCTCCTTTCTCTCTTTTGGCTGTCTCTGGTTAATTATGAGGATAATATATATGTCATAGAGGGAATTTGATAGGACACTTTCTTTACCTATTTCTTTTCAGTTTATATAGTATCAGAATAAATTGTTCTTAAAATGCTTGGTAGAATTTACTTGCAAATCCATTTCATCCTGAAGACTGAATCCTGCACATTGAGATTATGTCTTTCTTCCATAATCTTTTTTTTTCACTTTTAATTCTTGTTAATTTCTTCTAACTACTCATGTAATCATTATGGAAAACCCATTTTCTTTCCTATGAATCACTAGTGGCTGTAGTAACAGAGTTTTAAAACACTCCCTTTTAGGGATTTCTAAAGCTACATTTAAAAAAAAATATATTACCCAATATGATATTTGATTCTCTCATTTAATCAACTTTAGTTCCTGAATTGGGCTTCATGACAAGGCCAACCTGTCTACAATAATTTGAGTGGTATGTATTTACTTACCCCTCCATTATTTTGTGATTATGACCCAGAAGTCCAGAATGAATTGATTATCAAAAAATAATGTAAAATATCTTTTGAAATATTCCTAAAGAATTATTTTATACAATTATGTTTAACAATATCTAAGATAAAGGTAATTGATACTTTTCTACCTAGTACACTCAAAAGGAATTTAATATGTATAGATATGAATCCCTATTAAAATGGAATTAAATGTTTTTATGGACAAAAAGGATTAGTGAAAAATCACAATGTAACATAATATAATGAAAATGTGTAGATAAATATTTGCTTAGAAAATGTAGAATTGTAATGTGCAGCAAGAAAGGATGTATTCGAATTGTTATGTGTATATTTTTAAGCTCTTAGAAAATAAATCATTAAATGTTCCTTCTAATTTTCTTGTTCTCTCTAGAGAAGCAAATTAGTTTTGGTCAGTTTCAAATCTGAATTGTGTGAGTAAAAATGTATCCTAATTACTAATATTCACACACAAATGATGTTAGAAGGTAAATTGCTAGGCTATGTCTTCTTGAGTAATGTTTTGCATGGTTGAACTTTACCTATACTTAAGCTATTTTAATAAACACATCCTTATTATCTACTGCTGGCAGAATCTTAATGCTCTCCTAGCATATAAAGAGGCCTCAGTATCTCTCATCAATTTCTACAAGACACAACTGCACCATTAGTTTCATCCTATTGCTGTACATTTCATGGAAGAATGATGCGATGGCATCATTTATTCTTTTGAAGTGCTGCTCTTTTAATTACTGAATGATGTTTTTGATTCTTAGAGTGAAGAAGCAAAGTTTTTATTTTAAATAGGGTAGTTTTCTTTCAAGAGATGACTAGAAATGATTCCCCATTACTAGAACATATGAAATATCTGTGATTAACCAAAGGCTGCAAGTTAAATTCTGTTTATTTTTCTCAGTTTTAACTCGGACTGGATTTATCTAGAATATATAACATTCAGGGGTCAGTTAGGGACAATCATATCATTGCTTATTGTCTAACTGTGATCTTGAGGATTTTTTTAATATTATGTAATGGTCTCATGTAGTACTGTGAACAAAGTGTCAGTCTTGAATTCACTAAGATCTATATTCAAGTGTGTCCTCTCTCAGTTACTCATTGAGCAGGTAAGTGACTGTGCAAGTATTAATCAATAAACAAGTATTTATTAAAGGCCTGCTTGTGCTGGGCATTTATTAAATGCCTACTATGTGTTGGGGATACAAGGACAAAAAAATAAACTGCCCCCACTCTCTAGGAGTTTACATTCTATAGAGGCATATACATAAAATAAATGCATGCATACACTAAATATAATGTAGTTTTAGGGGTTGGTCTATGAGGGAAGAAACTAGAAGCTGTGGGGATTAGGACAAGCTTCATATAGAAAGTGTTGTTCGAGATGGTATTCGAAGGAAACTAGGGATTTCACTAGGGGTGTGTGTGTGTGTGTGTGTGTGTGTGTGTGTGTGTGTGTGTGTGTGTGTGTGTGTGTGTGTGATGAAGCACATTCCATCCATGAGGGACAGTCAACGCAAAAGAAAGAGAGAGAATATGAATTCCCCTATGTGAAGAACAGCAAGAAAGCCAGTTTGGATGGAGCTTAATGTGCTTAAGGAGGTATGATTTATAATAAGCCTTGACAGGTAAATTTTAGCCAGATTGTGAACTTTATGTACTAAAATAACTCCCTAGGACTTACATATTGACTGATCAATGGGTCTTCATCTGTGTTGGTAGTGAGAGTTTATACACCTAGAGTTCTTCATATTGATGAAGTCACATATCCTCCCCTTCACATAATACATTGTTTTACTCTATCAGTAATCTGAATTTCAAAAAAAAAACATAAAACAATATTAATATTCATTTCTGGTGATTTTTGGTGATCTGATTTTGTTTTAGGTCAAAGTAATTTTAGAGATGACAAGGTATGCCACTGCTACCTACATTTCCAGGGAGTTATATTCAGAGTCTTTTAAATGAATTTTTATTGTTTTGTGGCTTTTGTCCTTAAGTGAATGAGTAGCATCTACAAAAATCAAGAGTTTCTTTGTTATAGCTAAAAAGCAGAAATCAATTTTGGAAAATAAGGAAAGTAGGGCCTCTGTTAGCCTTCTGCAACTTATACCGCTTCAGTGATTACATGTTAATTGATCTTTTCTCCTCTGTGAAAAGCCAGTCTAAATCCACAGTTTTCTCTAAGGATGTTATAATGAGAAATGCTTTTCTCTCTTTGAAACTACATATTTTAAGAGGATCTTCTAAAAAAGATTTAAAAGTAACAGACTCCATGATTTCAAGTGTGAAGTTAATTTTCTCAATAATTTTATTCAAATCAGAAACTGTGGGGGTAGGGAATGTAGCATTCACTAGCTTTAAAACTAAAGCTTCTTCAAGGGAAGAAGATAAAAAGCTACCTCTTCACAATACAGGTACACTTTGCTTCTTCAAGTTCTGTTTGATAAAAGAGAATGAAATACAGATGGTATGCTGGAGTGTTCTTTTAAAGGGGAAACTGGGTCTTTATTTTCTTTGCTCCTATGAGCAATGGCAATAGAAGGAAAGCTATCAAAAACCACCTCTCCCAGATTTCATGTGAAAGAATTTAATTTGAGTACCTGATAGCATCAGGTCTGCAAGTGTCTGACATTCTTGCCCCACGGCTGTTCTCAAGCAATTTCCCTTTTACCTGTCAATTGAATTTGGAATCCAGCTCAATCTCTTTCTTTATTGAGAAAGGGCTACTATTAAATGAAGAACCTTGCCCACCTGACTAGATGCTGGTGGTTAAATTGTCAAAATGGAGATGTCTGACTTCCTTGAAACAAAACAGTGACATTTTATACCATAAAAGAGTTATATTCCCATAAAATGCTACCCCCATTCTTGTTTGCTATAACATTTCACTATATTACATGCATCAAAGTAAAGTAAGTCTCTTTTATTCTGTATCCTCATTTGTAATATGAGGCCATTGGCCTCGATTATTTCTAGAGTCATTTGTAATCCAAATCTATCATCACAGAAGCTGAAGGCAGCGTGACAGAAAACAACAGATTCCTTGCTATCTATAATAAAGAATATAAATATATATTAGATGTGCCTCCATTGTAACATCCTTTGCTGTCCTATCCATCAATGAAACTCTGCCTCTCTGCTGTAATATGATTTTATCTAATGTTTCCATAGAAGCAACTGATAATGTTAGGATATTCAGAAATGGACTTATGGTTGGTTGTTGTCCTTCATTCTCAAAGAGGTCCAAAATGACATCACTATGTTAGAGTCATGTTATGAGGCATCCAACTAGGGCTGATCAGACCAATATGAGCTTGGAATGCTCCACCACAGGTAGGGCACAAATAGTCCATGTGAACATCTGTAGTGGATTGTCTAAATTTGCACATCTTGCCTTCTTTTGAGCTATTTCCATCCTACTTTGAGAGCAAAGCACCTTCTCTGATGACGGTATACCATGTTAGGTTGCCCCGTGCCAGTGTCTCTCATGTAACACGGTCAATTTCAAAGTTCCAAAGAAAGACCTTGAGAGTGTCCTTGTATTGCCTCTTCTGATGAGCATTTGAGCACTTGCCCTGTGTGAGCTCTCCATAAAATAGGATTTTAGGCATCAGTATAAGATACCAGACACTGATGTCCTTTCTCAAACTAAACTGCCAAGCATTCAAACTCTATTGCAGAGAATGCAACTGTGATGAGCTGGCAACACTGTTTAAAATGGACTTATACTTTGTAATAAATAATATGTATGCTCTTTAGCAGTAACTCATATGTGTGTGTATATATGTATGTAGATATGTAGATATGTAGATATGTATATGCTTATGCGTATATGTATATATGTGTATATGTATACATATGTATCTTTCTCTGTGTGTGTATACATTTTCCCCTGATATTAATGTCATAGCATCAATAATTTGGAGAAAAATGCAACCTCATCTGAACTCCACCTCAATGTAAACATTGCAAAAAAAAATGAAACTATTACATTGGAATCTATTAAGTAGAAGTAATAGACACATGTATGATCAGTCATATCTAAATGCATTAATGAATTCACGTACTAACCATGTGTCCTTATGAAAGATGTTTCTTACATAAAACCGAAGTTCCTACGAAAGACACACAGGTACCTGATATTCTCTGTCAAACTGCCTGCAAACCATGAGAACACAGATTTAGAGTTGGAAGAGATCTTAGAGGACATCTAGAGAAACCTCCTCATTTTGTAGATGAGGAAAATGAGACCAAAGGAGATAAAATGACTGTTTTAATGTCACACAGAGTAAAAGCCAAGATTTAAAAGCAAGTCCTTTGATTTTACTGTACTGCCTTATATTCAAGTAATGCAGCTAGCTATAAATAATCATTTATTTACCTATATTAAAAAACTGGCCTGAATGAAATTATTCTAGGAATCTATTTGCAATCAATGGATTTGTCTTGATAATAAATTTGCAAACCATTCTAATTATCTTTCATTTTAATAGCACAAAACAATGAAGAATTATATAAATGAATGAACGAAAAGTATTAAATGCTTACAAAATGCAAAGCACTACACTAAACACTGGGGCTAAAATTTTTTTTAAAAAGTTGTCCCTTCCCTCAAAGAGCTCATATTTTAATGGGATAGACAATACAGAGAGATTTCAGCTAGTCATCACAGGGAAAGTTTCTGTGGACCTTAACATAGAGTGGCAAAACAGATTATTCTACATCACCTTTCAAATAATTTTCACTAATAAAAATCATATCAGTTTTTTTAATGTTGAACCATTGTATAGGACTGTCTTGCTAATAGTGATTAAAGATCTGCTCCACCCATTCATCCTCTAAATAAGTCTCAGGTGGAGCTAGTTAAAGGAAGCTTGATTAGGGGAGGTTTGTTTGTAGGAAGGGCCCCGCTCTTTTTCTAAGTAGGTGATAAGCTCCAGGCTCATCCCCTTTTGCTGATTAGGCATGAAGCTCTCAGGCAATACTAATAATAATAATAATAATGATAATGATAATAACAATAATAATTATATATATACACATATATATGTGTATAAATAATATATATGTATATATATATATATATATATATATATATCCTGAGGGTAGCCTTTAAGCTGAGAAGAAGGAAGAAGAAGAAAGAAAGAAGAAAGATGGAAGAAGCAGAAGCAGAAGAAGAGAACTTAGAGAAATGGAGAACTGGAAGAGGAGAGACAGAGAAAGAACTGGAAGGGCTGAGAAAGAGGATTGTAGAGACAGAAAGAGGTAGAGACAGAGACACAAAGACAGGAGGAAAGAGAACTCAGAAGAGCTCTGAGAACTGGAAGGGCTTGGAGAACTGTGGGAGAAGAAGGTGCAGCCAAGTTAGGATTCATGAGTGAGTATTTACAGGAAGGCCCTAACAGAGGGGAAGGTTACAAGATGGCTTGGTTCTTTGCAGTGATATTTTGTTTTAATTTCTTTGCTGTTACATTGAGGTGGACTTACTGGTTTTGGGATACAATTGTTGCTATGTTGAATTGTAATTATTGGTTTGGGAATGTGATCCTCTGGTGTCTGAATAAGTGTTTTACTTCTTCTGCTTTCTACATATAGTCTCTTAAATTTTGTGATTCCAAACTATACAGGCATATTCATGGTCACCATTGATATCATGAATCTTGCCTTACTGATACAAGGACCCAGGATTTTTTTTTTCTGGAGAGTTTTATTTTGCAATTAAGCAAAGATAATCAAGTTTTTTTTTCCAAAATTTTCATTCTGAGGCACAAAACATGTACCATTGGAGTATTCTCCTCTGTGTATATTTAGCGTAACATATTTATGAAACAGGGCTACTAGTAGATGCATTTTAAAAAGAAATTGAATTGAATTAGATATGTGAACAACTCATTTAGATTCCACAAAAATTTACTAAGTACCTACTATGTGCAAGGCTCATTGCTAAGTGCTGGAGGTGGGGGTGGCATCTTGGATGGGGAGTAGAGTGCACGTACAGAAACAATGGGAAAGCTAGAAAATTAGGTGAAGGCCATATTGTGGAAGAGTTTTGAATACCAGTCCGAGTCATTAGGACTTTATTTGGTAGACAGCAGAGACCCATTGAAAGCCTTTGAGTAGGGAAGTGACATAATTGAAACTGTGCTTTGAAGCCCTAGGAAGATTAATTTAGCAGGAGCACTTAGGTTTCAAACTGCTCGTTGTTGCAGACATCCCTCTCTTTTAACACCAAAATTTCTTCCATTGATGCTTTATAGCAGCACAATCTCAGAAGAGGAATCAAAATCACAAATAACCCAACAGACAATGGCAGCTACAAATCCTAATATGCCTCAATCTCAGAAGAATCTTCAAAATCACAAATTACCCAATGGCCAATGGGAAGAAGTATGGTGGATGTAAGCAGGCTGTCGCTCGTGACTAAGACTGAATTTCACAGGAGAAGTTGTGTAAAAGATACAACCAAGGAGACAGGTTGTCTCCATTAAGGAGTATCTATGAAAAGTATTTATAAAAAGACATGAGCAAAAATTACATGGGATGAGAAGATGTCAGGGTTTGTAATCAGTGGAGAGAGGACCCATACTGATGAAATCATTGATCTACCATCTTCTCAGAGTATAAATTGGAGTGGGGAAAGACAAGAAGTGTGGAGGCTAGATTAAGAGTCTAATGGAAAGAAAATGATCCAAACTAGGGAGGTTCTTGGGATACATGGACTATTAGCTTTTTATCATCTGTAGTGGGTAGCACTGTGCCTAACATATAAGTGGGGGGTGGGGTTGGGCTGGGAGGAAAGGAGGGAATAAGTATTAATATGGTGCTTACTATGTTCCAGACACCATGCTAAGTACTTGACAAATATTATCTCATTTGATTTTCACAACAACCCTGAGGGGTAGGTGCTATTATTATATCCATTTTAGAGTTTAGGAAACTGAGGCAGGCAGAAATTAAGTGATTTGCTCAGGATCATACAACCAATAAGTGTCTGAGGCTGTGATTTGAACTCAGGTCTTCCTGACTTTTGGCCAAGCACTCTCTCCACTGCTCCACCCATCTCCCTCCAATAGGTGCTCAAAAAACATTTACTGAATTGAGGGAACAGATGCAAAACAAATTGGGGAAATAGAATCTGAGGAGGGATTAAGAGGATTTAGCAACTAAATGGATTGCAGAGGATTCTGAAGGAGGTAAGGGTTTTGAACCTAAGGTTTTTTGAACTGGTGATACCATTTATCAGAAAAGCAGAAATGAGGAAGAAAAAAATGCAGGTAAAAAAATTGAGTTTGGTTTTGGACATATGGTCACAGATTTAGAGTAGGAAGGGATTTAAGAGGTCATCTAGAACAAATCCCTGTCTTAGTCAAATGTTGGAGTTAACAGGATATTCCTCAGCTCTTGTAGGAGTTGTGAATGGGGGAATACTCCCACTAACCAACTCTGAATATAAGTCTCCCTTGGACAAATAGGTAACCAATTATAAGTAAACATAATAGTATAACTGATTTAAGATTGGCCCAAATGGCCAATTGACTCAAGAGGATTAACTGAAGGAACACTGCCTGGTTGGCAATAAAAGAAACAGCCTTGTCACTCAGTGTTTCATGCAAGTAGTCTAATAGAGCTTGCTTGACATCAACTCCCAGGTTGTCAGCTAGATGGTGCAGTGGACAGAGCAGTGGACTTGGAGTTAGGAAGATCTAAATTCATAACCCAGCCCTAGATGCTCACCAGCTATATGAGCTTGGGCAAATCATTTTCTTTAATTATTTATTTTTTGTTTTCAACATTCACTTCTTTTTGTTTGTTTGTTTTTGTTTTGTTTTGTTTTGTTTTAATTTGTGGGATCATTTTCTTTATTTGATTTTTTTTTTTAGTTTTCAGCATTGATTTTCACAAAATTTTGATTTACAAATTTTCTCCCCATTTCTACCATCCCCCCACTCCAAGATGGCATATATTCTGATTGCCCCATTCCCCAGTCAGCCCTCCCTTCTATCACCCTGCTTCTCCTCCCCCCATCTCCTTTCCCCTTACTTTTTATAGCACAAGATAGATTTCTACGCCCCTTTGCTTGTATATCTTATTTTCCCGTTGCATGCAAAAACAACTGGGTTTTTATATTGAGCATCTACTTTTAAAACTTTGAGTTCCAAATTCTCTCCCCTCCTCCCTCCCACACACTCTCCCAAAGAATACAAGCAATTCAGCACAAGCCACACATTTATCATTATGCAAAACCCTCCCATAAATAGTCATGTCATGAAAGACTATCTATATTTCCCTCCTTCCTATCCTGTCCCTCTTTATTCAATTTTCTTCCTTGACCCTGTCCCTTTTCAAAAGTGTTTCCTTTCGATTACTCCTTCCACCTATAGTCCCTTCTATTGCCCCTTTTGTTAATCCCCTTCCCTGTACTTTCATGTGGGGTAAAATACCCCATTGAGTGTGTATGGTATTCCCTCTTCAAGTCAAATCCAATGAGAGCAAGATTCACTCATTCCCCCTCATCTGCCCCCACTTCCCTTCCTACAGAACTGCTTTTTCTTGCCACTTTTATGCGAGATAATTTACCCCATTCTATCTCTTCCTTTCTCTTTCTTTCAATATGTTCCTCTCTCATCCTTTAATTTGATTTTATTTTTTTAGATATCATCTCTTCATATTCAACTCACCCTGTGCCCTATGTCTATATGTATATGTGTGGGTGTGTGTATGTGTGTGTATATATATACATAAACACACACACACACACACATATATACATATATATATAGATATATATATATATATATATACATATATATGTTCCCTTCAGCTACCCTAATACTGAGGTCTCATGAATTACACACATCATCTTTTTCCTGTAGGAATGTAAAAAAAAAACACTTCAACTTTAGTAAGTCCCTTATGATTTCTCTTTCTTTTTTTATTTAATTTATTTAATATATTTAGTTTTCAGCATTGATTTTCACAGGAGTTTGAATTATGAATTTTCTCCCCATTTATACCCTTCC
>CM053622.1:279582490-279595470 GCA_028646595.1 Phalanger gymnotis
TAAGATGGTGTATATTATGGTTTCCCCATTCCCCACTCAGCCCCGCCTCCTGTCACCCCACTCCCCTCCCATCCCCCTTTCCCTTCTTCTCTTGTAGGGCAAGATAAATTTCTACTCACCATTGCCTGTGTATCTTATTTCCTAGTTGCATGCAAAAACTTTTTTTTTTTGTTTTTGAACATCTATTTTTAAAACTGTGAGTTCCAAATTCTCTCCCCTCTTCCCTCCCCACCCACTCTCCCTAAGAAGGCAAGCAATTCAATGTAGGCCACATGCTGTGTATCATTATGTAAAACCTTTCCACAATGCTCATGTTGTGAAAGATTAACTATGCTCCTTCCTAACCTATCCCCCTTTATTGAATTTTCTCCCTTGACCCTGTCCCTTTTTGAAAGGGTTTGTTTTTGATTACGTGCTCCCCCTGTGTTCCCTCCCTTCTATTGTCTCCCCTTTTTTATCTTCTTCCTCCTTCTTTCCTGTGGGTAAGATACCCAATTGAGTCCCTTGCAATTTCTTTTTCTTGATTACCTTTTCATGCTTCTCTTGATTCTTGTGTTTGAAAGTCAAATTTTCTATTCAGCTCTGGTCTTTTCACTGAGAAAGCTTGAAAGTCCTCTATTTCATTTAAAAGCCGTATTTTGCCTTGGAGCATGATACTCAGTTTTGCTGGGCAGGTGATTCTTGGTTTTACTCCTAGCTCCATTGACCTCCAGAATATCATGTTCCAAGCCCTTCAATCCCTTAATGTAGAAGCTGATAGATCTTGTGTTATCCTGATTGTGTTTCCACGATACTCAAATTGTTTCTTTCTGGCCGCTTGCAGTATTTTCTCCTTGATCTGGGAACTCTGGAATTTGGCAACAATATTCCTAGGAGTTTTCTTTTTGGGATCTATTTCAGGTGGTGATTATTGGATTCTTTCAATTTCTATTTTACCCTCTGGCTCTAGAATATCAATCAGGGCAGTTCTCCTTGATAATTTCTTGAAAGATGATACCTAGGATCTTTTTTTGACCATGACTTTCAGGTAATCCAATAAATTTTAAATTATCTCTCTTGGATCTATTTTCCAGGTCAGTGGTTTTTCCATTGAGATATTTCACATTGTCTTCCATTTTTTCATTCCTTAGGTTCTGTTTTATATCTTGATTTCTCATGAAGTCACTAGCTTCCACTTGCTCCAATATAATTTTTAAGGTAGTATTTTCTTCAGTGGTCTTTTGCACCTCCTTTTCCATTTGGCTAATTCTGCCTTTCAAGGCATTCTTCTCCTCATTGGCTTTTTGGAGCTCTTTTGCCATTTGAGTTACTCTATTTTTTAAGGTGTTATTTTCTTCATTATTTTTTGGGTCTCCTTTAGCAAGTCATTGACTTATTTTTCATGATTTTCTCACATCACTCTCATTCCTCTTCCCAATTTTTCCTCTGCTTCTCTTATTTTCTTTTCCAAATCCTTTTTGAGTTCTTCCATGGCCTGAAACCAATTCATATTTTTCTTGGAGGCTTTTGATGTAGGCTCTTTGACTTTGTTGACTTCTTCTGGCTGTATGTTTTGTTCTTCTTTGTCACCAAAAAAAAGATTCCAAAATCTGAGTCTGAATCTGAGTCCATTTTCGCTGCCTGGCCATGTTCCCAGCCATCTGCTTGATGCTTGAGCTTTTTGTAAAGGTATGACTGCTTGGAGAGTAGCGAGTTCTTTGTCTGAAGCTTTAGGGGCCTTGTGTTGCTGTTTTCAGAGCTACTTCTACACAGCAAGCTCTGCTACACTAGTAGTCCTCCTCCCCCAAGAACCACCAACCAGGCCCTGGACTCAAATATAAGCAGGTGCTGCAGTACCGCTCTGATCCACTGCTTAATTCCTTCCACCTGGTGGGCCTGGAGCCAGAAGTGACTGCACCTGGAAGTAGCTCCAGAGCTACACCATTTCCCGTCCCTTGTGGCTAGGGCCAACCTTGCACTCCTTTCACTCCATTCTAGCTGTTCTAGCTGCTAACCTTCTCTGTTGTCTTCGGAGTTTGTGAGTTGAAAAGTATGGTAACTGCCACAGCTCAAGGATTCAGGGCCCTGTGGCCTGTTCCACCCTGCTCACATTCTGGTTGGTCCTGGCGCAGCTCACCCTGGGCTCTGCCCTGCTCCACTCCCAGCTCTATGCTATAGACCCTTCCCACGACCATCCAGGCTTTCCTGGGCTGGAGCCTTGCATCCCTCTGTTATTTCGTGAGTTCTGCAGCTCTAGAATTTATTCAAAGCCATTTTTATAGGTGTTTGGAGGGAGCTGTGTGGGAGCTCATGCAATTCCTTGCTTTCCAGCTGCCATCTTGGCTCCACCCCCAGGACACAGGAGTTTGATGGCAAAGTTCATTTACTTTAGGATGATTGGGGGAAAGTGTGTGCTGAAACTCCTAGGGCCATTGGACTTACTTGTTGGTGCAGGCAAGGAAAGCAGACCCTTTCTTCACAGGGATTGCTACCTTCAGGCATGGCTGTGAGGCCCAGTCCAGAAGTAAGGCCAGTGGTTGAAAGGCTTCTTCTAGTCTCTTTTCTACTTAGGTGGTACTTTTCATGTCATCTAATTAGGTCTTTTAATTTTCTGATGGGAAAACTGAGGTCCAGAGGGAATTAAGACACCCCTCTATCAAAATTTCTGAGAAAAGACACTGCCACCATCTGCCAAGCACAATTTAAGTTACCAATAAAGTTAATATGTTCATGATAATGTTAAACATATTTACTATACATAAACTTTACAGTGGATATTGATATCATTTAGCACTTGGTATATGTAAATGTTTCAAGACTTTGAAAAAGTTATTCTGCACAAGCATTCTGACATGGAAGAGCAACAAGTTCTAATTTTAAGACTAAAAAAGAAATGAAGGAGAAAACTATATGACAGGGTCATACAGCGATTCAGGCCTAAAGGGATGAAATAATGTAAGGCTTTTGTAAAGAAGATAATTGACCAATCAGTTGTTTTGTCTCTATACTGCAAATCATCAAATATACCTTCTTTTTTCTTACTGTAAATTGACTGATAGCTTCACCAACTATGCATCATGCCACCTGCATTCCAGCCATCATCTTCATTTTTCTTCCACTGGAAACTTGATCTCCCAGTTTGATAAAGGGGGATTATGCCTTATCATGCCAGTGCCCTGTCTTCCTTGCTATTCTCCTGCTGTCTCATCACTGTGCCAGCTGCACCCCAAGCTTTCTAGCACTTCCTAATGCTTTATCTTCTCTTTTGAGAATTTATACTCCTTGAGGTCAGGGACTCTCTTGCTTGTATTTGTATCCCCAGCACTTAGCATGGTGACTAACATAACAGTATGTACTTGATAGATGTTGTATTTATCTATCTAGTGGCATGACTGTTTTTAGTAAAATAGTGAGAGTGTAAAAATAATGTTTGGGCAGCCCAAGTGCTACACTGCTAACCCAGCAATATTAAATCAAACAGAGGAATACCTTTCATATGTTAGAGAAGTCCTCTGTGGAAGATTTTCAGAAATACATTCAGAGCAATTAACACCTATGCAATATAAAACTTAACATACACATTTGTAACAGTAAAATGGATGGTAAGAGATTTAGAAAATATTTTTTGAAATGTAAAATATTCATAAGATCCAGGGCCTAGCACTCCCAAGGAGGCTATAAAATGATGGAGCTTTCTCATCAAAAAGCAAGTAGGAGGCTGGTGGATGTTCTCATAACAGTTGTTAAATAGATTAAAATCTTAAAGCAATGCTTTAGAAAGCAAGATACCTCTTCACTTAGCAATGGTAAAGGCTGAAAGTAGATAGACATTTCTGGATTTGTTGAATGCAACTAATATTAGTTTACCTCAGCCTATAAAATGGGTGAGTCAAGAGCAGACTCAAAATAGCCACCTTGGGCATCATCTATATGATTTCTTCTCAAAATAGCAAATAAAAAGGAACAATATCTTGACCTGATCTAGAACAATTTCTGTCAAAATCTCATAAAAAATACTGTAATGGCAAACAAAATAGAACTTTTTGTTTTGCTCTCTTTTCTTTTGGAGTTCTAGTTCTTTTTAACACTAAAGTATTCAAGTGCCTTTGACTGAGACTTGCCTGTGTCTGAATCAAGAGTCTTTGATGACCTTTTTAAGTCACAAGAAAGCCTAAGTCACATGAGTTTGTGTTACATGGGTATGACACCCTCCGTGGGCTGACCCTGAAGAAGTGTATATGTATACTCTGAGGTCAGCATTTTGCTTTTGGGGCTCACTCATTGGAAGACTGTTCCTGTGATTTGGCCAGACAAAACTGTTAAAAGTTAAACGTACTCATAAATTTCAACAGGTGCTGAGGAATTTTCATACATAATTTATAATCTACAACCTGGATTTACAATCAGGAAAGACAGTGACCCTTTCTATTTGTTTCTGTCAAATAGTATTTCTATACACAAAACCTCTGCAAGGGAGATAGCATAGGCATTATTATCCCCATTCATCAAATGAAGAAACTTAAGTTCAGAGAAAGTAAATCAATTTCTTCTGTTCACAGAACTGATTAGAGGAAAAAGCAGGATGAGTCTAACTTAAGCCATAGTCTGATGTTCTTTTCAAGATACCACATTGACAAGCCAAGGATTAGGGAATACCTGCAGGATCCATTGCCGTATTAATGTATGTTAATAGTACAATCTTCATTGTGATGTCCATGAAACCATATCCATTTTTCTTGTGATCTCATTAGACGACCGCTTCATTGGGCATATAAAACCACAATACATATCTTTGAAATACAAATAATATGTATTTTCTATCATGACCAACCTTAATGGCTACTAGAAAAGTACTAATTGAATGGAATAATTTTACATTATTATTATTGTACATAGAGAGTTGCCCAACACCAAAGAACTAGGTAAATACAAATCGAAAAATAATAATTAAAAATCAGCAGAAAATCATATTTAGACAATTTGGTATAAAGTTACCATATCCTTTATATACTATTCCTGGAGGAATAGAGCACATTTACAGCAATTAAATAACACTCTATTTTATCTCATGTTAGGGTGGAGGGGTAGAAGGTAAATCTATTTCAACCATAAGCTGCAATTATTCTTCCATTATCCCGGCTTCCCTCTGAGAATTGCTATGCTATCTTAGACCCCCTTGTCCACACGTGCTACCAGATGCTTCAGTCTTAAAGTAGTAATTGTTATGATGTAATGAAAAAAGGAACTATAATGGCAACCATAGGATAAAGATTAGGCACATAAAATGTATTTTGCCTCAGAATAATTGGGTCCATTTGTAGAATTAGTAAGATTATCCTATAAATTCACGCAACAGACATACATAAGAAAACTTGATTCTCATTTTAGGAATATAGTTTCATCACTTTTGTGGCTGAAAGGCAAATTATAACAGCCAATACAATAAATTCATGTCCATTCATTCAAAAATGATTATCTTGAGTCCCTACTATGTAAAAAATACCACATTAGATGGTATAGGGAATGTTGAGTTCAATAGAATAATGTCTCTGATTCAAAGAGTTCACATTATAGCAATAAGCATAAAAATATTTTATGAAATTATTTTGTATGTGATTGGTGCTATATACATAGATGGCACAAAGTAGCATGTAGGTTTAGGGAAACTGGGTCCCAGAGTAGATAGAATGCTAGCCATGAGTCAAGAAGACTGTTCTTCCTGAGTTCAAATCTGGTCTCTGACTCGTACTATCTATGTGAACCTTGGCAAGACACTCAACCCTATTTGCCTCAGTTTCTTCATCTGTAAAATTAGCTGGAGAAGGAAATTGAAAACTGCTCCAGTATTTTTGGCAAGAAAACCCTAAATGGGGTCCTGAAGAGTCAGACATGATGGAAAAACTGAAAGTACATAAGTTTAGAGGGAAGTTTCCCTTATAAATGTGATTAGGAGAAATATCATCAAGGAGGTGGTAAGGGGTAGGATTTTATGAGTTTTTCAAGTTGAAAGAGATTTTCTTTGAACAAAGAATAAATAGGAAAGGCATTCATGGCAAAAGTGACAGGGTAAGCAAAGGGTCAAATGTAGGAATGTTGGAGTGAAATGCCTCTTTGTAACGCTGGAAAAGTTATTTAGCTTCACTTATCTGTAAAATGAGAATTAGAATAGAAAGATGATTGAGAAGGTTCTTCCTAGCTCTAACAACTATCTTCTGACAGTAGTCATTATTTCATTTGATCCCCAAGCAACCCTAATGGGAATGGTAAAATTGTTCCCATTTTACTAATAGGAATCAAAGTCTCAGTGAAATGAAATTATTACCCCCAAGTTTCAAAACAAAGTTTCCATTACGGCATAGATGGAACTATCCTATGGGAAGTTTAAAACATTCTGCAAAGGTATCTTGAAATCAAATATTCACTAAATCATTGTTTTGACTAATTATACTTCCATATGATTTTAAACTTAATTTAATCATGCTATTCAAATCATTGAAATACAGATTTCAACTTTGTGATTCTATGGTAACATTACTTTAGTAAAGAAAAAGTGCCTTTTCTATAGAACTCTTTAAAAAAAACTTGAAAGCTTATTTTTTAACATAACTGTAACTCTTCATTTATAATAATAGAGTAGGAAAAATTGATAAGATCAGAAAACTAGTGCTGTTGTTGTTATTCAGCTATTTTCAGTCATGTTTGACTTTTAGTGACCCCTTTGGGGGTTTTGTTGGCAAAGATGTTGCAGTGGCTTGCCGATTTTTTCTCCAGCTCCTTTTACAGTTGAGAAAATTAGGGCAAACAAGGTGAATTGACTTTGCCTAAGATCACACAGTTAGTAAGTATCTAAGGAGAGATTTGAACTCAGGTCTTCCTGACTCCAGGCCTAACACTCCATCCACTGTGCCACCCAGCTCTCCTATCAATATTGGTATAGTATGCTTTTTAATAGGAAAAAAAAGAGATTGTTTTTAATTCTCTGCATGGATGACCTATGTATGGTACCCAAATAAAGTGTATCATTTTATTGTCAAAAATAATTAGAAAGATTACCTTAAATAAATTAATTCTCTTAAGAATCAACCAATAAATCAACAAACATTTATTAAGTACCTATGATGGTGCAGGCACCGTCTTCAGTAGTGGAGATACAAAAAGACATGAAAAGACATTCACTGCCCTTAAGGAACTTACACTCTATCAGCGGAGACAGCATGCAAATGGATATATACAAAGCAAGCTATATACAAGATTAGTAGGAAATAAGAGAGGGATGGCCCTAGAATTAGGAGGGATGGGGAAAGATTTCCAGTAAAAGAGATTTTATTTGGGACTTAAAGAAGTTGGCGGGTCAATAGGCGAAGCAGATTAGGGAAAGCATTCAACAAATAGGGGACAGTCAGGAAAGATACATGGAGATTATAGATGAGTATTTCTTCCTAGAACTGCCAGGAGGTCAGTGTCAAAGTATCAGAATATGTGTAGGGGAATAAGTTCTGGAAAGGTAGAAAGGGAGTAGGTTATGAAAGGATTTGGATGCCAAACAGTACATTTTGTTCTTGATACTAATAGCAATAGGGAGCCACTGCTTTTTATTGAGTATGAGGGTGACATGTTCAGAACTGAAATTTAGGAAGATCATTTTAGTGGATGAATGGAGGATGGTCTTTTGGTAGCCTATAAGTAACAGCTCTCAGCACAAAGATGTATGGAAGGACCCTGAGCAATTAACCACAAAGTTTAGCCAAGAAAGCTACCCAACAAGTAGACTGCACATCTTGCACACATGTGCACAAAGGACTGCACATTTCACTTCAAAAGCAAACAGAATGTTTCAGTGAACTGATGAACATTACATTATGAGCATTTCTGTCAATACACAAAATCTAAGGTGGTATTTGCCCAATAGGAGATTGTAAAAGAACTGGACAAATGCATCTCTAATCTTGGGCCATCAGAGAGATAACAGTCTTCTCTTAGTAAATAGAACTGTTTGAAGGGAAAACAGTGGGAAAAGGAGGATATGAGGGGGCAAAACATAATTGTCATTATATCAGGAGGTTGGAGGTTAAAAGGTGACATCTGACATACCAAAGACTAATTACAAGGAACTTATAAGGACAGACAGTTTACCTTTTATATGACTGTCAAAGACTGTTATTAGCAATTAGGTAGTCCATAAGAAAGATTGGGGATGGACATGAATACATGATTTCAAAAAGTAAAATGGCTAAGGAACAAGTAAAAAGAGTAATTATCTTATATAAATGAGGAGTGAGAGGAAGAACTGACAAAGAGGAATTAGGTAAGGGAGGAAGGCTGGTAGTTCTGGTACCCTACTTTTATTAGGAATGGGTTTAAGAGGGAAGAATACATATATATCTAGAAGGGCATAAAAGTCTTTGAAATTCAGAAAGAAATAAAAGTCCTAGGAGATAGGGAGGGGGAGAGTACAAAGGAGGGATTTTTAGAGGTGCATTAGGGAGTAAGATGAAGGGAGTTATATAAGGGTCTTTATATTAATGGGAGTGGGAGGACAAGGAAAGGATCCTTGGAGGGGGGTAGGTTAAGTAATAGGAAGGCAAGGTAAAAGGAGTCAGGAGGGACAGGAAATAAGAGATATGCACAAATATAAAATAAGGATCAGGAGTAGAATGTTAAGGGAAAAGGAGCAACGGTGGTAATCATGATCTTGGACAAAGTTAAAGCTAAAATAGATTTAATCAAAAGAGAAAAAATAGGGAAGCTACATTATGTGTTAGCCATATTCACCTGTGTTGTTTTGGACTATATAAAATAACTAGACAGACTAAGATTGGATTATTGTTGTGGTGTGGAAAATGATGAGTTGGTGGACTTGTAAAAATAGGGAAAGACTCGGACTTATGAAGGAAGAGGTTATCCACCCTCAGAGAAACAGAGGAAAAATAAGCACAGTATGGTCTTACATAGAGGCATACAAATGTGTATGTCTATATCTGAGTATGATAAGTGATATAAGGACACTCTCAAGGTCTATCTTAAGAACTTTGGAATTGTGTGACATGGGAGACACTAACACACAACCACCCAGCATGGCTTGTCCACATCAGAAAGGCACTGTGTTGTATGAGCAAAGCAGAATTAAAGTAGCTCAAAAGAAATGGGAGATGGGCAAATTTAGAGAATCCACCCCAAATGTTTACATTGACTATTTGTGTCCGACCTGTGGTAGAGCTTTCTGAACTTGTATTGTTTTGATCAGCCACAGCTGGACACATTGTAACTTGATATAGTTATGTAGTTACTTACATGTAGTACTTTAATATAGTTACATACAGCAAAGTGATGTCACTTTGGTCATCTTCAAGAAAGAATGACAACAACCAATCATGTATATGTAAGTGCATGTATGTATGTGTGTATTCATGTGTGTATATATATATATGTGTATGTGTGTATACACATGTATCTTTGTGTGTGTCTGCGTCTGTGTCTCCAAGCTAAATTGTAGCCTTCTGGGGTGGTGGGTGGGGAATGTAGAAAAAGAACAAAGTAAGAAGTGCACAGCAGAGAACAAAAGAAAACTTACAAGAGAGCAAAGAAAAGATGGACAGCTTTGAACGCAATGCATAGCATTTATTATAAAGGCTTTCTTGAAATGGAAATTTATCGCTGAATATTTTGAATCTTCTCTTACATTCTGCTGGGCACATGGAAATGCTTTATTTTTCTGTTCTTATTTTGTAGTTAAGTTCACAATATGTTTATTTTTTATTTTCTTATTGCGTATTTGAGCTTTTGTATTTCAGTTTTTTAAAAGGTTGCATTAGAAAAGGAAAAGAAGTACTGTGCATTTGAATATGTAGGAGATTCTTCTTAGATAAGTAGAAATTATATCACCTCAAGAGAAGAGTGTTCTTCTCTATAGAGATGATGCTCATATCTGTATATCCAACTTCTTTCTCACTTCCGAACTCCATTCCCATATTAACTTTATGTCCTATATATATCTCAAACTTGACATTTTCCAAATAAGATCTTTGTTTTCCCCTTGTGTTCATCCCTCCTCTGTCAAAGGTGCCACCAGCCTTCCAATTATGCAAAATTTCATCTTTTTCTTATCTCTCCTCACATATTCTATCGGTTTGTAAGTCTTGGCTATTTGGCCTGAACAAGATCCTTTGCTTCTATCTCCTCTCCATTCATGGCCATCACCTTAGTTCCAAGCATTATCAGCTCTCACCTGAACTATTGCAACAGGCTGCTAATATGCCTTTCTACATTTAAATGCTCTCTGATCCAATATACCTTTCACAGATCTACAAAAAGAATCTCCTTAAGTACAGGTCTGACTTTTCCACTCATTTCACCAAAATGCTTCACTGGCTCCCTCTTTCCTCTAGGGAAAAAAAAATCTTTTGATTAGCATTTAAAACCTTTAACAATCTAGCTCTAAAATCAAGATTGTTGATAGAGTCAGCTTGAATCAGCTCTTGAGAGTTATTAAATTTTCAGTGTGCACATCTGTATGAGAAATAAGCAAGTGCTACAAATCAGAGCTTGATTTATTGTTTTGTTGATCATCTACATTTAGGAAATTAAATGAGAAAAATGCAGTTTAAATTTAAAAGTCGGTTGTATATATATTTGAGAGTCAGTTGTTAAACATTTCCCCAGTACAACTTAGCCTCTCGCCTTCCTTACAAAACATATTTCACATGACTCCTCTTCATGCACTTTTATGTTCTACCCCAAACTGACCCATGTACTATTCACCATATGTGACATTTCATTTCTGGCCTTTCTGTCTTTGTACAGATTCTACTCCAATTCTGGTAATTCACTTGTATCTCTCAGAATTCCTAGCCCTTCTCTAGGCCCAAGTGAGCTTCCATTGCCTGAATTATGCCTTTCCAGATCACTCCATTTATTAGTGTCCCCACAAAAATTACTTTGGATTTACTTTGTACATTACGTGTTTGTATATAAGTATTCTAAATGTAATAAAACATAGTTTTTTGAGGATTTCATTTTGGTTGGAGTGTGAAATGATGCAACTGAAAAACAAAAAACAAAAAGGCCTACTGACATTTGTAGATGAGTAGTATTTAGGAGACATTTCTCATGGAGGTAGAAACTGGAATCAAGTAACTTCTTTTTTGTTTTTATCTCCCTAGTTCCCAGGACAGTGACAATTTCATATTAAGTATTTTCCCATAAATTTGGGGAGATCATATTTAAAAGTATTCTGAGAAAAGATATGTAGACTCTAATGTTCATGAAGGAGTAAAAGTAGCAAAGTATGAAATTCTGAAAACAGAAACATAAGTTATTTAAATGAGAAAGGAAAAGGAGAACTACCTAAAATTTTTGATGTGTCAGCACAAAGAAGTCATCCACTAAATCTCAATTTTAACTATTTTAAATTCATTACTGTTAACTTAGCATGCATGAGTATTTCCATACACAAAAAAAGAAGAGAAAAAGAGAAAATGCTACACTTGAAACCCTGAATATCTACTAAAAAATCTGTTCAAGATAACATGATAAATTCCACACATTTGTTTCAAAACTATATTCCATTCACTTTCCAGGAGCCAAGATGGAGGAATAAGCAGTAAATTGTAAGGGGCTCTTGAGAGCCTGATGAGATTGGGAGCTGAGGCCCAAGGACAGTCCCGTAGTAAATAGGAATTATCTGGGGCTACACAGTCTGGCTCGGCTCTTCCTCCTCTGATAAGGCAGGCTGTGAACAGCACACGTCCCCCTTTCCAACATGAGCTGTCCACGAGCCGTGATGCATGGCCCTGGGGCTCCTGATAGGCTTAGAGGATCGTGAACAAGCTTGCTTGCACCCAGATATGAAGGCTAGTACTACATAAAAATCCTGCTTGCTGTAATAATAAATGGAGTTGTCCACCATCTTGCCTCCCACCTTGTTTGTTGTCCATGAGATTCTTCCCTCCTGCTGGTCAGGAGCGGGAGATGGGTGGTTGAGACCCCCAACAGTAAATCACCATAAATCTCCCATATTTGCCTCCACATAACCATAACACAGTACCCCCAAGCAAATCTCATAACAGAAGAACAAGCAAAAAGATGGGGTGATACAATATTTGGGCCCAAGAAACTTGGAAGATTGGCAGGGAAGGTCTGTCTCACTCAGGTAAAAGAGGAGCACAATCCAGAACAGAAAGCATCCCAGCAAGCCAACAGCAAACTCCACCTCAGCAAACCAGTGGTAGATCCTCAGCCAGTAATATGGAGCAGGCAAATATTCACATAATCCTCCCCTCATCCCCATCCCCCCCACCCCCATCCCCACACAAACACATGTCTTAGCATAGCCAGGGAACCAGGTAGACTCCAGCTCTGAGAACTTCTACGTGCTTCAGCATAGTCCTAGGTTCAAAGGCTAACTCCACTAGCCAGACCACCACATTCTTCAGTGCATCCCTGGACAAACAGGTAGACACCAACCCTACAGGTGCCTAAACAAATAAATAGGCAAGCACCAGAGACCAGACTCCGTGTGCCTCAGCACATGCCAGAGATCAGCACTAGGAGACCTGCTTACCCCAGGTAAGCTACCAGACCCCTATGTCCTTGAGCAGCATCAGCCATCCCTCACCTCACCCGTTCAGTGTAGCACCAGACAAAAGGGTCTCCCATGGGTCTCAGGGAAGCATCAGTGCAATACTAGGTAAACAAACAGTGCCTACAGCTCCTGACAAAAGAAGCTGGAGATACTGCCTCTTCTACCCCAGGAGCAGAGCTCAAATTTTTAAGAAAAGGGAAAAGGCCAAAAAAGGTAAGCAAACAACAACAACAACAACAACAACAAAGAATCTGACCACAGAAAGTTATTATAGTGACAGGGAAGATCAAGACACAAACTCAGAAAAGGAAAACAATGTCAAAACACCTATGGGCAAGACCCGCCTCCCCCGCCCCAATTTGAAGTGTTCTCAAGCCCAGAAAGAAAAAATGGAAGAGCTCAAAGAGGAGCTTAAAATTAC
>CM053622.1:279595970-279621905 GCA_028646595.1 Phalanger gymnotis
AAAAAGTTTGTTTTTTTTTCATGCAACTAGAAAATAAGATGCACAGCCAATGGGGCATAGAGATTTATCTTGCCCTACAAGAAAGGAAGGGAAAGGGGGATGGGAGGGGAATGGGGGGACGGAGGGGAGGGCAGACTGGGGAACAGGGCAACCAGAGTGTATGCCATCTTGGAGTGGGGGGGGTGGAAATGGGGAGAAAATCTGTAATTCAAACGCATCTGAAAATCAATGCTGAAAACTAAACATATTAAAAATAAATTTTAAAAAAAATTAATTGGAAACTAAATAATCTAGTTCTGAGGAAAAAGTGGGTCAAAGAACAAATCTTAGAAACAATCAATAATTTCTTTAAAGAGAATGACAGCAATGAGACAACATACCAAAATTTATGAGATGAAGCCAAAACAGTACTTAGGGGAAAATTTATTTCTCTAAATTCTTATAACAAAATAGAAAAAAAAAAAACAGATCGATGAATTTGGCATAGAACTAAAATAACTAGAAAAGTAACAAATTAAAAATCCCCAATTAAGCACCAAATTGGAAATCCTGAAACACTGAGATTAATAAGATTGAATGTTAAATTTTTTTTTTTCATTTTTCCCCTTTGATCTGTTTCTTCTTTTACACCTGTGACTAACCACATGTATAATCTACCTCAAACTGCCCAACATTTTAGGAAGAGGAGAGGGGAGGGATGAAGAAAAATTTTGAACTCAAAATCTTGTAAAACGAATGCTAGAAATTGTCTTGACACGTAATTAGGGAAAAAAATAAAATACTGTTTAAAAAGTAAACAAAAAGTTACCTTCCTTGTCTGTTTACTTATCAACCTCTTCCTGGTTTTTTTTTTCCAGTTTCTTTTTAATGCAACAATGACCTCTATTTCTTTTCTTTTCATAGCACTATCATTAAAACTATGTACTTTCTCTTGACCAATCCCTGCCGATTTGCACACACCTCCCCACTCAAAACCTCACTTTGTCTATGACCAACAACCTATGCCCCAGTCTCACTGAGTACCTCACTTCTTTGTCAGGTGGTAGGTACTATGTTTCATTATCTGTCCTCTGACGTCATGGTTAGTTAGAAGATTAACCAGTGTTCTTAAATCTTTCATTTGTTTTGTTTTATAATGCTATAATAATTGTGTAACGTCATCTTCTGAGTTGTTCACCATGTTCTGCAGTTCACATCTTCCCAAAATTCTCTGAATCCATCTTTTATGCCATAATATTATTTCAATAATATTCCAAAAAAATATCTCTCATAGTTGTTCAACCATTATTCATTTGCACAGTAAAGTAATGGGAACTAAATTTGCTTCCAGTCTTTACTACAATTAAAACTGATGTACTAAATATTTTTGTACATGTATATATTTTACTGTGTCTTTGATCTCTGGGATTTAAGCCTCGTTGCAGTATTGGTGGAACAAAATTTTATCTATACTTTAGTGACTTTTTGGCCACAGTTCTAAATTACTTCCCAGAATATCTAAACCAATTCACAAGTTGACAAAGAGAGTATTAATGTGCTTTTTTCTCCCTTCTACATGTATCACCTTCCAAAACTGCCATTTTAAAATTCAGCTTGTCATTTTGGCCAATCTGATCAGTGTGAGCAGGAAACTCAGAGTTGCACTAATTTGCATTTTTCTAATTATTAATTATTTGGAACATTTTATGTGGCTATTGATAGGTTGGATTTCTTGCTTTGAGAACTGCCTGTTCATTTCATTTGAATACACACACATATATGTTATTAGGAATTGCTCTCATTCTTATTTATTGGGATCAGTTCTTTATATATCTTGGATATTGGACTTTTAGCAGAAGCAAAGAAAAACTTGCTCCAAAGATTTTTTCCCAATCAATCCTTTCCCTTCAAATTCTGTGTTGATTTCTTCTGCACAAAATATTTTCAATTTTATGAAATCAAAATTGTGTTTTATCTTCTGTGGCCCCTTATCACATTATTTAGTCATGAACTTATCCCTTATCTATAATTGTAAAAAAGTATTTCATTCCTTGCTACTCCAATTTGTTTATAATGTAAATGCATATGTAGATTAGTCAATTCAGTCATGTCCAACTCTGTGTCCCCATTTTGGGAGTTTTCTTGGCAAAGATACTGGACTTGTTTGCCATTTCCTTCTCCAGCATTTTACAGATGAGGACCTGAGGTAAATAGGGTTAAGTGGCTTGCTCAAGGTAAAAAAAAAAAAAACTAATAAGTTTCTGAGTCCAGATTTGAACTCATGAAAAATAAGGTTTTTTTTTTTTCTAATACCAAGCTCTATCCACTGCTCCGCCTAGCTGCCCTAGGTGTCAAAAATTAATCTAGAGTTGATTATGGTATGTGGAGTGAGGTCTTAGGCTAAACCTAATTTCTGCCAGAATATGTTTTTCCTGCAGAATGTTGTTTTCGGTTTGTTTTATCAAAAAATGAGATCTTAACCTAGTAGTTGAGGTCTTTGGGGCTTTTTGAGTACTATAGTATTATGTTTATTACCTTCTGTATTCTGTGTAGTATTCATTGTCACTGACAACCTTCTTTATTTTAGCTAGCATCAAATAGTTTTGATGATTACTGTTTTGTACATGGTTTTATCTCTGTTACTAATAGAACTTTCCCACTTCATTATTATTTCTTTGAATGTCTTGACCTTCAGATGAATTTTTCTTTTTCTTTTCCAGATCTACAAAGCAATTCTTTGGTTAAACAATCAAGTAATTTGGATGGCATTTCCTTCTCTATTAGCAACAGGTATGATCCTAATGCCCATAATTAATATTAGGAAGGCAAACACAAAAATTCACACAGATGAAAAAGGCACATATGGGTTGAAATCAGCACCACTAGAGGAAGTACCTGCTGTGATGAGATCGTGGATCCTTTGAAATGTTAAAGGAGATCTTTGGGCTGGGAAAGGTAAGCAGAAAAAAAAGTGTATGTACTACTGCACTGTATCTTACTCCTTTTCTGTGCATATGAACTAGAAGAATAGTTTCCTGGAATGAGGATTCTATGTGCAACCAGAAGACCTGAGTACAAATTCCTATTCTGCTACTTGCTACTCTCATGACCCCTAATCAAGTAACTTAATTTCCTAATTTGTAAAATGAGGAACTAGACTATGTATCCTCTTAAGAGCTTTTCTTTCATTTCCTATGATCCCATATCACTTATCCTATGAAGCATAAAGGGGAGAGGTGCTCTCCATAATTTGAAATTTTGCAAACTATATTTTTTTTATCTCCAGGAAGGGTTTTTATGACTTTAGAAAATAAATGAAATAGCCTATGTAAATGATCCCTGCATACATCAATTTTTAACCCTTTGAATACTTAGTAGAATATGAGTCTAGTGGTTAAAAATTCTCTAGGTGTAAAAACAGTCCCAGATATCAAAGTTTTATACATTTGATTTTACCTCAGGAAATTCCTCCCCAGATATTGATCCAATTGGCTCAAAATCTGTCCTTTGAGCTGGCATTGTTCAATCATTATAACATGGTACTGGCTTCCAGCATATGCTTTACATCATTTTTGAGGAATCCAACAGTTCATTTTAATACTAAGCTTGATCAATTTTTCCCCAAAGAAATGTATTAACAAGAATGTATTGAATCAAATAATCAGATAGAACATTGAGACATTTCAACTAATGTCACAGCTTTCTGGGGTGGTGGTGATGGTAGAAAAAAAAACCTGATATTTTTACAATTTATGCTAAAGTATAAAATTAACCCAACTGTCATAAAATTTATTATTTTAAAAAGCTAACTTTAATATGTTTTCTTGGCAAAATATGCCAGACTCAATAGGAGATTATTATTAGCATACAAAAGTCAGATGGGAAATTTATTTCTCTGTAAGACAAATCTTGGCCTTTTTTTTGAGTCCCTATACTTTGAAACCCTTTTGAACTTTGATTTTAGCCCTTAGTCTCATAGAGATAAGTAATAAACATTAAACAAAATCTTTTTTCATATTAATTTTAGACTTAGATTTGCATAATATCTCAATACCAATAGACCTAATTTCTTCCCTTTTGATAAGTGTAATAAAAATAATTTCATGAAAAGAGAAATTAGAGGTGAACTCAAATAATTTCATTGGATTCATTGGATTTGACTGCATACATAGATGATTTATAATTTTAGTCTGATTTCTGCCATCAATAATATGAAGGCTTTTCTAGGATGTTTTAGCATATAATCATGTAGCATACAGTGACTTGAATGCAGTGTTTAAAATTATTTCACTAGCACCCTATACGGTAGGATATTCTATTCCACTTTTGTACCACAATGCAAGGATGTACTGCAAACTAATTCCCATCTCCCTTTTCTTCTTCCCAATAATATGTCTTACACATGAATGCCAAATTAATCTGCTTAAAGTACAGCCCTAATCACATCTCTCCCCTATTAAATAATTTTCAAAGGCTCTCCATTACCTGAATTAAGTACAAACAATTTAGCATGACATTAAAAACTATGCAATCTGATTCCAGCTTATATTTCCAGCCTTATTTTAGGACTAATATTACATTAATTAGGTGAGGCAGTAGATTGAATACTGGGCCTGAATTAAGAAAGATTCATCTTCCTAAGTTCAAATCTGGCCTCAGATATTTATTACATGTGTGATCCTGGGGAAGTCACTTAGCCTTCTTTGCCTCTGTTATTTATCTGTAAATAAGGTAGAGAAGAAAATAGCAAGCAACTCCACCATCTTTGCTAAAAAACAACAACAACAACAAAAACCCAAATGGTGTCACAGTCAGACATGACTGAAATAAAAGAACAAAATAACACTAATTAATAATAATTTGAATTTATATAGCACTTTAAGTTTTGCAAATCGCTTTAAAATATTTTCCCATTTTAACTTCATAACAACCCTCTTGTAAATGCCCACAGCCAGGGGCTTTCTGCCCCACTGCTTCTGTACTCATTGTAATGTGCTGGCTCCTTCTCTCCCACAGCTCTCTTCAGCACAGCTGGCTCTGGCGTTACTTGGCAGGAGAGGTTCGCTAGATCTTCCTGTGCACAGATGCCCAACTCCCCTCACTAACCTTTAGGTAAAAGTTCCTATGGCTGAGATCAAGGCAGCATCCCAAATCAACTAACCCCAGGACTTGTGGCTTGTTGTTTGAGTGACTTGCTGCTAGTTGTTAAAGGGGACCCTAGCCTGGAGATGTTTACTCTAAGCAGGGAAGAAATCTAGTCCTGGGATTTTTCTTCCTATCATTTCAAATTGTCCCAGGAAGACCCTGATTGTGCCCTATTCTTATTTATTTTACCTTCATTTTGTTTGCCCTAAGGTGTATTTTATCTGTTTTGTGGGGGAAAATCTTGAGAGCTTGGAATTTCTGGCCTACTCTGCCATCTTCCCAGACTCCTCTTGGAAGGTAACCTTCTTTAAGGCAGAGTGTTCCTTCGTTCTAAAACAGTATCTTGATCCTACTCACCATTGCTACATTTTTCAAGACCAAAGCAATCCTTCCTGACCACCATTCCTCTAGATGTGTTGTATCCATTATTAGTATATAATCTCCTTGAGGGCAGAGGGTATCTACCTGTTTTTATTTGGACCCCATAGTCTTTGCTTAGCACACAGTAAATTAATAAATTCACTAGGACCAGTGGAAATATGCATAGTACAGTCTCACATCAATGTGTGTGTTTATAGATATCTATGCATATGTATGGATATCTGCATTTAATTATACTCTTCTTTGGGGCTGGTGGAGGGAGAGAAAAATGAAATAAAAATACACCACAGAAAACAAAAGAAAATGTAGAAGGAAGTAAAGAAAACCTGAGTAGGTTTGAAAACTCTGTGTAGTATTTATTATATAGGTTTTCTTGAGATGGAAATTTATTGTTTTATATTGAATCCTTTCATGTTCTGCTCTATACACAGAAATGTCCTGTTTTCTTTTCTTTAACCATTTTAAATTTAAGTTTAAGAATAAACTATATATTTTTACATTAAGAAAAACAAATTCACTCATTCATAGATGCTTAATAAATGTTTTAATTGATTGAATGAAATATACTTCCCAATAAATCCTTATATTTTGCCTTCTCATTAATTTACATAGGAAAATGATATATCAATTTCATTTTTTCCAAGTATTCCCTAAGTTTTAAGTATATCATTATCTACTCTGTGGAGCACCAACTCATTACTGAAACTTTTTCTTTCAGTTTTTCTAATATTTTCTTTGCCTGCAGATATTTAAAAAGCAATGTGACTTGGTATATTCACCATTGGACACAACCTTAGGACCATACTTTAAATCCAAATCAGTCTAGCTCTGATTGACTGGTGTTGACCAGAAAGTTTGGTTAAAGGAGACAACAGGCTAGGTGATATAAAAATTCATATACTTTTATTCCCTTGAAGCTAGGGGAACATGATCATGGAATTGACTTGAACAAGAAAGTCAAGGTTTAAGTAATGAATCTCAGTTGCAGTTTCTGATCTCCATATCAAAGAAAGAAAGTTCTAGGTAAACAAGGCAATTGAGATTACAATCACAAGATACAAATGTCTCTCTAGCCCACTGTTCTGACTGCAGACTTTCTGTCACCAACAGAAAGTCTTTGAAGTTGCTGACACAGAAAGGGGGATTTTGAGTATAGAGCAAAAGCAGTTTGAATGCTTTGGACATTATTGGGGTTCAAATAATCTGAAAGGATTGACACTGGCCAACAATAGGTCCTAGCCCAAGCCTCTTTTGGTCATTGTTTGGACTCCAATTGCTCAGAATGAATATAAATAGCAATCATTTCTGTTTTGGTCAGAAATACTGAAGGTTTTTCCCTCCCTTTTGGATTTTTTTTGACTAGGTAAAAGAGGCCACTCTGGCTCGTTTCTTACCTAGCATTAATTACTGAATGGGTGCTGCCTCAGACAAACTGACACCTGGGAAAGACCTTAGCTTAAAAAAAACCCTAGGATTCCAATTGCATCCGGGGCATCTCCAGTACTCATGATCTATGTCTTTTCCAGAAGAGAAAGTGAGGCTGGTGACTTTGAACAGTCCTACCTCACTTAAATCCAATTTGCTTGCAAGTCATGACATCACCTTCCCAATGTCATGATCTTCTTCTGTGAAGGACAAACAACAACAATGATAATGTTAGGAAGACCTAAATTTGAATCTGGTCTCTCACTTTTGACAACTTTGTGGCCATGGGCAAGTCATTTAACCTCTAGGTACCTTGGTTTCCTCTGTAAAACAGAAATACCAATACTTGTAGCACCTATTTCAGGTGATTGATATGATTCTTGAATGAGATGATATGCATAAAACCTTTTGCAAAACTTAAATTCATGACACTCAAATGGTTACTTGGTTTTATAAAACTAAAAGTTCCCTTAAATCATAAAGATTGAAACCCAATGATGCCTGCCCATCCTTGTGATTCTAGTACATGTCATCCCATAAGTTTATGAGGGAAGGCCCACCCAATACACTAGAAATTTTTCTTACTTTCTCCTGACATTGCAAAAGTACCAGTAGAACACAGAGTGTTTACTTGTCATTTCTTGCCACATGGCCAGCCCATATTCTCTTAATGTCATAGATTTCTTTAATATCTCTTGCTCCTTTTCTTCTTCAAAGTTTCTGTTATATAGCATGTAGCAAATTTCTGATACGTACTATGTCCTGCTCCATTTTGCTCTGTGTGCAATTCGGTTTAAATTGTTCAAAGATTAATGTATTCTGTGTCCTGCTTCCATATAGCAACACATGAAAGCACTATTTAAGTATTAACTATGATTGGTTTCCATGTCCAGAGCTGAAATTTCACTAAAAATTTTTGCTATCGTCTTGAAAATATCATATTGTTTGCTCTACTTTATGAATCCAGCACCTAATAGAATTCAGTGGATAGCATATAGATCTTTCCACAATTCTAGGAACTAAGAAGGAACTCAGCTCTGTTCTTCTGCCATAGGGCTATGAAAGGGTATCTTCCATCCAGCCATTGGGTACCTTCCTCTCACCTGCCTTTTCTCATCTTGCTCAATGATTTGCAATAAAACCAATACTATCATTACCTCTAGAAAGCCCTACCAATTAGCCACCCTATTATTTCCCTCACTACCTTTGTCCATTTACCATATGTACTACAGAAGCACCACAATATTTGACTCCTTGACACAGTCTCTTTGCCTCTTCCAAATGCTAAAACCAAGGTTATTCTTGACTATAAGAAGGCTAGGCAGTCTTTGATGTTATACAACATAAAATTAGGTTTACATAGGAAATATTATAGGAATGTAATTGAGGTTTTATTATTTATAATAATAACAAAGAACCATCTCAAATATATCAGCTCTTTCAGTAAACACATTTGTTAAAAACTGAATTACACTGGCATTAAAATGGATTGGAACCTGATTGATAATTTATTCAAAATAGCCATTTTGATTGTGTTGATTCTGCATAGTGATTTCCTCTAGTGAAAAGAGAATTGGAAATCCATATTTCCTGATATACTTGTGAATCAATAAATAAAAGATGCTCAAGTGTCTACTTGAAGAAAAACCTAATACATATAAATATTTAAATTGCTTAATAAGCAAAATTTATCATTTAAATAAATGATAGACATCTAGGTGACACTCAAACATAGTAACATGAATTACTTTTTTTCCTCCCTCCACAAGGCCATAATGCTCTGAAGATCTTTCAAAATGGGAGGAGAGAGGGATTTGTAAAAACCCATTTCTTCAGCATCCCATAAATCAATTCTCCTGGGGAATATACTTAGACCTACAGAAAATGATGTTCTGAGTTCTAATAAAAATGTCTTCCTGCTAGGCAAGGCATATCTGTTGCCTTTCCTGATCCCCCCAACTTCTATTATCATACTATCACATTCACCTTAAACCTATTTCTAACTTATTTTGATCCTAAGCCATCTCAGCCTCAAAAGTAATCATGCTTCTTTCTCTTGAGTATACCTGTTTCTTCCTCCCAAGGTTCCAACCCGTATTTTTATGAGTTTATCAACCAATTGTGTTTCTTAAGAACTCCATGAAATTTTCCTGCAATGTTATTAACTCATTGAAAAGTTATGTACACTTTTGAATCCAGTTGTCAGGGACACTGTTATATAAAGACTATATTATGCCATTCATTCACTCTGAGAAATTATCACCTATTCACCAATTACATAGATTTTGAGCTATCTTTCCCCCTTCTGACGACTTATTTTCTATTCTTCCAGACCTGAAATGTTACTTTTATAACAGATCAAATGTAGGTGAATTTTATGGCAAAGAAAGTATTTACTCTTTCTACACATCAAAGCTATATAGTAATTTCTGTGCATTAGAATGTACATTCTATATATTAATGCTACATAGTAATAGTTATTTCAGTTTGATAACGGAACTAAAGATGGAATGGGTGGCTACAATGATGTGAAAAAGAAGCTTTTCCCATGTTATTTTAAATGCCACAAACCAAAACTCATATAACTTTTCCTTAAGCATGTAGGTCAGATTCATCAAATGTTACAGCATGAGAAGAAGATATGAAATGATACCTACTTTTTCCCCATGGAACTATGATTAGTGGGAGTTTCAAATAGCAAGAAGAGTATTGGGATAGAATCTCAGATAATTTTCTTATTAGACACAGTTTAGCTGACATGGTTATGTCTTTATCATTACAGACCTGTCTGCATCCAAAACTTGACCATTAAACCACAAGGAAGTTTCAAAGTATAATCCATAGTACACAGATTTCCTGAGGTAAAGGGGAAGTGCAGAGATAATACTTTACTCCCAGATCATCTTCTGGCTTATGAGTATTATTAGAGACATCAGCACTAACTGCGTACATACACACATACACACACATATGTGTATACCTATCTCTTTCTCTCTCTCTCTCTCTTTCTCTCTCTCTCTCTCTCTCTATATATATATATATATACACACACACTCACACACACACACACACATACATACACACACACATTTGCCTCCAATTAGATAGTATTATGGCAACACTATTAGCTCTTCAATGCATCAGTCACACTGTGCCAAGGACATGGGAACTAATGTCAGAGATCATCAACTTTGCTACCAATTACCTGTGTGACCTTGGAAAAAAGTTGCTTTCCTTTATTGGAAAACTCTAATATGAAAGAATTCAACAAGAAAATCTGTAAGGTCACTGACTCTTATGATTCTGTAGTTCACTGAATTTAGACTTAGGCTATGTCTACATGACATGCCTACATAAATAAATAGTTCCATTAAACTCAAACTCTTTGTATCCCAGAAGTTTACTTGGTTATGAATTTTGCTCCAAATATATCTCAGACTTCAGATTTGTGACTAGCTTAACTAGAAACCACCACTTTTTTTCATCCTAAATCTCACGAAATAGCTCTATTGTTTTTTTTTTACAGTCACAGTCCTGAAAAAAGCATGACAACCCCGGTCTAGATATAACAGATTATTACATTTTCTTATTCATAATACAAACCTCTCAAAAAGTCCCAATTTTCAAACTTCTCCAGGATACAAATTAACCATAAAAAAGCATTGTGTCTATTTCCATAGTCTAGGAAAACGGGAACCCAAATTTGGTAAAATAAACACAGAAATTCCAGAACCACCCCTAAGTCCCTCCCATAATCTTTCTGTATATAAGCCTCATATTACCTCCATGAAGGTGCTCAGATTCAATCTAGCTCAGTAGAGTCAACCTGGCCTGCTTGACAAAACAAGCATCACAAATGCTGAGATTTCTTAAGACTCTACCCAATTTGGTAAATTTTTAATAAACTTTGCTTTTCTCTTTGGCTGAAAGAAAGCTTAAGTCTATTTCATTCAAGCAGGACCTGGTGTGTCAGTACTTTGGGGTCTCAAGCACCCCGAAATCTCAACATATAGTTCCCTCACCTCACCAGTACCACTGACCTTCCTACATCTGATCTAAAATGCTAGTTTCAAAGCATCTTATATTTAGAGCTTGTAGGAACTTCAAAGTTCATCTAGTCCAACCTGATTATTTTAAAAATAGTGAACTCATACCAAGAGGTATTGTCATGTACTTATGGTTATTCAAAGATAAGAAGCAAAGTCAAGTTTTGAATTCAAGAACTACAACCTTGAATCCAGAGCTCTTTCCACAGCAATATATGGTGAATGACAATCTGTGTACTATACTATCTCTATGGTGTAAAAGCTCATTGTCTACAAAGGAAAAAACAAATATATTAAGAATATCCATTGATGAAACCATAAGTGGTTCCTTAAAAATTCACTTATCAAGCATTTAATAAGCACTTATTATGTACAAGTCTTTATGTTTAATGATTTGTACACAAAGCCTAAAGTGAAATTGTCCTAAGTAAAATTTTGATTACTTTCACTGTCCTTTGTACTTTCTCCACAGAGTCCTACTCTGATGCCTTGTTGTGGTGTAGCAGTGACCCTGGATTTTCCAAGATTGTGTTAGTGGAATTTAAGCTTTGGAAGATTCTACCATGCTATATGGTTTAACTATTATTCCAGCAAAAGTCTATGTTCTGATGACTCCTTTAGATAAGCATGGAAAAACTCATCATATATGGCCATGTGGTGATGAAATTTGGGGTATAACAACTCACTAAACAAATGGCAAAAAAATTAACGATTCCCAGTTTTTTGTGTCTCTCTTTTCTCATCTGCATTGATGTGGTAGAATGGCGAAAAAGGTTCATATGGTACTCAGAATAATATATATCTTATACTTTTTATAAACTTTAAGGTGGATATCTCTAAATATATTTTTGTACAATGATCAGTTAGAGGACATACTATTAGAAGAAATGCATAATATCTGTCTTGACATCTTTGCTATAAATGAAACCAAAACAAAAGATAGTTCAGTTAAATAGCAGGATGAGTTTCACTGTACATTTTGGATCAATAAGGGAGTTGCTTTTATTTTATGGCAAGAAGAAACAAGAAACATCATTAGGTGGGAATTTTGTACTTTTCAGCATGTCTAAGTATTTGTGAAAAGGCCACCTTGAATTAATTTTAGATTATTCAGAATTATGGGTTTCAAAGTATTAAGAGATAAAGAATTTTTTTTTTCAAAGAACTCTTTGAACAACTATCCAGAATAAACCAACGTAGATTTTCCTACTCAGGGACATCAATGAACAAGTGAGCATGGCAAGAAATAACATGAGAAAACCAGGGTCAGTAATAAAAAAAATGAGAAAGATAGGAAAGAGTTATGAACTCCAGAGAAGTTGCATCAACCTATTATAAATACTTTTTTTTGGAAAGAAATATTAGTGAATTGGAAATGGACTAAATCACATAAAAACTAAATTTATTATATGTTTATAGGCAGGAAAAGACTCACTGATGGAGGGCTATCCTTAACTCAGATTTCTAGGTATATTGAGACTACCAGCATGTTAGCATGAAGAAAAAAATTAATAATATTGATGGGGTACAGGCTCTGGGAACCCGCTTGAACTCTCCTTGAATCTTCCCATTTGAGCTGGCCTTCACCTGAGGCCATAAGCCTTTCCTTATAACTAGGCCCAAATCTCTACCTAGCCTAGCCCTCTATTGTCCAGCTGTTCCCACTCTTGATACCATCAAAATCCCATTCTCTTGGTTCCTGGAGTCCTCTTTAGAGTACTCCTCAAGACCCTCCCTAAACCCCTCCTCTAGTCACCCCAAACTACTTGACCACCCCTCAATCCCTCCCATAATCTTTCTGTATATAAGTTCCATCTTGCCTCCCTGAAGGTGCTCAGATTCAATCTGGCCCATTAGCATTATCGTCACAAATGCTCAGGCTCCCTAAGAGTCTGCCCAGTAAGGCGAATCTTTAATAAACTTTGTCTTTTTCTTTGGCTGAGAAGGCTTGAGTCAAATTCATTTGGCAGGAGTGGGTGCATTGGTATTTTGGGGTCCCAAGCACCCATAAAAAGCTATGGTTCCCTAACCTCATAATTTTCCCTAAACCTCATTATTATGATAGAAGAATTAAAATAAGCAAAAGGTGTGTAATGTAACAAAAATAACTTAGTGCTGATCTTTTGAAACAAGTTCTTAATAATAAAAAAGGGCAATGGATGATAGAAAGGAGCTTACGTGTGGGTATTAAAGATGACTAGCTTCTCTAAAAATGGCTCCAGCCCCAATCTATCATGTAGTTCCTTGCACTCCAGTTTGATTTAGCCACTAAGTCCAACTACCTTTTACAAAGGAATGTTTACTTCAAGTTTATACTAACTTACTGGCTCAATACATGAGAAAAATCCCCCTTCACCCTTGCACCATCTCAGTCTCTGGGAAGTAAAATGGATTAGGCTTCATAGCTTAATTTACTTCCTACAGAGCACAGTCCAAATTTCAAGTTCAAATTACCCCCTCAGGATCAAGTCCCAAATACTCGGACTTATTGGGACTTTTATGTTTGGATGGCTATACTATCACACCTGCAATCCTGCCTTGAAGATCATCATGGCTTGTAACTCCTGAAATTCCATGGAGATTACCAGTGGCAAAGAGAAAATGAGGACAAACAAGAGAGAACATAAACAAATGCTCCCAGACCCATTTCTCAGAATTGGGGTAAAAAAGGCAGGGTAGAGGAAGGACTTCCCTCCCCTCTCACTGGTTCAGTTCATGGCATCTACGCTATAGGTGAACTGGAATCTTTACCCTCTGAATGAGCACAGGAAAGAGCAGCAGAAGGAGTGGCTGAAAAGAGTGTGACAGTCTCATTTGCATAAATTTTAAAGATGTAGGCAGCCAAACGAAGGAGGCTAAACCAAGCCACATAGTAGGAATCACAGAGATCTCAAATCTGGACATACTCCAAAGACCCCTCAGGTAGTCTCCATGTTAAGCCAACTGAGCATGCCCAGACAAGTCCAAGCTACACCGTATTTTGCTAACCATTACCATCAACAATGAATTAACATCAACATGATACACACACACATACACATATTTGTATACATATATACATACATGTGTGTATGTATGTGTATATATGTATATGTGTGTATATATGGGAATACATATGTATATGTATACACACACAAAGAGGCATATAGCATCTAAATATATAAAGTAAAAGTTAAATAAGTTACAGGAAGAAATAAATAGTAAAACTAAAATAATGAGGGACTTTAATATACTCCTCTTTCAAATCTAATTAAGAACTAAGGACCTAAAAAGAATTTTAGAAAAGTTAGATGTAATGAAACTCTGGTTTTTATCAAATGAGAATAGAAAAGAATATGGGCATCCTGAGTTCTACATGACATCTTTACAAAAATTAACCATATGTTAATGCATTAAAACTTCCAAATATATGTACAAAATAAGAAATATGAAACACAATTTAATATAATTACATTCAATAAATGGTGACCAATTAAACAATTAAAAATAGTTGAAGACTAACTTAATCCTTAAAATGGTGGATATTAAGGAGAAAACATAAAATGGATAATTTCATTAAAAATAATGATAGCAAAGAGACAATAAACCAAAAATTCGGGTGCACAATAAAAACAACCCTTGAGTGAGGATATCTCATGTATCTAGACACAATAGTCAATTAAAAGTAAAATGTAACAAATTTATGAATTGGGCACAAAACAACAATATTCTAGAAAATGAAAAAAAAAGTTAAGTGCCAAAATCAATGTCCTGCAAATTAAAAAAGAAATCAGTAAAATTCAAAGAGAAAAATACACTGAATTAAAAGTTTTAGCTGAACTAATCTAAAAAATAAAACATTAGGTAATTTAATTTTAAAAAAAAGAAAGAGGGAAACCACATTATTTTTATTTCCCATCTAGTAAATTTTGGTTAAGAGAAGATAAGTTTTAGTTTGAATAAGAAGGCACTTATCTCCAAGTGAGATTCTTTTTCAGAAGCACTAGAATCATAGGGAAACAGAGTAGGAATCTACTAGAAAGCTAATGCAGTCTGGGCTTAATCTTTTCTTTGGATAACAATTTCTAGTCCTTGAATTCATTGTCTCAAAAGTGTGTGACCTCGCTCTCTAAATCATGAAGAGCATTCTGTAAAGTTCCTAATTTTAATCTCTGAAGGCTAGATTATAAATCATACTTGGGCTACTTTCCCAATATCTGAATAACAGTAACAGTAGCTCTGGGGTACAGAATCCCAGTTTTCTGACTCCATTCCATTCTGTACACAAATGTAAATGAATGGGCAGATAAAGCTGCAAGATACTTCCTCCATTGAAGCAGAGAAGTGGAGCATAAGTAAAAAGTAACATCTTCAGAAGTGGTCTCAGTGATGCTTTTCTTAATTTTTTTTCTTTCTTTAAATGGATGGCTCATTTTAGAGGGTGGGAAATGATGGTCATTTTAGGGGGAAAAGGCATCAATAATAGATGATACATAATAATGTTATATATATATTTATAAGTGTGTTTTAAATAAAGAGAGAAAGCTAAGTCCAGGGGCAAATTCATTGCCCCTTTTCTCCAGTCAGGTACTTGGTCTTTTACATACAAATAAGGCAAGGAAGCTCAAAAAAGATTAGAACTAAATTTTACGCATAACCCAGTTGCTTGATTTTTTTTCTTAATTGGTTACTTGTCCAATTTGATTGATTACTTTCTCTTGTAAATCACAGATCAAAGGCAATCACAGAGCATTAGCTATTTCAAAATGGCTGATTCTACCTATGAATTTTCTTCTTTCCCATATTATCTTCTACACATTTCATTAAAAAAGCTTTTTTTCCTATTCAGTAAAACTTCCATACAGGTTAACCAACATATACTCAAAAAGTAACAATAGCATTTCTTACATATTGTCAATTTTAAATGGATTTTAATCTGAATAAACTTTATTAACATTTTTACTTCCTAATAGTTTGGTGATAAAATGCTTTAAATCATCTTATATTACCTATGTTTTAAATCTTATATTTGATATGCCATTGTTGTTGTTCAGTTATGTTTAACTCTCATTTATGTTTTGAGGTGTTTTTTTTTGGCAAAGATACTACAATGGTTTGCTATTTTCTTCTGCTGATTTTAGAGATGAGGAATCGAGGCAAATAGGGTTAAATGATTTTGACTAGGGTTACACAGCCACTTAGTGTCTGAGGCCATATTTGAACTCAGGGAAATGAGTCTTCCTGATTCCAAGCCCAGTGTCCTATCCATTGTACCACCTAGCTGCCTCATATATTTGCTATAACTGTATGCAAAACTATTTTCTTTGGTATCGCTAGTCTGAAAAATTTTAGTGATAAATAACATGTAAATAAGCCTGTATTATGAGTATTCTCAATCTGTAAAGCTGTCAAAAGTTTATGTGGCTACTTCATCATTTCAGTTATTTATGAGCTGTTATATCTTACCTGATTATTTTATTTACTGCTCATTTTTCGGGTTTGTGATCAATATTTGTTCATTCCACCCAGCACATTTTCTTGCATAGGATACACTTTGGCCTATAAATACAACTTTAAATTTTTATATGCCCTATACAATAGTCATATCATGGTAAAGCTATTTTTTCCCTCAATGATGGAGTGCCTATATCCTTAATGCAATGATGTCTAATAAGTTAAGCACTGATAATTCAAAGATTTTGGTTCATTTCTCAAAGCTGTCATTTATTCCTGAGCATAGTTTCCTGTTCTGTAAATTTCACCTAGTATTTGCTACCTATATAGCTTACAGCAAAACTGTGGGGAATTTACATATATGTATGATAAAGAAGAGTGCTAAAGAAAATGTAGAGTCAGGCCGGAAAGGTCACAAGAATGTGGGTTCATGCCCTGCTTTTAACACATTCTAGCTTTATAACTATAGGCAAGTCACTAAATCTCTTAACATCTTTGGCAAGTCTCTAATCCTAATCACTACAGATAAATTTCAGCTCTGCTTCATTAGAGTATGAAATTTTACCTCACAGATCAAATAACCTCATTCTTGATTTGTGGTCAAAGTTGCTAATGCAAAATTACTGTTGTAATATCTATATATAGTTATACAACTATATGTGTGTGTACATATATATACATACATATATAAAAAACTATATAACTACTTTTGTCACATGCTTTCTTAAAATCTCCATTATAAAACTGATGGGGAAGAAATTATTTTAGTCAACTATCTATATTAATTTTCACTTGTGTATCTAATAGGTATATATTATTAATACTAATGATGTTTTGAAAATGCTGTTCTTTTATAAAAATTGAACACAAATCAATAGATAATTTTATAAAGCTGAGACCAAATTCTTAAGGGGAACCAGAATTTAAATTGTCCTCTGAAATGTAGGAATCACAACTAGATAGATAACACCTGATGAAATAATATGCCTACATGCATAGCTAATTCACCAAAACTCAAAGAAGCAAAGTTTGCCAAGTCACTTACTGGTGGCTGCTACAAATCACCAAAACAAGAAAAAAGCTGAGATCCTTAACTCTGAGTGTAAGAGAAAGAAATGTCTTTAAGGTGTGGTAGTGAAGGGAGGGGGTCAGGTCAGAGTAAGAGCAAAATCTTAGGGCTGGATGGGATGCGAGAGAGAGAGAGAGAGAGAGAGAGAGAGAGAGAGAGAGAGAGAGAGAGAGAGAGAGAGAGAGAGAGAGAGAGAATCTATGATACAAAGGTATGTATATATGCATATGAAGTTTTCTCTGCAAGTTGGAAGATGGGGTTTTCGTCTATGTTGGGAGCATTAAAGCCAGGTTAAGGCTTAGAAAACAATACATTGAAGACACGTGCGTTCATTCAAATTTGTTAAATGCAGGTGTTGGACGGTTCTACTGCCTCAGCTTCCTCTGGGCTAGCCTCTACAAAAAGCCCAGAGGTTTACCAGAGGTGTAAGGGAGACCGAGCAGCTACACAACCCAGTTGAGAGAGAAGGAAGTTTCGACAGTGGTGAGGACAGTGACTGCAGGGAGGAACAGCTCCTTTTTTACCAGTCTAGCAGTTGGCTTAGCTGGATTCGCAAGTCCGGTAACTCCGGAGGGAGGAAAATCAGCCCAGGCCATCCTCTACCTCGAGGTCTTCGACTAGTCCAAGACGCGCCACCATCTATCTCCCAGACGCCAGCCTCTGTGTGCTAGCCAGCTGCTTCTAATGGCTGAAACTCCACAGAAAGGCACATCAGCTCCTGCAGCGTTTTGCCGAGAGCTTCGTTTCTCCTCAACCTTCCCAAAGCTGACTGAGGAGCAGCTGCAGAATTTCAGAGTGTCCAAAATCTGCCGGAGGAACAAGGACAAATTAATCTCTCTAGATTTTAGCAAGAATGGTGAGCATGTCGTTGCGTGCTGCGCGGATAACATACTCCTTATATATAACTGCCAACAGGGCATGGCCACAGGAGAAGTGTCCCTCAGGAAATACGGAGGGTACATCATCAGATGGGGGCATGAAGCAGACACTGTAATACATAGCTCCAAAATTCTTGACTATAACATCCGTTACTTGGCTTTGCAGGAGCTTAAATACATCACATATTTAAAGGGACATCAAAAGAAAGTGCTATCCTTGTCCTTGTCATCAAAAAACCTCCTAATCTCAGGATCTCTAGATCAAAGCATTAGACTTTGGGATTTGAGGTTTTCTGACTGCGTAAACATTAAGTATTTCCTGGGGGAGACGGTTTGTTCTTTTCACCCAGAAGGGACACTGATTGCTACTGGCATCAGCTCTGAAATGGTTGTGCTTCATGATACTCGTTTTGCTGCTAGGCCATTGACCACCTTCACGATTCAAAGTCATGGAAATTGGGGAGGCCTGAAATTCAGCAAAGATGGCAAATTGCTCCTTATATCTACCAATAGCAGTCATAGCTACTTAACTGACCCATTGAAAGGGACTGTCATCCATACATTTGAAGGTTATGATAACACCAATGCCTTCCCACTAGAAGCCTCTTTCACTCCAGATTCTGAGTTTATTATGATTGGCTCTGAAGATGGCAAGGTGCACATATGGAATGCAGAAAGTGGTAGGAAAGTAGTTGTGTTAAATGAGGAAAAAGTTGATTCTATTACCTGTTTGCAATTCAATCCCAAATTAATGTCCTTTGTTAGTGCAAATACCAGCATGGCATTCTGGGAATCCGGAATCTATAGCTGATCTTCTTTTAGACCAGAGTATACATATTGAAGTAGGGACAAAATGAGCAAGAAAGGGACTCATTATTTTTGAATTCTGTTTTCTTGGAATGAAACAATTTTCCACAAAGCCCTTTCCACAGACATTCTGGTACTAAGATTTTATTTTTCCTTCATTTCCATATTTCTAAGGAATTCTTGGTGTTGAAAACTTAAAAGGAGAACTTGGAACTTTTTAGCTCTGAACTACATAAAACTTCTCCTGAGGAATGGGGTCGAACCAAGCTTATGAACTTGAGAGTGTGAACATGAAATAACATCTTTAAAAAATGCGCTTGCTGCTGGGAAGCCCCCATTAACTCATCTCCTCATTCCTTTTTTGGACATTATTATATGAAAACCTATTCTGCTTTTGGTGTGCAATTTTCTTTTATCCTTCTTTGTCAATGTTGCACCTTCCTAGTGTTGTTAAGAGAATTGAGATGCCCTGGGTTCAGAAAAGGGGGTGACATAAAGCTGTGGTGCCTATCCTTAGGGCAACTCAAACTTTGCTCCTTGAATGTGAAATATGGGAAGGAGGCCAGAGAGCTTTAGGTTCTCAGTAAAGGAAGCTTACCAGGAAATGCTAGCTAGCTCCATGAAAGCAAACCACAGCAGGTTGTCTTCTGCCCTTTGACTTTTTTTTTTAAATGTCGAATGGGATCCTACTTTTGAAACATTTTAAATAAATAAATAGTTTGAAATGAGTTCTACTCCATTTTATTCTTCTTTTCACATGATGCCATCCTATACATGTAAGTCTGTATAAACAGCCTACACATATTCCCACTCCTTTTTTGCTACCCAAATCAAGTAAAAGGGTTCTAAGAATCTTTTTTCATGTCTAACTTTTTAAGTTGTTTTTTTTTTTAATTTCAGCAATTTACTGTCAAACATATCACACATTGTATATTCAATACAAAAGCTTTATAAAACAAACTTAATAAAATTTCATTTAACTATTGGGTAAACCCTACTTCTGATTCAGGAGAAGGCAGAATGAACTTGCTTTCATTTGGGAAGGATTGACTGACAAGGAAGGACTGACAAGTCTATCTTCCTCTTCTCCCCCACCTCCTTCAAAGATCAAGAGACTGAAATCTGAAGTTTAGAAGCTACATTTGCTGAATGGTGCCCAGACAGATGATTGGGTTCTTAAGCTGCACATTGTTTTCTTCTTTAATAGCCTCCCCCAAGGTTTTTTCAATATTCATTGATCTAATATCTCTTTACTTCTAATTGATTCTCTAATCCACTCATCTTCGGTGTTCTTCTGGTCCTCTTCTTCCTTCAAGTTGTCTGTTCAGTACCTTCTTTAATAATCAGCAAATGCAGACTATTTCCTGTGAGCTGTCTCCTCTTGTGTTTTTATTTCAAAATCCTTGGATCTCAATTCTCATTCTTTTGGCTTTTATTCCAGTCTCTGAAGAGACTTCCCCCAGGCCCATCCCCTCTACGCATACCCTTAATCCCATTATTTCACTCAATCTTTTTTTTTTTCCTCTATATCTCTTCAATTGCCTCTTATCTACTGGTTCCCTATGTGCCCAATCCTGGGGGGAAGGAACCCTTTTGAAACCCTAACACACCTTAAAGCTGTTATTCTATATCTCTCCCTCCCCTCTATCCTTAAGAATCAAACTCTTAAAATGTGTATGGGGTGAGGACTCTGACTTATCATCCTTATTGCTCAGTCCTTTGAGTCTTGTCTGGCCCTTCATGACCACATTTGAGATTTTCTTGGCAAAGACTGGTTGGATCTGAGCAAGAGGAAATAAAGTAAAAAATAAAATAAATGCCTCAATATGCATTCAAAGTTCATTGGTTCTCAGTGAAGATGGATAGCAATTTTTATCATGCATCATTTAGAATTGTCTTGGATCATTGTCTTGATCCGAATATCTAAATCCTTCACAGTTGATGATCCTTACAATATTGCCATTACTGTGTACAAGGTTCTCCTAGTTCTCTTCACTTCACTTAGCATGAGCTTGTATAAGTCTTCCCAGGTTTTTTGCTTTGTTTTCTGAAATCATCCTGCTCTTTCTTTGTTATAGCGCAATAATATTTCCATATTTCTTTTTAAACTTGGCCCAAGTACCATTTTGTTACATCACCAACACATACAGGGTTACTGACTATTCACAATGACCTTTTATTTTATTTTGTATAACTTTATTCATATTTATGTGCGTGTTGTTTTGGGCAGCTAGGTGGTAAAAGTAGATAGAGTGCTAGGCTGGAAGTGAGGAAGACCTGAGTTCAGATTCTGCCTCAGACACATACTAGCTCTGTAAACTTAGGCAAGTCACACAACCTTCTTTGTCTCAGATCCTTATCTGTAAAATGAGCTGGAGAAACAAATGACAAAGCACTCTAGTATCTTTGCCAAGAAAACCCGAAATGGGGTCACAGAGTCAGACATGACTGAAAAGAATTCAACGATGAAATTTGTTGTTTCTCATGTTTGCAATGTGAGCTCCTTGAAGGCAAGCAATATTTGAGTGTTATAATTGTATTCCTTGAACCTAGAAGAATAGCTGGCAATATAGAAGACACACCAATTTTTGTTGATTGATGGCTGGGAAGGTGAACAGAATGAATTCTTCACATTTTTCATGCCTTTACAATTCCTCTTGAATATTAAATACTGCTGTTTTTCAGCCCACTCTTGCTACCAGTATTATGAGAAATATTTCATGATTCATGATAATTGCTCTTGAAAATCATTAATTTTTCTTCCAACTAAAAATAGTATTATAAATTGACTAAAGAAAAATATTAAAAATATTTTTAATTTTCAAATTTTAAAAATTTCATTTTTATTCATTAATTCTTTCCCTGTTACCCATCATTAAAAAGAAAACTTTTGAAACTATGTAAAATCAGATTCGGAAAAAAAAATCACTCTCACCTAATTTTGAGATTTTGAGTGACGATTTCCTAAAATTTACATTTAATTAACTTTTTTATTAAAAAATCTTTTCACGTGTATTTTAGATTCTGAATTAAGAACAACAATAACAGTAAAAATAATAATCATGTTAATAACCTTTGAGTTTAGGAAGATACCACTCAGCAAATGAAAACTAAGTTAAAGAATCATTTATTAATTAAACTTTTTGAGGATATATTTTCTAGGGATTTCTATATTAGCAGTTGGAATGGTACAATGTTAAATAAGGCACAGTCTTTATCCTCATAGTTTATAGTCTAATAGGGAACAAGACCCCTATTTGCAAACATATCCATTATTGCTTATCTGTCTCAACAAAAATTCAATATAATGGCCTGAGCTTGCATTCTCAAGTGCGCTTAGTCTAATGAATTGTGAAATGCAACGTGCACATAGCACTCCAAAAGAGTTTCCATTCTACTTCAAATCATAGATACAGAGTTAATGAAATTTAAAACAAATTGCATACAGGTGTGTCATTTTACACATGAGGAAACCAAGTTGCTTAAATGACACCCAAAATTCAGCACTTTAGCAAGATTAAAATGATGGATTTTAAGTCAGCATAGGAAAATAGTTTGAGACTTCCCCAAACATTTAAGGTGGACATCAATCATTAAATATAGGTAATTTTTTTTAAAGATTCAATTCCCTGGGGAGGGAATTTCCAAATTAGCATAACAAAGCATAATTATATACTTCCTTGGCTAGCATTCTATTGTCAGTGTCTTCAATTAAGTTCAGAAGTATTAATTAATTACTATTTGCAGGGAGTTATACTAGATCCTGATGATAAAGAAGATTGACAAAAAAAAACAATTTTTGGAGAGCAAGGAGGTTATTATGGTCTGTGAGGGAGAATGTACACAGATAAACACTATAGAAAAAATGTTATTATGTTTATAGCTGAGGGAGGGAACCAAAATATTAATAATTGAGGGAAGGAGGAAAGTCTTTATGTAAGAGAGGGTACTTGCAATGGAGTGAGAGATTTCATAAGAATGAGCTGAGGGGGGAAGGAATTTTAGACAGAGGACAGCATGTTTAAATTCATGGAGGTGGAAGATGCATTATTTGTACAAAACACAACCAAAAAACTAATTTGACTGGTTCATGGAATGCATGATAGGGCATAATATAAAATAATTTTGTAAAGACATTGGACCTAGTTTGTGAAGGTTTTGAATACCCCAAACAGGAATTTATAGTTTATACTAAAAGTGATAGGGAGTAATTCAGACTTTGAGAAATAATGGAGGGTATAAGGGCCTGGCATACTCTGGCCCATGGGATCACAAAGAGTCAGACATGACCGAACAACAATAATAACAAAAAAGTTTTGGTAGCAAGAGAGTGACCTAATAAGACCTATGACTTAAGAATATCAATTTGATAGCTATATGGAAAATGAATTGCAGGAGAGATTGAAAGTAGGAAAAGACCAGGGGAAAGCTACTTCATCAGTTCAAGCAAGAGATGATAATGGCCTGAAATATGTTGTTGGTTGTGTTTGTGAAGAGAGGGAATGAATGCTAGAGATGCTATGGCAATAGAAACAACAAAACTTAACAAATTATTGATTATAAAGTGGTAGAGGAATAGGAAAATGTTGAGGATGACTCCAAAGCTGTGAACCTGGATGAAGAAAAGGTTGGTGTTAATATATACTAATAGAAATTGAAGGAGTTAAGTTAGGAAGATTGATGTGTGGTTGTTTTTATTGTTTTGTTACTGTTGTTTGCAATAGGTAGGTAGGGGAGAAGATAGCTTTCTCTTTTGTGCATGTTGAATTTAAGATGCCTATTGAATGTATAGATGGAGAGTTCCAGCAAGCAAATAGTAATAATGACTGGAATTCCAGAGAGAAATGAGGTCTGAATACGTCAATTTATGGAGTCATCTACATAGAGTTAGTCAAATTCATGGGAATTGACAACTTCACCAAGAAAAAAGGAAGAATAGAGGGCCCAGAACAGAGGTCAGGAACATATCTACACTTAGGGGATATGACATAGAAAATGATCCAGCAAAAGAGATTGAGAAAGAGGAGTCAAAAGTTAAGAAAAAAATACAGAAGGCAGTGCCATAGAAATACAGATATGGGGCAGCATCTAGGAAGAGAGAATGGTTAAAAATGCAAAATGTTTCAGAGAGGTCTAAATGGGTGAGAACTGAGAAAAGGGCATTAGATTTGACAATTAAGAGATGGTAGATAATTTGGGAAGATTGGTTTTAGTTAAAAGTTGGAATTAGAAAGCAGACTCAGAGAAAATAGTAGAAGATTTGGAGTTGGAAACAAATAGAGTAAATGATATATTTTTGGAGTTTAGCTATGAAAGGGAGAAGATATAGGACAAAAGCTTAAAGGAATCTTAGGATCAAATGACAGGGTGTTTCCCTGTTTGTTTGTTTGTTTGTTTGTATTTCCTTTTTTTTAAGGATAGGAGATCAGAAAATATTAGACCGTAGACAAAAAATCCTGAATAAAGAAAACATGAAGATTGAAAAGAATGAGAAGTGTAATGAATGAAAGGTGTAAACTTTCAGAAGAGATCAAGGAGGGTAGGATGAAGGGTACAGGAGAGGGAAAATAGCTTTGGCAAGAAAACACATTTTCCTACAAGCAGAATAGGGAATGGGTAAAAATATTCAGGGGTTTTGAAGTAAAGAATTGGGGATTGTGTTCCTGGGGAAACCATATAATTTACATGTAGGTCCTTCAGACAAGGCTGCCTGGAGTCAAAGCATGCTGTGAGTCTACATGCACTCAAAACATATTTTCACAATCCCCAGAATGAGGCAGAGAACACAGTTAGTTCAAAGTAAAGGAATTTAATGAAATATTAGAAAAAATATCAATAAAACATTTCCCTCAATTAAACTAGAGACATATTCTCCCACCAATACATATACAATCAGTGGAAAGAGTGGACCTATACTAAATACATGTGATAAGGAATGCATATAGGGAAACTAAGTGGCTAGAACTCATGTGTGGAGAAACATATGGCAGACATATGGTTGGGGCACACACATGTGGAGGAGGGCACGCATAGGAAGCATGTGGATGTGTGGACAGGCAAGATGTAATTCTTACTTTCCAAGGCTGCTGATATTTTCTTGTAATGACATTATACTGCTCACACTGACCTGGTTTTCACTCATCTTGCTTGGCTTGTAATCTTTGCTGGATGAGTAATAATAACAAAAGCTAATATTTATATAGCACTTATTATATGCTAGACAATGTGCTGAACACTTTACAATTATCTCCTTTGCTCCTCAGAAAAACCCTGGGAGGATCAACAACTAGCAGAAACCATATGATCATCTCAATAGATGCAGAAAAAGCCTTTGACAAAATACAACACCCATTACTATTAAAAACACTAGAAAGCATAGGAATAAATGGAGCCTTCCTTGAAATTATAAATAGCATCTACCAAAAACCACCAACAAGCATTATTTGCAATGGGAATAAGCTAGATGCATCCCCAATAAGATCAGGGGTGAAACAAGGATGTCCATTATCACCCCTACTATTCAATTTGGTATGATAAATGTTAGCTGTAACAATAAGAGAAGAAAAAGAAATTGAAGGATTTAGAATAGGCAAAGAAGAAACTAAATTATCACCTTTTGCAGATGATATGATGATTTACTTAGAGAATCCTAGAGAATCAAGTAAAAAACTACTTGAAATAATAAACAACTTTAGCAAATTTGCAGGATATGAAATAAACCCTCATAAATCCTCAGCATTCCTATACATTACTAACAAAGCCCAACAGCAAG
>CM053622.1:279622405-279657115 GCA_028646595.1 Phalanger gymnotis
TTGGATTCAGAAAAAATTTAAATATGGTATCCATCTAGATTCTTTTTTTAATAACAATGGCAATATCCCTGTATATTTTGTTTATAACAAGATAGGAATATAGGAAAAAAGAGAGAAAATGTGTATAATCATCATATTCCTATAAAAAGAATTTAACTTTAAGTGAATCTGATATTTTTATTGTATTTTAATATTGCAATTTGTTTTAGCAATTTAATCTAATATCATCCTCACCAAGACAAAACAAAATTGTAAGATGATTATTTAGACATTTCTCCATTTTACATATGAGAAAGCCAAGTCTCAGAGGTGAAATGACTTGACCATACTTATAATCAGTCCAATCTAACATTTTGTAAGTGTTTACAAGGTGCCAGGTACTGTGCTAAGTTCTGGGGATACAATTAATTAAAAAGAAAAACAGTCCTTGTCCTTAAGAAACTCACAATCTATTGAATGAAACCAACCTCCCTCCCCCTGCCAAAAAAGGAATCAGTAAAGGGGTGAGTGGAAGGAGACTGGGGGGACCTGGATGGAGCCACTTTGTTTAGTGGAACTGAGGCAAAGCAGCAGATGCAGAGTAGAGATATGTAATTAATAAGCAGTGGGGACAAGATTCAGAGAGAGCTTTTTTGGGTTTTTTGTTTGTTTGGTTGTTTCTTTTCTGTAAGTTTAGCACTTTCCACTATAATGTATTATCTCTTGAGGTGTCTTATAGAAAAAGGAGGGGAGGCAGAGCCAAGATGGTGGAGAAAAGCAAAGAAGTTGCCTGAGCATTACATAGTTTCCCCAGGGAACAACATTAAATGAAACTTCTGAATGAATTCTAGAGTGATAGAGCCCACAAAAAGATGGAGTGAAAAAATTTCCCAGCCCAAGATAACTTAGAATGACTTCAGGAAAGGTATGTCTCACTTGGGTAAAAGGGGAACCCAGCCAAATTCAGATGATGTTTGGGCAAGCCAGTGGAAATCGCTTAGCCACAGCACAGATCAGCAACTGCGGCCCTGCAGTCCTGTTTCAACAGGTCAGTGGCAGAGCAGGCCAGCTGTGAGACCTCCAGCTCTAGTGCAGAAGGCAAACTACTAGCCCAGGAATCCAGGGCACAATAGACATAACTAGGCCAGGCCACCCTACTGCAGTGGGCAGCAGCCAGCCTGGGAGGCCCCAGCACAGAAAAGTAATGATCCAGCCCCTGCCGCCCCAGTGCAAGAAACTTCAGACAATCCCCCTAGTGGTCTAAGAGCAGAGCTCACCTTTAAGTCATGAAATAGACTAGCAAAAACAGAAAAAGTAAAAAAAAAGTGCCCAGGCCATAGAAAGCTACTATGGTGACAGTGAAGATCAAAACACAAACTCAGAAGAGAACAACAATGTCAAAATGCTGACTTGTGAAACCCCAAAGAGGAATATGAATTGGTCTCAAGACCAAAAATCCTTTTGGAAGATCTCAAAAAGGATTTTTTAAATCAAATAAGAGAGGTAGAAGAAAAAAAAATGAGACAAGGAATGAGAGTGATACAAGAGAATCATGAAACAAAATTCAACAGCTTGTAAAAGGAAACACAAAACATGACTGAAGAAAACCACTCCTTAAAAAATAGAATTGATCAAATAGGGTAAAAAATCTAGTAAAGGAAACAGCTTCTTAGAAAGTAGAATTGGCCAAATGGAAAAGGAGGTACAAAAGCTAACTGAAGAAAATAATTTCTTGAAAATTGAAATTGTGTAAGTGGAGGACAGTGACTCTATGAGACATCAAGAATCAGTCAGAAAGAATGAAAATAACAGAAGAAATATGTAAAACACCTTATTAGAAAAATAATGGACCTGGAAAATAGATCCAGGAGATATCACTTAAGAATTATTGGACTACCGGAAAGCTATGATAAAAAAGAGCCTAGACAGCATCTTTCAAGAAATTATTAAGGAAAACTGCCCTGATATCCTAGAGGGTAAAATAGTAACTGGAAGAATCTGCTAATCACCTACTGAAAAAGATCTTGAAAAACTCCAAGGAATATTCTAGTCAAATCCCAGAGCTATCAGGACAAGGGGAAAATACTGGAAGCAGCCAGAAAGAAAGAATTCAAATATCAAGGAGTATGTATGTGTGTGTGTATATATATATATATATATATACATATATATATATATGTGTGTGTGTGTGTGTGTGTATACACACCCATATCATGACATGATAAAGTGCATATTACCTCCAATATCCTGTCTCCTATCAGAACTTCACTGACTATATTTTCATCCTCCCTACAAAAGATGAGTGTACATCCTAATACTTTTTTTTTCTTTTATAAGAAAAGTAGCTGGTTCATTCATCTATGCAATCTCCCACTGATCATCCTGTGCTAAGTAGAATAACTTGTGCTAAGACTATTTGAAAAAGATAAAAAGAATGAGATGATAACAATACAAATAATGATAATAAATATAAGAAAAAAATAAGGTAATCTGAGACTAGCAAGGGCAGAATAGGTTTGTATGTTGTTCCCACTTGAAACTGTCCTGATGATAGTTTGACATTAAAGACAGTGGAATAACTGTTTGTTTCTGTTCTGGTATCAGAAAAATGCAAGATGCATAGTAACAAGTCAGAAATATTAATATCTCACATTCTCAAACCATTTTAGTAGCAATGGTGAGCAAATCATGAGTGCCTATGAAGTGGACTGAAGATATGATTACTTTCATAATGTCTATGTTTGTATCATATCAAATATATAAATGCATCTCATCAGCTATAAGAAAGTTCTTCAAACTTATTTTTTCTTTAATGGTACCCTTTGTTCCAAGTCACATAACAACATTTTATCAATGAAGAATATTTAAGATGAATCCTACCACCAACACTACTACTATGAATAATAATATCATTATATTTGATTAACATAAAAGATAAAATGGCAGAGCTATGAAATCTAAAAACATAAAGTTGAAAAATGTGAGGTCATTGAAAATCTTCCCTTATTGCAATCTTCGGCAATTATACCTAATAATGAAAGAGATGAGAAAATAGTGCCCTCTCAAAAATTAACACCCACCAAGAATTAAACTTTAAGGATAATAGCAGGATTGTAATTTGTCCTCAGATTATGATTATTTCTACTTGAATCCATAAAAAGAAATGAGAAGAATTAGCTAGTGGTCATAACAATAATAGTAGCAACTGACAGTTATATAGCAATTTTAAGTTTTTCAGAACTTTTAAAAATATATTAGCTTATTTGATCTTCACAGCATTTCTATTATATAGATTATATCATTATCCACATTTTATAGATGAAGAAATCAAGGCTTAGATCAATTAACCACCCAAGGGTTACAAATCTGGTAATCTGTGAAGTGAGATTCAAACCCACATTCATTTTTCTACATTTTACCTTTTTATACTAGTAGCAGTCATTCCCCATCCCAACCTTGCATTTATATGTCAGTATGGTCACAGGCAAATGTGTCCTCCTAACTCAGATGTATCAATAAGGTTTTGGTTCAAAAAGTCATTCACACCACTGCCTTGACCATACATTGGAAGTCACCCAAATCTATTCTGAAACCACATTAGAAGCTACAAAGGCCTCGTAGAAATTCAATACTACTATCAATGGCTTGAATAATCTTTAGAGGATGGTGACTAGGTTTGGTTCCTGTCCTAGAACCCTTTTCTTCATCAGTTTTCTAAGAGATAGAGGACTCTAAAATAATATATATCATAAATCCCTGAGGCCTTTTGGTATAAACTCTCTGACACAATGTAGATCTACATGATCTTCTATAAGTCACTGCTCTAGAAGGCAAATTAAGAGTACTAACCTCTGCGTCTCCCTCCACTCTTACCTGAGGACCATTAGGAACTGCTTACTGAGAGTGATCCCAGATTCACAGTATCAAAAGAATCAGTATGTTATAGTAAAAAGAAAAAAAAAATAATAATCTGGCATCAGAAGGTTGAGTTGAGACTAGCCAAGTCATTTTTCTTTACTGAGTATCAGTTCCCTCATCTATTAGATAAGGGAGTTGTATTAAATGATTTCTAATATTCTGTCTCATTCTGAAAATCCTATAAGTCTTAGAATTCTAATAGATCGTGACATTTGCAGTTCATAAGATCATACATAGAAACATACTAGTAACATTTATTGTCCTGAATTGGTGTGAACTTTCCATTTCTAACCTTCCCACGTGGCCTGGGAAAAAAGTCCCGACAAAACCAGACACTGTCTAGGGGCTACCATCCTGCTCTACAAGCACAAAATACAGGAGGTACTAGCTGTCCAGACAGAATCCATGTAGAAGAAAAGCACAACTGGAATTAGATTCTAGACACAAAAAATTGGCCATCAATAGCAGCACCAGATCCTGACTTCTGAACAAAATTAAAAGTTCCCTGCTAATTCCTCCCTGTATTTGAGTTTAGACTTAGTTTCTAGTTTCCTTCTCCCTTAACCAGCATACCTCTGAATCCGACTGAAGTGACATTCCTTACTTAAGGATCTTATCAGTACCAGCTCCAAATTCTTCCCTTTTCAGATGAAGTACAAATATCCTGTTTTACACCAGCTACCATAAGGTACAAAACTTTCATTTTGCCATGGCCCCTTAGAAAAGCCTGTCATCTGAATTGTCCTTTGCTTTGGTAGCTTTAACATCATTCTCCCCCCACCCCAAATCATGTCACTGATGATTTTTTTTAAAATGTATTTTTTAAAAGTTTGGTAATTAAAATATCAAGGGAATTAATGAAAAGAAATGCTAGGGAAGGTGGCCTAGCCATACCAGATATTAAACTATATTATAAAGCAGCAGTCATCAAAACTACTTGGTACTGTCTAAGAAATAGAGTGGTGGATCAGTTGAATAGGTTAGGTACATAATACTCCTTAGTCAATGACTATAGCAATCTACACTTTGATAAACCCAAAGAATCCAGCTTCTGGGTTAAGAATTCACTATTTCACAAAAATTGCTGGCATGGAAAATAATATGGCAGAAACTGGGCCTAGACCAATATCTTATACAGACAATATCTTACTTACCAAAATAAAGTCAAAATGGGTTCACAACTTAAGTATAAAGACTGATATTACAAGCAATTTGGGAGAGCAAAGAATAGTTTACCTGTCCGATTTATGGAGAAGGGAGGAATTTATGACCAAACAAGAGATAGAGAGTGTTATGAAATGCAAAATGGATAATTTTGATTATGTTAAGTTGAAAAGTTTTTGTACAAACAAAGCAAATGCAACAAATATTAGGAGATTAGGAGGGAAGCAGAAAATTGGGAAAGAATTTTTATGGTCAGTGTCTCTGATAAAGGCTTCATCTCTAAAATATACAGGGAACTGAGTCAAATTTATGGGAATACAAGTCATTCCCTAACTGAGAAATGGTCAAAGGATATGAACAGGCAGTTTTCAGAGGAAGAAATTAAATATATATATATATATATATATACATATATATATATATACTCATATGAAAAGAACGTTATAATCACTGTTGATTAGAGACATGCAACTCAAAATAACTCATAGGTACCACATCTCCTGTCAGATTGACTAATATGAGCAAACAGGAAAGCCATAATTGCTGGAGAGGATGTAGGAAAATTGGAACATTGTTACATTGTTGGTGGAGTTGTGAACTGATCCAGCCATTCTGAAGAGCAATTTGGAACTATATCCAAAGGGCTGTAAAAAGTGCATACCTTTTGACCCAGCAATAACATTTCTGGGGCTGTATCCCAAAGAGATCACACAAGTAGGAAAGGGATCTGTATGCACAAAAATATTTATAGCACCTCTTTTTGTGGTGGCAAAGAATTGGAAATGAAGGGGATGCTCATCAATTGGAAAATGGCTAAACAAGTTGTAGTACATAAATGTAATGAAATACTATTGTGCTATAAGAAATGAGGAGCAGATGAACTTCATAATAACCTGGAAAGACATGATCTGATGCTGAGGGAGGGGAGCAGAACCTGGAGAACATTATACATGATTACAGACACATGCTATCTGTGATGACTAACTTTGATAGATGTGGCTTTTCTCTGCAATGCAAGGTTCTAAGACAGCTCCAAAAGACTCATGATGGAAAAAGCTTTGCACTTCCAGAGAAAAAATTACAGAGTCTCGAATACAGATTGAGGCAAACTGTTTGTTATCTTTTTTCCCCTTCTTTTTTGGTTTTGTTTCTTGTTTCTCATGATTCATTCCATTGGATAATTCTTCATTACAACTTGACTATTGTGTAAATAAGTTTAATGTGAAGGTATATCTAGAAACTATATCAGATTACATGCCATCGGGTGGGGGGGGGAGAAGGAAGGGGAGAAAATTTGGAACTCAGAAACTTGTGGAACTGAGTGTTGTAAACTAAAAATTTTTAAAAAGGGAGAAAAAACTTTGGTAATTAAAATTTATGCCTCCAAATATGGCAAATGAAAACATCTAGAATAGTTCATTCCTTAACAATCTAAGATAAATGAGGCATGGGATCTATGACACAAAAACCATAATCTAGTTGAGAAAAAGTCTAATAGAACAAGTGGTTAATGAAATTGTATTATATATTATAATTACACATACAGATAATAAAATGCTTAATTTAGATATAGAGATAATTAGGGAACCAAGCAATATATAATAAGGTTCTAAGTTTTCTGTACAGAGAAAAATAATGATGGGCTAGAGACATAAGCCCACATAGCACAGTCTCTAACATTAGAAGGTATACTCAATGCATATTTCTTAAATGAATGAATGAATGATTCAATGAAGTCATCATTGGTTGCATAATACTGAATTGGACCTGAAGCATAAATAGAATATGAATAACCAATGGGAAAATAAAAAGATATTCTAAGATGAGAGCAATGCAATGAGTAAAAGCATGAAAGTGTGAGAATCAGTAAAAAGAATAGTCTATTTGACTAGTACTATTAATTTGGGGAAGAATAAAAATAAGTATGAATAGGTGGAATTGGATCCAATTGTGGGGATACTTGAATATGCTTTAATTTTTTGTCTGTGCTAAAAATCAATATCAGCAAGTCATTCATTAATATACTTCATGAAATGTATAATTACAGACTATTCTTTAATTCATTATGTTGATAATATAATTGTTCAGCCTGCAGATTCCACCAATTTTAAGGTAGGTATTTAAATGAATCCAGGTGTAAGGAGTGGAAATTTTGGATTCTGGAGGCCTATCTTGGGGAAATGACAAAATAAGGAGAGAAAGGGAAGAAAAAGGAATGGAGTTTTTAGAGGTTTTGTGTTTTTTTTTAACCTAAAATCCATGAATTGAATATAATAACTTAAGTGGCCTGGGCAAGGAATAAAAATTAAAGGCAATAGATTTTTTGAAACATGATATGGTGCAATGGAAAAGGGCAGGAAGGGAAGATATGGAAAATTATCAGAAATCTGGGTTCCAGACTCTTTTCCTTCCAGAATGACTTGAGCAAATTATTCGACCTTTCTGAGTTTATTTTCTTATCTTTAAAATAGAATTAATATTTGTTCTTTTTCAGTTGTTTTCAGTCATGTCCGAGTCTCCATGACCCCCTTTGGGATTTACTTGACAAAGATACTGGAGGGGTTTGCCATTTCTTTTACCAGGTCATTTTGCAGTTGAGGAAACTGAGGCAAAGAGAGTTAAGTGACTTGCCAAGGTCACATAATTAATAAGTGTCTGAGTTGTAGATTTTACCCCATGAACATGAATCTTCCTGACTCCAACACAAGCACTCTATCCACTACACCACCTAGCTTCCTGGAAATAAAATATCCTCCTTAACTTATAAGGTTATTGTCAGATTGTATAAAATGAGGTAATGTTTGTGCAATTAGTGTATAAATATGCAAAGCTAAGGTGGTGATGATGATGATGATGATGATGATGATGATGATGATGATGATAATGACAATGATGACAACAAAAATGACTAATTTGTGGACTATGTATACCAAACTATTTTGAGGAAAGATTTTGAATAAAATCAAGCAATCACTTCTTTGGATGAATTCAGCTGTTTATAACTGGTTTGTATATTTAGATACAATTTAGATTATACCACATCATTGAGTCAAAAATCGATCATTTGGATTTTTGATCTGCATGACATTAAATGACTTATGTGAATGTTTAAAACAAATAAATCAATATAGCCCTAAAGATCACATCAAAGGGACTGCATGAAAAAGAATAATTTCCCAGGACCTATTCTCCTGTCCCTTCATCCCTCTCAATCTATTCAGGTACTCTCATTTATCTTTATCTCAGAACTCCAAACCTCAGAAAGCTTCATGACTTTCATTTCAATTTAGCAAAGATTTATTGAGTGCTTTCTCTCTGCAAAACATTAGAGAGATGTAAGAAGTAGTTCCTGCCCTCAAAGGAGATTATAATCTAACATATTCCAATAAGAATAAGTCATGACAGTTTATCATTTTGTAAAATATAATAGATTGAAGATGACAGATTGATTACCCAATTACACTTAAGGTTTATCTTGATATCCTTTAGAGGATAGCATATTTGGTCAAAATAAGTCAGCTTCTTTCAAAAGTTGTCATGGAACAAAATAATTTCTTTTTAAAACATATTGTCTTTATTTTTTAAAATTCCTGATTATGTTAAACATTTTTAAATTCATTTTTTAAAAATTTGAGTTACACATTCTCTCCCTCTCTCGTGCCCCTCACAACAAGTTTCAGCATAGAGGAAATTTATAGTGATGATATTTATAGAGGAATTGCATTTTAGAGGCAATGTTTTATAAAGGAAACAGTACTAGAGAGTAGAAGAGCAGGCTTGATTTTAAATTCCATTTCTCTCCCTTATTAACAATATAGTCTTGGGTAAGTCACTCAGGTTTTTTTTTTTCTGACCATTAATTTCTTGCCTCTTCCAGGCCCAATCTATGCTTCTACTTTATTAGAGATGAAAGGGGGCAGAGCTACAACTAAGGTAAGATAATGAGGGTTTTACACTGGGACTCCAACATGGGGAGATAGTGGAAGGAGGCAGAAAATTTCCTTCCTGAGGTGGGGAAGTATTACCGTGGTGGTCTAGAGAACATTTTCCATACATTTCATGATATCTACTGCTTTTTATAACCCTGCTTCCTCACTGACCTTTTTCTCAGGGACCCATCACCATGATGCCCATCTTCTCAGGCCAACCTTCCCACCCAACTCCTACAAAGGTAATAGAAAGCATTATTTGGGTTTATACATCATCCTCTCTCCTGTTGTGATTGCACCCATGATCAAATCATCCTTTGTATCAGTGCTCCCACAGTAACCCACTCCCAAGTAGTTTTGTTCCAGCTACAAGGGATTTCTAGTTATGGTTCCAAAAGGCACTTGAGAGATTATCCTTACTTGGAATTCATTCTTTATAAAAGTATCAAATGTACTTGTACTCATCAGAACATGCATAAAGAATATGATTTATGATCACTCACCAAGGCATTCCCCCCCAAAGAAGATTCTTCAGTACATCAAGCATCTATCATGGGTACTCCCTCCATTAAAACTTATAGATACACCTTTAGATAGTAGATAGCATTCAAGTGTTTTATGACTAAAAAATTTCATCAACCAGTAGACAGCCTGGTAAGGAACTTTTCCAAAAACAGAGAGCCTTTCATAGGACCTGCATTTGAAGCCTTTTCAGTTTGGTCAGATCTGTCTTAGAACTTTTGCGCTTCAGACCTAGACCTGAACAACTCCAAGCTCAGAGCACCATGGCATAATGAAGCAGCTGAATAAGACTTTATTGGAAATAGTATGTTGATTAAATTTGAAGAATTTCCCCTTGTTTCACTAAATATCTAAACATTAGGCTTATATATTGTTGTCTATAAGACACCTGTCTTACCATCTATTTTCTACTGTTTCCAAAATGAAAATATATCTATTATTGCATTACATATTAAAAATAGGCTTTAAGAAAGTTCTTAAAACATAATAAAGCACTATATAAATCTGTTATTATTTGTCCTCTTTGTTTCTACAAAATAAATTATGCTCTCTTTTAAAATTATACAAAATTATTACTGTTATTATTTTTAATGCCACTTTATAGCTGAATGATATTTTAAAGCATTTTACATACATTATCTCATTATTCATTGAATGATGAAACATCACTCTTACTCAAAATATGGGAAATATTAAAATAAAAAGTAGAATGAATTTAAAGATTGGAAGTTAATTTTTAAACATCAAAAAGGTGTTCATTCAAACACATTTTCTCAAATGTTATTTATCTTACATAAAACTTCACCAATACACAGAAAAGACAAAGGAAAACAAATGTGTTGTTGTGGTTTTTAGCACTGAGTCATTGAGACTTAAAGTAAGATGCTAAGAATCCCCTTGTCTCTAGCAAATGACTAGACATATTTTTAAATGTAAAAAATAAGTAAAACAATTTATATTTCTTCGATAAACTATCAAAATCACCAGGCAAAAGGTGGCAGCAGTGAGTCATGCTGCAGTCTCATATTACATGCAATTATTATTATCATTGAAGTTTCTATATAATTTTTTCATAAACTTACTGAATATAAATTAGATTGTGTTAAAGTGAATGATCTTTAAATATTGCATATTGAAATGGCCATAATAAATAAAAATAACAGTTTTAGAACATTAATTTTCCTTTTCTTAAAAATGCCTCTCCCGTATTCTATGAAGCTCTACTGATATCGCCTATGGGCACTTTCCAAGCATCTCGATAAGTAAAAATGACTTGTTTCTTGCTACATTTCAACAATAATATAAATCATTGTTAGAAAGGTTCCAAGAATTTAGCTCTTGATAAGCTAACAAGAAAAAACCCTCCTCTGTAAATATGCAATATTCCTTTGGTGTATAGTTTTACTGTTATCACAGATATAATTTTTTTAAAATAGTTTGACCCACTAACTTAAAACATATAGATTATGTTCCCCTCTCTAAATGGTTTTCAAGTTAAGAATAAGATAGGAAGAGAGGCAGCATGTCATAATGGAGCGAGAGCTGACTTTAGAATTCAAGTCCTCCCTTTCACACATACTAAGTTACCCTGGGCAAGTCACATAACCACACAGTGCCCCAAGAAAATTTTTAAGGCTGACATTCACAGGCCAGGTGACAATCAGTATGAAAGAAATTATATCTGGTCTAAGAGGAAAAAAAACACCAATCTGCCATAAATAGGAACAAATATCTTTTAATTTCTAGCAAATGTAGCATTAGTAATTATAAACAAATATTAATGTAACATTTTATACTTCTATATGTTTTATTTTTATATGTTTTCAAGAGTTCTGATCATTAAAATATCACTTCATATATACCATTAAAATGGCATTATGATAACACATTCTCCCACTTTAGAATTGTTTCAATATCAAAACAGCTTCAAGAGTAGAAGTCTTAAAAAATATCCTTCTGACTAGGGAGTCTTTATGCTCACACTCCCTTCTGTATGTACTTTGTTTAGGAATGTTTATGATTTTTTTTCCATTTTCATTGCTTCACATTCAGTTCTACTACCAAACCTTATTATTAAATGTATTTAATATTTCTGAATGCTGTTTCTCTTATGAATTCCCATGTCCTTGTATTTTAATATTCTTAAAACCACAATTCATTTAAATAAGCATCTATTAAGGTGCCTACTTGGCACAGATTATTATGTGCCTGGGGAGAAACAGAGCCCAGTTGAGACACTGTCCTTTCATTCATGGAGTCAAATCCAGAAAAAAAAAAACATATGCTGGTAATTATACCAGTTGATTAAGTGGCATGTTTAGAACTCAGGACTTTGAGTCAAGGAGACTTGGTTTCAAACTATGATCTAAATACTTATTAGCTTTGGCTGGATGAATCATTTCATCGTTCTGTTCCTCAGCTTCCTCATCTGTAAAATGGGGATAATAATCACACCTATCTTACAGGTTATTGTATCAAATATGTTAACATATGTAAAGTGACATGCAAACTTCAAGGTGTTATGTAAATACTAGATATCATCAATATTATTATACCACAAAATGTGTGACATGTAAATTAGTGAGGCACAATCAAAGCCTTATGTGAAAACTGGCAGAGTCTTGATTGGCAACACCAAGGAAAGGTGCAAGTATGTGGTAGCATTAATCACGCAGCCAGGTAGAGCAGTGTATATAAACCTAGATTTGCTGACAGGAAGACCTGAGTTCAAATGCTGTCTGAGATACGTCCTACTTACTAGCTGTATGGCCCTGGGTAAGTCATTTAAACTTCCTCAGCCTCAGTTTCCTCATCTGTAAAATAGTCCTAATATTAATAACACCTAACTCCCAGGATTGTTGTAAGGATCAAACGAAATAATATATGTAAAGCCCTATAAAATTAATTGATACTATTAATAAAGATCAGTTAAATATTCTGAGTCTCAATCATAGAATGTGTCCCAATCTCTCATTTTCAAGATGAATAAACTGAAACAGAGAGATGTTATACCGTTCCAAGGTCATGTACCCAGTAAACTGCAGAGCTGGGACTAACTTCTAGGTTAAATTTTATTCAGACTTTCAACTGATATCAGAGAATTTGCCTGATTTTAAATTAGGTAGGGCCAGATGCCTATTAGGAGGCTAAGGGGAATCCTAGGAACCTGATACACTCCAGTATGTTTTCTTTTTTCTCAAGAATAGTATCTTAAGGGATGGTGATAATTAGAACCTCAAAGTAGTCGGTGATTAGGTGTGGTACGCAGGTTGTATAATTATAAGAAACATTTGCCCTTGTAACTAAGCATGTCTCTTGAAGACTGCTATAGCCTGGCAGGTGCAGTGGAAACCTGTTATAACATGAGGTATAATATTATACAGATGAGGATATATCAGAGATTAAATCATGTCCCTGAAACGTGGCAACTTTTTATATCATTGCCCTGATATATGAAGATAACATGTAACATGTGTGCTTTGTGTAATGATACTGAGTATATATTTCTGAAAGAGGACATTAAATTTCAATAAAAAGATTATACCTTAATGAGTTGCCTCAGCAATAGAGAAGAGGCAGGGAAATAGCCAGTGAAAATATAAGGTTTGGGATAGGAATCGACACAAAAAAAAAGAAAGTGATGTGACGAGGAAAAAGATAACGTGGTAACTGAAAATAAAATTCTATCCATTAGTTGGCTAGATATGAGAGAGAGAGAGAGAGAGAGAGAGAGAGAGAGAGAGAGAGAGAGAAATCACCGTTACTTAAGGCAACCTATTCAAGTTCCTGTCAGGACAGGTTCATTTATTGCCCAGGCTCCGCCGATACACAGTAGAATTATTTCACTAAAGGAGAAAGTGACAAAGAACCTGAGGAGGCAATGAGAGTTGGACTAGTACTCTGGAGAAGACATCAAACAGGTATTTATTTATACCTCTCGTGGTTTAGAACTACAATCATTTCGAGCGTTGGGGATAATGTCCACCTCGAAATCTTGTCATCTCTGTCCTGGCTCAACTCCCCGCTTCCGTGCCTCGCGTCCCCCATTCCCATGACTATTCACGAAATTTTCCTTCTTTGTTTCCAGGTTGTTTGACATCTGCTCAAAAAAAAAAAAAAACCCTCCAGCAGAGTGTAAGGGAATAACTTGTTTTTGAGGGAGTAAATACTAATAAACGGGAAAAATACTTTCCCGAGGCTTCTTTCTAGCTTTCTTGGGGGAACAAGTGTTTCCACCCTTCCCAAGTTCTGGTTCGGTGTTCCATCAGATGCTTTTCCTGTCTCCCAACTCATTGCCTCCTCCCCTTGCTGCTGTTGCTGCTGCTGCTGCCGCCGCGGCTGCTGCTGCTGCTGCTGCTGCTGCTGCTGCTGCTACTGCTAAAACCAGGAGAAGTGGAATATGCACATCCAAGTACCTCTCTCTCTCTCTCTCTCTCTCTCTCTCTCGTTTTTCTAGCAGTTGAACTGGGCATGCTCGGCAGATAGAGCAGGCTTCAGTTGCAAGGAGGACGTTTTCCCACTAACTGGGCTCCAGAGCCTGAAGCTGAGGTAAAGGTGCAGGCTGAGTCTGGGGTTGCTGCTGCTGCTGCTCCGGAGCAGCCTCGCCCTTCGGCGGCAGCACAGGTGGCGGCGGCGGCGGCGGCGGCTGCGCTGAGCTACGGAGGGAGGGCAGCTGCTCTTCGGAGCAGCCCAGACGCAGCATCAGTAGGCGCGCGCTTGACGGGAGAAGGAAGCAGAGCAGAGGCAGCTGTGTCTTTACTGGGTCTGCTCCAGCTACATCCAGCGGCGGATGTGCGGGAGGAGGAGGAGAAGGCGGAGGCAGCAGCAGAAGGGATAGATATCGGCGGTGGCACCACGGCGGCTGCACTACAGCGCCGCAGCTGTGCTTGCTGTAAGAGCCCCGGATAAGAAGGCAAGAGGCACCCACAGTGGTGGAGGAAGCCTAGGAACCAGAGACTTTGCCTTGATAGCCGGTAGCAGGCTGTAAAGCAGCCTTATCCTTACCGCTTTTTTCTCTTCCCTGCCCAGCATCACTTGTCCCGGAGCCACGCACAGACAACAAAAGCGAAAGATGCTGCAGTTGGGCAAGGTCAGGACCTTGCACTGAAACCTGGAGGCGGCGCATACACCTTTCCCTGGATTGAGGATTTGTCTATTTTGGTGGGTGCATGTTTGGGAGAAAGCAGACAGGCTCAACGCCTTTTGGTGAGTGCATTTGCTGGGCTAGCAGTGCCAGGATTATTCTCCTCCTTATTGGTGGCGGGGGTTGTTCCTCCAGCTCTGAGCTATCTGTCGACGGCGGATGCTCGATATTGCTTTCCGTTGGGAGGACCACAATTGCCCTGGTTCCTCTCTCGGAAGACAGCTCTGTCTGGTGGTGGATACCGAGTTGGTGCCTTTCTTGGCGAGGTAACAAAGTGGCTTCTCGTCTCCCTCCCCCTCCCATCTACAATACGTTATCCGGAGGCATATATAGGGCATCACCAACAATACTGCTTCCTAACATCCTGCAATAATCTACTCCTCGCATTAATGACGTCCTGAATATACGGGAGAATAGAAGGGTGGGGGTGGGGTGGGTCACACTTCCCTCTAGTCTTTAAGCTCTGATTTTCAATGTCATTGCGATGTTTGGGTGGAACAAAATGAGAATACTTAGTCACATACATCCATGTCCCTTTCTTCATCTTTTGGTTTTTTCCCCCTATACTGAAAGCCCCTACGGTCTATATTTAGCAGGCTGAGATCGAGCATTTTGAAGCAATCCACAAGGTTTAGAGTCTTGGGCGCGCTGACAATGGGTAGAGAGGCTTTTGAAACCGATGTCTGAAGCACACATCTCTGGAAAGCTTTTTGTGTGTGTCTGTGTGATATGCAATGTGATATTTGCCTAATCTATAATTAATGGCTGAAAGCAAAGATGCTTTTCTTTTTTCCTTACCTTCCTCTTATTCTGGTGTGTAATGTGTTTGCATCGATTGTTTCTCAGCAGGCTCAAGTCACTATAGAGTGAATTAAGTCACTACAGAGGTGGTGCAGCCTATATGGTTTTTGTGGTAGCAAGTAGACTTCTACAGGGTTTTTTTTTCTAAATCAAGAATTGTCCATGAAACTGTTAAGTTTGGCATTACACGATAATGATATGGTTGTGAAGCCTGTAGAAACACATAGAATAAAAGGAGTCTGGTTATTCTTACATATTTTCCTTCTTCCTTGTGTTTGAGTTGTAGCAACCTGATTAGCCCTGGCTCAGAAATGATGGTTTTACTAATGTAAAAAAATAGGAAAGGATCGATAGGCCTTACTGAGACCAGTAACTGTTAACTTTTATAAACCGTGTGACTAATATTTATGTGCATTTCATATTTTCTTATCTGTCTTTCATGAAATCAGGGAGGTACTAGAAACTATGCCCTAAAGTTATTTTATTTTATATCCCTATAAATAACATGTGACAGTGTTGTTCATCTTGTTAAAGTATTAGCAATATTATATGCATATAATTTTTTAAAACATATTTGAGCTACAATTCTCAATAGCATTATGTGAAATTTCTTCTCTGATTACAGCTTACTTTGTGCATTAACATTTTGAATTATTTGGGGGGAAGTATAACAATCTATAAAGTTAGAACCCACTTTGACATAAGTTAGGATTCTTTGGTGGAGCATAAAGCATCATTTTGGAAAAATAGTGTCTCAAAATAGCCTTTCTTACATGCAGAACTCATTGTTAATATTCCTTGCAAAGCTATTCAGTGCTATTCTTTTTGGTCTGTGGGTTAGAACAAGGCTTTAGGGCTTGAATGAATCTGAGTATATTAGCAGTTTTATTTTTAGCTATAGGAGGTCTGTGATCATAGTAGTAAAAATTAACACTTTTAAAAAATTCAACTCAAAGTCATGGTTAGCTGTGTGAATGATCTTTTTGTACTTTACCTTAGTTACATCTTATATTATTCACATTTATAAACCTTGGCAGAAATGGTATTCACCTCTTACCCCCAAGATGTTTAATGTAAAATCTTATAAGAAGGCAAGAGAAGCAATAAGTAGGTATGCTTGAGTTTTGTCCTTTTAAAGGCTATTCTCATAGTTTTTAATGATATTATGAAAAGACTGCTTAGTGTCCTTATATGCACAGACAAAGCAGCTGATAGGAAGGGAAAGATGATAAAAACATGCATCCCTTAGTGTTGTTACATGTTCTGTTACAGACTACAAAGTAAAGATACTGATTGAGTGGTCAGTGGAGTAAATGAGCTCCTCTACTTGAAGTTATTAACCTAATGAAATCATGGTACAGTCTCTTGTATTTAGCTTTAAAAGGTCATGTGTGTTTGCGTGTGTGTGTGTGTATTTGTGTAAATAATGTCCCCTGTTTTTCTTAGAACATTGAACTTTCAAACTACACGATTTAAGCTTAGCTTCACTAGCTCTTTTAAAAAATAAGTTTATCATAAAGTTGCACTTAAATTCAATGTAGAAACTTAAGTGTGTATGTTTCCCAGGACTTTTTTCCTCAGTGTTTATAGTTAAGTAGTTTTTTACCTTGGTAATTTTTTCAGGTTTACCAAATAATAATAATAAAAAAAGGTTTGTCCTCTTTAAAATAAAAGAAACTACTTGTATTTATCTTCAGTCATAACACATAATTCTTGCTTTTGACATGCTTCAGAACTACAAAGTAAGTGTAGAGTTAATTTCAGGTTCATTGTATAGGATGTGTAAGGATTTTCATGTAAGGTTTCCTCTTTCTGTTTCTTATATCATCAGCATTTTGCACTGAAGTTTCACAGGATTTTTTTTTCTTCTGTCTCCAGTGAGGAAATACTATGTAGTATAAAGAGCACTAAACTTGAAGAACCCGAAAGAACTGGGTTCTAATCTAGGTTCTAGAACTTACCTTGTTGAGTGACTATGGGCAATTTTTTTAATCTTTTTTGAGCCTCAGTTTCTTCATCTGGGAAATGGAGACAAAAATACCTGAATATTTTAATTTATACTGTTACTCTGGGGTAGTGTTTTGTACCTCTTAAAGTACCAGTTAAATGCATTGTCACTTATGTGAACTTAATTACATCACAGATGTTAAATGCATGCTTAAAATTAAACAGTATCAAATCTATTATAGTTTGGCTTGGCATAAAGATCAAGGTTTATGTGTAATAAAACTGAGCAAAAAAATATAGCTGGTTGAAAAAATCTTTTCAGTTTTGAAACAAATATTTCAAATTTTCTTACATTTATGTTATGGTCATTTAATAAGTGTGGGAAATGTCAGTACAAGAGCAATATAATGCCTTTGCATGATCATTTTTCTATCTAAGCATTGCTTCCTTTTCCTTTTCGGAATGTTTGCTAGATCTCATGATAAACTGCCAGTGACATCCTTCTTTTATAAGTGAGATGCAAATGCTCCCAAATCTTCAGTTAGGATTTTTAGTGGAATCCCAACTTAATCACTCTGTGTATGAATATGAATAAATGCTGAAAATCTGCATTTCAGGCAAAGGCATTGTCCTGCATTGTAGCTCCAACCAAATAATAGGAAAAAACAGTAAGATAATGTTTAAAGTCAAGTTCATTTCTTGACCATCTCTTTAAAAAAATGAAACTAAAGTATCTTAGCACCATGATCTTTATTTTGAAGTGCTTGTGAAGATGCATCTGTAGCTCCGTGTGAAAAGTTAATTTGAGTGGGAACAGTTCATGATGCTAGTTGCTACTTTCAAGTTTATCTGACTGCATGCCAAACTAACAGCTTTTTATATTAATGTAAAATATTAAACATGTCATAGATAAATAGTTTCTATCACATTCTCTGCCAATCCAGCCCACTGATTAATAATCTGCCTGTTTTGGTTTAGCGAATCCAATTACAGTTATAAACAGTAGCTCCAGCACAAGGAAGAAAATATCACAGAAATGTTGTATTTTCACACTTTTCATTTCAAACTGTATGACTCGTCACTGGTTTATGGGCATCATCAGGAATGATTTTGGTGATGTAACACCCAAAATATTGTATCACTTAATCACAAAGCAAGTGCTCAGACTTCCTACTCTATAGTGACTGGAGAATAAACTATGGCTGATCATTAATATTCCACTTGTTGCAAGCCAATTGATACCAAATGGAATTAACTTCTCCAAATAAAGCTCAAATAAGTGCAACAGAGTTTTTTTTACAAGGTTAATACCTTAGCCATGTGTCAATTTATCCCTCAGTAAAGTGATTTTGCACTAGTTTAATTCATTACAGTGATTCATTAAGCATGTAGTAGGATATATATATACACTCACACACACATATATATGTACATATATATATACATATACACAAAATAAATCCATACATATATATGTATACAATCTGTCACTACAGTTGTCAGCATAATTTACCTTTTGTATTTTACATATTATTTTTCTATTGACTTTCAATAGGAAATCTAAAATGTGTTCTAACAGAAAAAAATTTCTGCCTGAAAAGTAACATTGAGTATAGTCTAGCTTTTAAATATCACATAATTAAATGTAAAATGGCCATTCTTTCTGGGTATAATGTTGAAGGGGCCTAAATAAAAGCACTAAAATTAAATATACCAAAAACTGTAATCATTTTTGTGTGTCAGTGTAGGGGGTATGAAGTCACATGACCTTGAATCATTGTACTAGCTTCTTAGGTTTGATTCTCGTGTGTCTACTTTTACACTTATTTTAAATATGTTAAATCTTCAAATTCCATAGTGTAGTGTTAGTGAACTAAAGTGAGCTATTCCTTTTAGAGTGATTTCAATTGATTCTTATTTCTATACTAATAGGTAATTATGACAACAAGGGAACAAAGGAGATTTTTATTTTCCAGCTTCTAAGTTTATTGGTTTTGAAAGGAGATGGATCAAGTGGTTCAAAAACACCTGTGTTGGATGAAGTAAGTTCTAGCTCACAGTCTTCTCTCAGTGTGAATTTTTTTTCCTTCTACTCCCTCCTATCCTAGGGGGAGGAGTTTGAGGAAGAGCACAGATTGAGGATGATACTAAGATATTGCTTTAAGTTTTATTTCAAAAACTCTGAATTCATTAGCTTTAGAGAGTAGTTGGGTCAAGATAGTTCAAAAGATGTCTTAGAACTCAAGTAAAATACCAAATTTACTCAAATTTGTTAAATTATTATGTGAAGAAATAGTCCTAATTCCAAGCAATGCAAATACTTTGAATTTAGTAATTTTTGAAGAAAAAATTATCACAAAATATTATGTATTGATAAAATTCTTCCATATCAAATAGTAGTACTCTATATCCCATGACCCTCCCTATAATGTTGCTATTATTTGGTAGATTTGGCTATATTGTGAATAAAAGTATGTCTTTTTGAAAATTAGAGTAAATACATAAGGTGAGTGCTGTCTCCCTAACATAAATGTTAAAGGACTTTCAACCTTTTTACAAAATTATTACAATTCCTAAGTAATGTCCAACAGTAAAAGTATTTGTTGACCAGTCTTAATGGATCTATGAGTAATCTTTCAAAAACAGTGTTTTGTAGCATCTATTTTCATGTAACTTATTCTGAATAAGAACTAAGTAGCTGCCAATTTAATATCTATTCTTTGAAGAGCACTTCTGTTTTCTTACTTGTACTTCCCAACATCTCATCAGAACAGCAGAAGTTCTTCTATAATCCAGAGACATAAGAAAGGAAGGCAACCACTCATTCACTCAATGGTCAACAAGTATTCATTAAGCTAATATGCACCATACACTGTATAAGTGCTGAACCAGAGTGAGATTATATAGGAACACACTCTTCAAAGTGAATGGGAATTTTTCTAAGGGTTTTTTTTTTTCATTTTCAATGCTTATGTTTTGAACATTTAGCTTGCCAAGTCAATTTTTTCAAGGAGTTTTAGTAAGGAAATAGGGATTAAATACTCTCAAGTTTTCTTTATATCCTACAGGCAAGGAATATTTTACATATTTGCTTTCTAGTTATTGACTTATTATAATGAAATTCTACTACAATGAAAATGTTTGACTTTTACTTGGAGTTTTCGTAATATGGTTTGACTTACATAACATCTATTGGTGGCTCAGAGAAATATTTTGATTACATACTTTAAATTTTTGTGTTCAAATATGCATGCTGTCAAAGAAATCGAATGTGAAGTTAATGTCACTGAGTAAATATAGTTATTAATTTTTTCATTAGATTATAAGATTTTTATAGTGCTGGAAGTACTCATAGAAACAATCTATTTCAGCCCCCTTATTTTACAGATGAGGAAATTGAGGCCCTTCAATTTTGTGTTTTGCCTAAGATGATACAAGTAGTCAGTGACCTGTGATAGATAATTATTACAGGTTTGCTGATAGATAAGTAGAAGGGCTGGCATCTAAACCCAGGTAATCTGACTGTCGTTTTTTTTTTCCTACTTTCCCACACTGATTAATTTAATGATACTCTCAGTGGTTTCATGTGGTATAAATATCATTTTTTCTAAAAAGTTTTTTGATATTGTAGGTAGTTTAATGGATTGTAAAATTTCATAGTTGATTATTAATAATTGCCTGTTGGAAATATTGTACAATCCACTATCAAGCATGTTCAAGTACTTGGATATTCTAGTTAATCCAATTTTTGATTTTAATATATTGTGACCTTATGTTTTGCATGGCTTTCCAGTTTTCATAGGTGTACCATTATAACTATTCAAATTCCTTCACTAAAAGTGTGAGGAATAAAATTTTATTCTTGATGCACAGTACATATTATGACCCTCAGTCACTGAAAGATTTACACATTATTATAACTTCACCTGAGGATCCGATAAGTCAGTATGGGTTTGGATTGGATAAGTCTAATAATGCTATATACAGTTACAGATGGCAAAATGCTGGATTAAATGGCATGTTAACACCTAACAGACTACATTGCATCTTTTGGATGTTCAATAAATATTTGTTGAAAGATTCTATGATACAGAGTACTAATGTTGCTACATATCACTAGATGGTTCTGGTTTGAGTTATAGAAGGTATAGTTCCTAATATATAGTTAACATTTCTCCAATCAATTCTTGACTACCTTACTACTATTCAGAATCTCCTACTTTGAATTTATGTCTCAAGGTGAGTAGTATAACCAGGATGGAAGAATAAAATTCTGAATATGGAGAGTGAATTTTCTGAGCCTGAAATAACACAGAGACTTCCTCTCTCTCACACACAGACACACACACACACACAAATATATGCGCATGTGCGTGTGTGTGTGTGTATATGTATGTGTGTGTGTCTGTGTGTGTCTGTGTGTTTAGTGCTAGGTATGACCTGTAACTTATTTTCCCTATCTCAATGTAGATAATTAGGGGTTGGGTTATGTATATTAAGGTATCATACTTAACAGAGTTTCATATTTGACGGATTCAAGAAAAAGAAAATATAACATTGGTGTTTAGACATGTCTTTTAAAACGTGACCTAAAACTTTCTCTCATCATGCCTATGAATAACAACACTAAAAATAGTTACTTTGAAGTATTAAGTATTTTGCTTGGCCTTTCAAATATCAATGCAATAAACCATTCCTTAGTAATACTATTCCTAAATAAGACGTTTTCTGTAAATAGCTCTATCTAAACGATTTGACAAGTGTCAAAATAGATCTTCTTCCTCAACACCATGCTTTACAAAATTTTAGCACTCTAAATTACAAAATGTAGGGAAAGTGTATTCTACAGATAGGTCGAGCATCTCAACAATGGCCTAGGCTTTCAATGCTTTCAAATGTTTTGCCCAGGATCATTGAATTTATGTATGTTTCTGTGCATGTGTGCTTGCTACATTTTCTACTTAATATATTTCTAAACACCATTTTTCACATATCCACAAAACTAATCCATCAATAAGAATATAGTAAGCACCTACTATATACCAGTTACCATGCCGACAATACATTGTTTAAGTACAAGTGAATTAAGTACACATAATGCTGGATCACTTTATTTAAAAACATAAGTAATTGTTGCATGTTTCAATTTTGTAGATTTAAAAAAACCTTGCCAATGTGGATTACCATTATTATCATCTTTAAACTTGAAGATTTTGGTTATTACTGATGCATAATGTTGTCTGTCGAGAAAACTTCAGGCAACTTTTTCATTTAGAATTCACTAATTGTGAACACCCATTAATATTCGTATTTTTATGTAAAAAGAGCTTGGTAGACTAACTCTAGAAAAATCCATAAAAGGAAACTGTAGCTCAAAGGGGAAGTGTATAATCTAATTATTAGTGAATTATATTCAGTACAATAATTTTGTGGCAATTTGTTATTTTCTATAGTGTGGCAACACTTAAAGTGAATCAATATAACTACCAATGTGTATACACCTTAGTATAAATAGCAACTGTCCTCCAAATGTATCTCCCAGAGAATGTTTCATCATTTCACATTTTGTGTTCCTGCTTAAGACTTTGCCCACCACTGTAAGTAGACTTATTAACTAAAAGCACTTATTTTTTCCCATAAACTTCAATAACTAAATACAAATATTTGTAGCAAAAATATTTTAATATTAAATTTTGAATAATTGGACACATTTGAATATGAATTGTTTAGAAGACTACTTTTGAACTATGAAAATGCCAAATCATGCTTGAAGAAATCAATTTCACGTATTTCTCACAAAACTCAATGAAAATATGATACTATCCAAAATTGTATCATGTACCTTGTAAATTTACTTTTTGAAGAACCATTGTTGTATTTTTTAAACCAATCATAAGTAGTCTGGCATGATCTTTGACTCAATATATTTTTTTGATAAAGGAAATGTTTGTTAAGAGGAATTCTCTTCTAATATTTAAACATTTTACATTTATTTAGTAGATATTATTCAAAATGGTTTCATCTAGTAAAAATAATGATGAAATTCTATTATTTTGACTATCAAAAGATTACTACAAGTCCAGCATGGGTCCTGGAAAACTAAAGTTACTAATAAGTTAAAATACATGCACATAAATGTACACAGTCAAATGAAATGATGACATTAAAAAATCTTGTAGGTATTGACATCTTTTATTCTGAATTTCAAAATATATGCTTTATCCTGAATATTGATATTCAGGCATTTATTGAACATTGTATTCAGTATTATTTACCAACTTATTGGTAACTTTGCCTTTAGTTGACTCATTTCCTACAGATTGGATGAAATTTTATAAGTTATGATTAAAAAGCCCCATGTAATTAGTGTTTGTATGTCTCTTCTTTCCAACATTTTGACTTTAAAATAATCATTCTCAAGTAGAGATTTCAAGATTTTTTTGAAGGACACAAAAGTAATCCTTTTTCTTTAATTTATAAGAAGTCAGAATATATCTTAATTTGAAAATCCAATAATAAAAGCACAATAACTGATTTTACCCCAAAAGGGATTTTAAAAATGTGACCATCTAATATGCTGTCTTATAAATACATTCATTAGCAAATACTTTTTTTAATATGTGGTTTTCTACATTCTTTACATTTATTTCATCGAAATAATATCTTGTATTTAAGTGATTTACATTCAGTTTTTACCTTGTACAAAATAAATAAAATATGCCTTAGACAATGTGTCCACTTGTTGGTAACATATCATATTAGTTTGCTAGATATCAGATATTCAAATATCACTTTCTAGAATTTCCCTAAATTAAAAGAGAAATGCTGAAACATTTATATAGTTTGAATCCTCTGAAATATTATGTATTTTAAAATGTAGCACAATTTACCAAAAGATGTTTAAAATGATTATGCAGGTTCTATACAATATTTACAATATTATTTAAAATAAATTAAAGTGAATCAGTACCCAAGTGTTTAGAATTATTTTATCTTTCACTAAAATCTTAATGCACTACCTCATGAAGACGTAGAGTTCAAATTGACTTCTCTAGAGCTGTATAAGCAGAGTATAGGTTGACTTACACACATATACACACACACACACACATACATATACATGCACACACATACATACACACAACTGGTCCCTCTTTCCACATTTACATTCATCTGCAGGGAGCCCCCAAAATCTTCGTGCAGTTTTGAGCATTAATAGGTTAAAATTTTGAATAACCAATGCATGAATGTCTGTTTTTTTTGATGAGGGTGGGGCCAAGTCAGTGAGTGTTGCTTGCATTTTGTCACTAGCACTTACTTTTTCTTTTCTTTTTAGTAGACAAAAATTAAGTACATCTCTGCAAGGGCCAACAGCAATAATTTCATGGACTTAGAACAATTCATGCACTGCTGGTTGTAGGAGGCTCTGGGGGTTGGTTACAAGGGGAGATGAAGGTTGGGTAACCATCCTTCCTAGAAGAGAATAGTGGAGACTCAGAAACTACAGCTGTGATTTGAGGGGAATGGAGATATATTTATCCCTAAAGAACTCTTAAAAACTAGCTTTCTGTTTTAAAGTTAGCAAATGAAATATTACATAGAGCATTTTACTTTGTGCTGAATTTTGTAAAATGACCTAAATGATGTGTGAGTTTTCAAAGTATAAAAGGTCTTCAGTTTTTGGTGTATACATACATATATGTGCATGTGTACATGTGCACTCATATTTACATATATATGCATATATACATATGTATGCAACATTGCATGCATAACAAAGATATATAAATTACTTGATGATTAGGTATAATAATTGTGTTAAATATAATTTAAATATATATATATATGTGTATATATAAATGTGAAAAGGATTTGGTGTTTTTAAAATATTTTAAAATTGTCATCCAGAGTATAACATTCAGTTTATCTAGATAAACTGAACTTGAAATGTATTTGAATTATGCCAAACAAGGTTTCTAATCAAAAGACTATGATTGTCATTACCAACTTCTCTTTAAACCTTTCACTCCTATATTCAATTCAACAAGCATTTCTTAAGTACTGACTGTTTGTAGACAACTTTATTGTGCATTAGAGATGCAAGAGAAATTTCACTTCCAGACTCCTAGGAACTAAAATAATTTCTGTATTATTTCTTGCTTGCTGAGCTAGTATGCTATTCTGTAGTCACAAATCTAAATTCATTCTTTTACAAATTCATTGTTTCATTTGCATTTAACTAATTCCTTCATAAATTATCTCTTAAAAATTTTCCTTTAAAGAATATTAAACTCAAATATGATACAAACATTAACTTATTATAAGTAGTGATAGTTAACATAAAAGGGATTAAATTGTGGGTTTATTTTCTGCTGTTCTGCCAAAATATAGTGTTTTTGTGTGGCTGTGTGTATATGTTGAGAGGAAGGACAATCATGTATTAAAGAGTCAGACTCAGAAAGACTTTTGAAGTGCTGCCTATAACAAAAACTGGTTGTGTGCCTGGACAAGGGACTTAGCCTCTCTACCCTCAGGCAACTCTCTAATACAATTAATTATACAGCAGTAGCCCATTATTAATTGATAGATAGAGTTTCTTCACTCAAGAATCCTTACTGCAAGGAAATCACAAGTCTGAGCATTAAATATAGAGAGTGTGTGTTCATGTCAAATCCATCATACCTAGTGAATCTGTGGATTCAACCTTATTTAGTGAATTTATACTTTCTCAGCAAAGTTGTGTAACAAAATTTATTAAAACACATTTAGATGTCAGAAGAAGAAGATATATCTATTTGGACATGTTCCTTGTTATTTAGCTTTATGATATGGAGGGGAACAAGAAACAATATATGTTGACAACTCACCAGAAATTCTCCAAATGATGTCAAAAATCACTCAAAGTTTTCTTTTTAATATTTTGGAACAAAGGTGAAACACAAAATGATCCAGTTGAGAAATCTTCCTTTTGTTAGTTAAAATATTTTAAAGTTTTCATTTAAATGACCCACCTGAGGCAGCGTAAACCTTTGTAAAACCTCAGTTGTTTCTTCAGTTGTCTCATGTATATGTAGGATTGTATACTTAATTCTTTTAGAGAACAAGGCTATTCTTTTTCCTCCCCTTGAAATAGCAGTAAGACCTCTGTATAGACATAAACATATTGCTTTGCTTTTGCTCATGTCAGAGACCAGGAGTTTCAGAACCTTGGGTACTGGAGAGTGCTCATGCTTTTTGCCTAGATGTTTTCAAGTTCTCATCTTGGGGAAGTGACATAATACAGCTTAATCTCTTCTTCCCCTATACTGAGGAGAAAGAGAGAAACTTCACCTTGTACATGATGGAGAATGACAAAGTCTTGAGCCAGGAAAACATCCCAGTTGGAGAAATTATGTTGAACTTTTCAAGTGTTTGTTGAGCTACAGTACAAGAGGTTGATACTCTCTATGACAGGGGTACTAAAGAGAAGAACCAAGAGCCAGGGACATTTTGATCCAAAGGAGGAACTCTAGAACCTGACAACCCTCTTCTGACATTGAAAAAACTTGTTTCTTGATGGAAACTGTCTTGGGGATTCCCTTTGTTCTGTGTAGGGAGTGAGGACATCATGTCATTTCTTCTCCACCTCCTTCCCCATTCTCTCTCTCACTCGTGATATCTGAAAGCAGCCATAGATCCCACTTAGAACGGTGATTTGAGGAATATTATTTTCGGTTTTTGAATAAGTTCAAGTTCTTATTGAATAAGTGCAAAAACATCCAGGAGAAAGAGGTGAAACTCAAATGGTAAAAGTTTAAATTATAGAAGATTTATTAATCCAAGCTGGAGCTTTCAGAGTAATCTATCAGGTGGCTTATGAGTGCCATATTTGACTGAAATAAGAGTGCTTTAGGGGGAAAGATATTAATCCTAAGAATCAAATTTTGCAGACCTGAACTGGTAAAAAGGTGCTTTAGAGGTAGTTAAAGGAGGGAGGAAGAGGCTTTTTCAATGCCCCGCAAATGCCCAGCACATCAGTTGGGCTTGAAATGAAAGTTACAACTTCATGAAGAATGGGGGACTGAATAACTTGGAAAGGGTTTATACAAGTAATATAGCAAAAGAGAACAAATCTTTACATCTTGCTGTAGTTAGATTTTACACTCTATATCCATGTTGTTTTTGTTCAACTAAGTATAATATGATCAGATAAAAGATGGAAATTTGTAATACTTTTAACGCCTCTTGGTTTAGCTGTGTCTCAAAGTTTTTATCATCAGCTATCTATAGTTATCGTTCTCTTGTCAGGTATATTGACCAATCAGTGGAGCATAGATTTGAGGTTTGCTGATGCTGATCCTAGGTTTTCTCAAATCCTATTTCTAACTTTTAAAAACACACTAAATACAAATTAAGGTGGAAAGTGCGCTATTTTATTTTCTTCATCTATAGGGAGACTAAGTAGTTAGCAAAGTCCTTGGAAGGAAAATAGTAGTTACTTAATAAATGTTAGTTGATCGACTAACTGGAAGAGAGCAATCAATCTATATATGCAAGACCCTACTAGGTAGTGGGACTATGAAAATAAAAAAGGCCCTGTATTCAAGGAAGTCGTATCATTTCAGGGAAGAATGAAGTATTACAACTTCCCATTACATTATTTTTACTGCTGACATTGTCTATTTTGGGGATGACACTCAGGCCTTAATTGTAAGTACACACAAAAAGTTATAAAATCTTAACAACAAAATGATTGATAAGAACTCTTTTGTTGTTGCTGATGTATGAATGAAAATATGTGTACATCATAGACATAGGGCCTGGATATGTGATTTCATTGTTTTAGGGAACTTCCAATGCCTTCTACAATGTAAGTTAATGCCTTCTCTGTCAATTCTAGTCTTAAAGGGTTGCCCAGCCCTAGATCATTGACAGGTTAAGTGATTTGTCTAGGGTCATCCAGCTATTATCTGTCAGAGATGGGGCTTGAATCCAGGTTTCACTGGCTTCAAAGTCAATTTTCTATGCTATATCACACTGCCTCTCCCTTTGAATATCATGTAATGAAGCAAGCACTAGAAAAAGATTTAGGAAATCTGGATTTTAGTTCATACTCTACAGCTAACTAGCTGTGTTTCCTTGGGCCATTTGTTTTAGGTACCTTGCTTTTCTTATCTGTATAAATGGGATAATACCTGGTATTTCTGTCATATGGGAGTGTTGTGAGGATCCCATGCAACATTGCACTTGAAAGTGTTTTGAAATGTACAAAGGTCAATGAAGTTGAAAAGCATTATTATTATTATTTTATCTGGGCAAATGCAAGCACATGGTCATGATTTTTTAAATTCTCTTAATTTATTTTTGTTTGATTCAAAAGGTTATCTAGTCTCTGTTTGTTATATGTGTGACTAAATTTAAGACTTCCCTCCCAGCAAGATTATAAAAAATGAATTCTCTAGACAGTACATTTATATTTCCACCTCTTCGGTCAGTGTCCAAAAGAAGAAACTCTTATCCTTTACAGAAATAAATCTTATGTTTAATAATTTAGGTAGTTTTGGTCCTGATGTGCTTTTTTAGAATTTAACATTTATCAAATTAACTGAAACTTGCCTTTTTGTATAGATATTTTACATTTTAAAATTAAGAAGCATGAGGAATTTTATTGGTTATGTTTCTGTGTGGTTCAGCTCTATGAATCCTGTAACCTCTTGCCTCCCCTACCTGCCTACTCTGAGGAACATCAGCAATGTCTGTTGCTTTCAGAACAGACACTCCAAGCAAAAGGCTTCTTCTAAAGACTTGAGAAATGTGGACAGATGTTAACCCTTCCATTTATTCATATCAAATAGAATTTTGTGATAACCTATTTTACATTTCTTTAATTGCCCATGCTTAGTTCTAAATTCAATAGTTGCACCATGCCAGAGAAAATGTTGTGGGTATGGGGACAAATAATGTTTCAACATATGAACAAGTAAAATACACAACTACAATTTATTGACTTGTTTGACTCCAGACTCTCCCTCTCTCCCCCCTTTCTTTCATACTCTTTCTCATTTTGGTACATGGAAATTCCTCTCCATCAGATTGAACATAGAGTTTATGCTTTCTTTAAAAAAAATTTAAAAGTGATTGATTTCTGGGACATCCATCCCTCAGGGATGCCAAAGGCCCTCTATTAGGCACCCTATGATTTCTGTTAGTACTTACGATCTTTCCGATGCCCACCCTCCAATACACACTTATCTTTATATCTTCATATTTATCTATACCTGTATAAATGTGTGTTTGTGTGTATATGTAAATTATATATGTATATAAGGAGAGAAATCTTAATATTTCATAAAACCACAATAATAAAGACAAAAAGCTGAGACTAGGGAAATGGAAAAATGGGAGAACAGTAAGAAAACCTTCTATTGAATGGATGAAGGAAAGGGGAAAACTTAAGAAATACCATTAAATTTCTTGAGAAATAAAGGCAGGGAATTTTATTTTAGCAGGCTAGGCTATATGAACCAATGGGTTACAATTTGTTGGGTTTTTTAATTGCTTCTTTTTTCATTTCAGCTCTGTCTGTGAAGAACCAAAGATTTTATGGTGTTTAAATATGCATGTTACTTGTGTAACTGTTCTCTACAAGCTGATTGATACTTGATCAGGTTCATGCTATATCCGTTCCCAATGAATATTTTAGATCCTAGCCTAATTAAGACAACTTGAGAACTCAAATGAATTGCATGTTCAGCTCTCCCTAAGGTGTGGTTGTTTTAGTTGTCATCTTCCATTTTTAAGTTATGCACAGGGGCATGTTGATTTTCCTCATGGACCACTCATCTCCTTCTCTACCTCTTCCCACATACAAACACACAGGCACTAAGAAAGATTGATGAATGAGTGAATTATATGTAAGAAAGTTAAAGCATGGATCTATTTTATTTTTTATCAATCTAGTGTGTAAGATAGTTGTCCAGGTTCTATAAAAGATTTGTCTGGATAAAACTTAAACAGTACTTGTTGTTATATTAAATGATTTTGCCCCTAAGAGCAGCACATACCTTCCTTTACTTTAGTAGTACCATGAAACTATCCTTGAAAGGGAAAGGGAAAAAAAAACTACTTTTTTGGACAAAGCCAAAGGTGATTTGGATGGCTAGGAAAACATTTAAGGTAGGACTATAGAGATAACTTAGTTAAATTAAATAACATTTCCTAAGCCCTGCAAAATGGTAGGTACTGTAGTTATCCCTGACTTCAAGGAACTTACATTTTGGGGCGAGAGAGTACAACATGTGGACAATAAGTAAAACTACATGCAAAATTTTAAAAACAATTTCAGAGGTTGGATCCCAAACAACTGGGTGGAATCAATCCTAATACTAGTAGGAGATGATACTTGGCAAGTACCCAAATAAATATTTATCTGTAATATTGAGGTACTCACGTTTTTTATAGTACAAGGAAAGAGAGGCATATGAAATATTATTTCATTTTAAGCAGCATAGTTGATTTTCTCATTCCGTGAGTGTGATGATTCTAGAGGCAGTAATGCTACAAAGATGTAACCTCATACTTGAGCATTTCTTAATATCATTGTAGTTGGTTGGAGTGACGACCTTTGACAAATGGAGGGTATTAGAGACCTGGAAATAATCTGTAGATATCTCGTTCTATGGCACAAAATGTGTTATTGTATTGAATGCCATGTTAAATGACACAAGGACTCCCTAAAGGAGAACTTAAAAGCATGTAACATCTGTCTTCAATCATGGAAGTTGTTAGTGGAAATGAGTGAAAATTTGTTCCATGATGAACAACATGCCACTGAGCGTTCTTGCTAATTGAAGGTTGTTGCCTAATGAGAGTAGGGAATGAAAAAGACAATGGCAAAAAGCAGGTAATTTGTCAATTACAAAGATTTGGTGTGCCCTCTGTAGAGTAATTTGATGATTTGTAGGTTGGATTGTTTTCTAGTTGAAATAACAATCTGAGAAAATTTTTAATTGATGGTTTATTCATTAAAATAGAGAGAATTTTTTTAAGCTACGGAAAATCAGACTTTTTGTTCACCTTGGAAGGCTTTTGTAAAACTTTATAAAATCCAAAACAAATTTTATCTGAAAAAAGCAATCCAATGTGAACAATAGCCAAAACATAATCTTACATTTAATAACACGTTTGGATTGAAGACATTTTTATTCAGAAGCATCTTTAAAAAATCAAGTCATATCAATAAGAGGTATAAACACACCTGAATCCCAACCAAAATGTCTCTATGAAATGTGAATAAGAATTTTTTCCAGTTTATCACTCAAATATTAGAGAATGTGAAGTAGTCAGTGTATTTTCACTTTGTATTTTAAATGTATATTTATTTAAAATACAGGAAATTCTAATTAATTTTTGTTTAAATTTTCACCTTGTGTGTGTGAATTGTGGAGAAGGATAGAAAAGAGGAGAAAAAAAGGCGGAGGCAGGGACGGAGGGGAGGAAGGAGGGAGAAAGAGAGAGGGATTTGAATTTTTCTTCCTGACTCTCAAACCAGTTGTTTTTTCCCTAAGAAGTAATACCCTACACAGTTCTAATACAATAAATTGTAAAGAAGGTGTAGCTGTGCATTGTTAGAAGAAATTCCTTATGAGAAGTTTTTTATAAGAATGAAATCATGAGTTCCATAAAAAAGAAAAACAAAACTTATGTCTACATGTGTAACATGAATAGGGCAGACTACAAAGTCAATGAATTGAAAGTATTGACATCTGCTTTGCATGAAAAATAATATCTGATTTCCAAATAATGTAGGAAAATGATAAATCTGAAACCTTTGTCCATTTGTCTAGTAAAAATTCCTCCTCGGTTTCTAGACAAAATGTACCTTGCTATTTATGCACAAAGGAATTTCAGTAGTATAGAAAGAAAAATATTATCTACAGAAAAGTTTTTATTTTCTCTAAGTAAACATTATTCTTAAAGAGATATAATTTGTTGCATTTCTCTTTTCATTTCTCATATGCAGATATTGAAATATTGTAATTCCTTATTGTTTCATAATTTCTGTTAATTGAAAGAAAAGTCTTAAAATGTTCCAGGATGCTCAGAGTCAAATAGCAGTTGACCCAGGGAGCCCTTAATTGACACAGTCTTGAGTTGGAATACTGTGTTTTCTAAAGTTAAGTAAATTTCCTTTTCTGCAAAAAAATCATTTAAAATCATCAGAAATGTTATTACAATATTTTATTAGGAGTTAATTTTATATAATTTTAAATCAAGTAACACTGAATCTAGTCCACAAATTTTATTTTAATATCATGTTGCAGATGATGTCAGAAACATTATATATAACATTGTTTAGTTGAGGCATAAATATAAGGATTTTTAAAAGAAAGATTTTTATGTAGAATGACTTATAAGAAGGTTCTTTCTTTTTAAATAAACAGTTATGAGTTAAATCATGTTTGCTGAACTATTACAGTTACATGGTGAAATATCTACTATCATTCAATTAGCCTACAAAACTTGTATGGTTCCTATCCTGAAAGCAGTATTGTTAAGAGGGACATTTCAAATTTGTTACTATTTTACCAATCCTCCCTCTGCCAATAACTAATCATATTCTTTCCTACCTTATACAATTCCAGTGACAATGTTTCAGTATATATTCTTTTCCAAGAACGTGTGGATATTAAAATGTCTTTGACAAAGCATCGTGAATAACCAATCAATATTTCATACTGATATATTAAAATGATGCCCTCAAGTAATTTTTGCTAAGCTTTATCTTGGAAACCAATTGAGGATTGGTTACAGAAAGGTAGTCTTCTGAGTATACAATTTAGATTCAGTCTATGAAGGCACATGCTTACCTTCCATTAATGTTGCAGTCAAATGAGGGAGTTTCATTCAATCTTATTCTCAACGTATTCTGTCTGCAATACTGACATTCATATATATTATAATTATTTCCACTCTTGGCTTCAGGCCAAAGGTAACAACCAAAATGGTATTATTTCTTCATTTACTTTGGGTGAGGCTGGGGAATATATATTCAAAAGCCTCTCTCTTTGGTCAAAGTGCTCAAATCCACGTAATTTGAAAAAAAATACAGGACTATATTTAAATTGTTGAACTTAAAAAGAAAACCTGTTGACACCATCAGTTTTTGAATATCCAATTAAGAGTTGAATAACATGGTCCTTAATTTTAAAAAAATCCAATTTGCCATGGTTAAGATTAACTGGATAGTAGATTCAAATTCTCTTGTGTTCATGAGTCCCTGTGTAGGGTAAATGATAAGAAAGATGTGCCAACCCTTTTAGGTCACCAGAGATACATTTATTGTATTGGCATTGTTGTGGATTTGAAGAATTAATATAAATCCCTGAAGACCTTCTATCAGGGAGTGACTTAGGCACTGGGGAGGTTGTTATAGACTTGAAGCTGCCAAGGACTCATCATTCTTGTTCCTTGGTTCCTAGAAACTGTTAAAACTTGTCTGTGTTTACCCTGAAATCACACACCATCTCCCTGGACATTTCTAATTAAAACCTCCCTTTGGATGATTTTCTTATTTTCTTACAGATTCTTTGTATCCCCAGCATGAAGCACAGTGCATTTCACATGGTTGCTGCTTTTTAAAAAAATTATTGAACATAATAGGAAGGCTTTGAATTCTTGGCCAGACTTGAGTCCCTATTTCATTTCAGGGAAAAGTGAGTCCCTATGACAACTAGCTTATATTTGCTAAGTGTTCTATAATTACACAGCATTTTATGTTCATTTTCTTTCAATGTGATTTGATCAAAACTATACTTGGAATGGTGATGAGAAACAATCACAGAGATAAACTCACAGATGCTCATTTTTATGGCAGAGCAGCAAATCTGCTCTTATAATAAATGGGTCAATAGCAGAAAGCAGCAGCAGTATAAAAGGAGCAAATAGAGGCTGTATTTCAAGTAATTCTACACATTTTCTTCTAAAAGCTGTTAAGATCAGAGCCATTGGGGGTATTTTTGGCCATATTACTAAACCAATCTGTCTTATAATCAATCCAGGAAGAGAATCAGAATAAGCTTCATATCTTTTTAAAATAGTTTTATTATTTATTTTTATTTAATATATTTAGTTTTCAGCATTGATTTTCACAAGAGTTTGAATTACAAATTTTCTCCCCATTTCTACCCTCCCCCACTCCAAGATGGCGTAAATTTGGTTGCCCTGTTCCCCAGTCAGCCCTCCCTTCTGTCACCCCACTCCCCTCCTATACCCTTTTCCCTTCCTTTCTTGTAGGGCAAGATAAATTTCCACACCCCATTGCCTGTG
>CM053622.1:279657615-279722569 GCA_028646595.1 Phalanger gymnotis
ATATATATATATCTATATACATATAGATCTTGATATGTCTAGATAGATAGATGGATAATTTCAATAAATATAATAAATATATCTACAACTCTGGGTCAGAAATAAAAAATCATTTTCAATAGGATCATTAAGTAGTTTCTAAAGCATTCAATACATAGTAGATAAACATCACTGATTGAATTGATTTTGTGGGTTGGACACTATTCATGTCTACTGTATTAATTTGATAAATTCCTGAGGTGTTGACATATAATTTTATTTTCTGTAACTTAAAAGTATTCAAGAAATAATTCACAGAAGCCAATGAATGACTGAATGAATGAATTATTCCTGGATTATCAGGAGAACCTTTAGAATGGTAATTACATTCGAAGTGACTATGAACATTTTACATCAGAATATATATGTGTTATTGTTGTTTTGTTAAAGCAAATATTATTTGCTATTAATCCAAAAAAGTGTAGATGTCACTTCTTGAAATTTCTGTGTAAGCTGAATTCATTAGTAAGACTCTGTTGAAGTTAATATAAAAAGAATAAAATTTTATCTGCAGATATTATTGCTTAAACCTCAATTCAGAAATGGGTAGGCCATTACAATGTCCCTAAATGATTACAAAATTGGTTTTCCAGGCATGTTTAAAATGGTAGCTTTCTTTTAAAATGTTCACTATTTCCTTTCCTATGCTTGTCAGTGTTGTAAAAGTGGAGCACATGAGATATTATCCAGATTCCTAATGTAAGAAACATTTGTAACCTGGATAATACTTTATAAGCATTATATAAAGAACCTACAAACTTAATCCATTAATTTCTTCCTAACAACCTTCCATTAGAAGCTTGTTCCACATATCATTTCAAAGTAAAAGTCATAATTTACACTTTATTAAAGATTTTTGGAGAATATGATAGTATAATGTAAAGAGTACTTCACTAGGAGTCCAAATAATGAGATTTACATACTGCCATTAAAACTTAGGGGCTGTCAGGCCTGTGGGAAAGTCATTTAAATATGAATACATGAGTGGGGAGGATATTTGAGATTTTGACTGATGTAACTCTCAGCCCTTCTACATTTTCATATTTCTATATGTGACTTTGTACCATTTCTGAATATATATACCCTTACATGTACACATTCAGAAGATAGTCCCCATTAAGAATAACTATATATTCATATTTAATAACAACAATCATAATCAAATATAGAGTTTAAAGATTTAAAAATCATTTGATCATCATAAAACCTTTGGATGTTGATGTTATCCCCATTTTGAAAATGAGGTTGAGAGAATTTATGGGACTTGTCTATGGTCACAAAGCCAGTAAATGAGAAAGGAATCAAATGCAGGGCTCCTGCCTCTAATTTCAACACCATTCTATCACCTAAACACTGAAGTATATATTGGACAAGTATGTAAAACATGTATAATTGGTCATACTTGGCAATATGCCCACATGTCACAAAGAATCTGACTTTATGAGGAGATTTATTCAATATTCCCAATTTTTGCATTTAGGTGGAACAGTTTGTTTTCCTTTAATCTCTCAAAGAAGTGAGCATCAGAAACAACCACCATGTTTCAAAGTTATATAGTTGGTAGATGTTCCTGGTGTTGGTTTACGTTCTCTCAGATTGCTTATAGTTTTCTATATTATAGCAGCGATAATCTCATGCAGCAAATCTCCTGAAATGGAGAAATTGTTAAAGTGATTATCCTTGCTTGAAGTCACAACTTTCCACACAGAAGAGTTAACTTGTAAGGACAGAGTGATATCATTTGCACTACTTTCATTTTTTTTTCTTTTGTCTTTACTATTCTATTTAAGTATCTCATTTGTTTACATTAAAGTTTTGATTACATAAATATTAAATATAAATTGGTATTAAAGAGATATTCATTTGGGGGCTCAAAGATACAAAACTTTTGTTCCATTGAAATTAATGGAGATTGTGAGTATGTGTATGCATATGTATGAGTATATGTAAATAAATATATTACATATATGTATATATATTCAAGAAAAAATTAACTTTTAAGATGGAAATCTTTTCATAACAAAGCTACCCAGCAGTCATATAACTACATGTTACATAGATAAAAAAATTCCTAATAATGATAATGTGTGCATGTACATATGTATTATTACTATATTATATTGTATATAATTACCTGAATATATGTATATGTATCCATATGATATATAGAAATGACGACGATGATGATGATGATAATGATGATGATGATGATGATGATGATGATGATGATGAAGAAGAAGAAGAAAAGTTTTGGTCTGTGTAGGTGGTGTAGTATCATATTACCCCTTCTAAAGTACATTCAGTGTAATTTACTTTTTCTTCAGAAAGAAGTCATACTTCTTAAGTTAAATGCTATTTCAAATATTGTTACAATTTTTTTCCTGTTACAGCAGTCTAAGTAGCTTTGTTTTGAATACTGATTGTTAAATACTTGTCCAGCCAGGTACTATGCTTTCATTCACAACATGCTACTATTCTTGTTAACTGTCTTCTGAATTTTTACTTTTATTGTATAATTTCATATTAATCCACAATGACCTTGTTAAATAAAATTCTTAAGAGATAACTTATCTTTAGGAAAGAGTCTAAGATCATTAAACCAAGAAAAAGTCTTCCTAAAGGAATCTGCCTTTACAAAATAGCTGGTTTTGCTAGTTATACTTAACTAGATATTTGACAAAACTCCCTCTTCTATCTTATGTATTTTATCTCAAAAACATTTACATTTGTGTTATTTATCAATATTGAAAAATCAGCAACACCATAAGAAAGGACAAAATATTCAACTGAGATCATTTAGAAGACACAAGTAAAGCCTCTAGAGGGTGCCAACAAACCTTGCTTTCCAACACTGCTTGCTGTTAACTTGGTAAACTGTCAGTTAAAAAGGAGAGAAGTATAGCTCTCATTAAGATTGCTGTAACTATAATACCTGACTGTGGGAGAAAAAAAAGGAAAGTGAAGAAAAAGAAATATTTAAGTAGAAGCTTTCTTTTGTAGGTTTTCTAAGGGCAGAACAGAATCCAGACAATCAAAAATGTGCAAAGGTTTCAGCATCCTTACAAAAATCTCTTTCAATATCTGGAGAAGAACTTGAAAAACTGTCATTTGGAAGAAGAATTAGATTTTTCTTTAAGGCCCCAGAGGGCAGAACTGAGAGTACTTAGCCTCCTCTAGTTCAGCTACTTCATTATACAGATTTTTTTTTCTGAGATTCCTTCTCTTACATCTTATGATCCTTTGATTTAGGGAAAAGATTTGGGTGCATAATAAGGAAAACATCCTAAAAATTAAAGCTGTTGAAAAATGGAATGAACTTCTTTAACAGATATTTTATCCAATACTGAAGGTCTTTAAGCATAAACTAAGGACAACTTTTAGAGGACATTACCGTTCAGGAATAGGCTATATGAAATGACCCCAGTGCTTCTTTTCAACTGCTAACTTCTATGGTTTTATTATTTTAAGATCACCTTATATTTTCAGTGACTTTCAAATTCACCTGAACTCAGATATCTGAAGGCATTGAAAATTTATCAAAAAGGTTTAGTCTATATTTATATTTTTGTTTAGAAGTTTGACTTGTATAATTAGCCAAGCTTCATCAAATTTAGCAATTGATATGGCATTGATCATCAGACATTTGGACCTAGCAATTTTTAAAAATTTTACTTCGTTGCACAAATAAGAACTAAAATCCTACTGTGAGGAAGTTTTCTAAATTCATATTTCTAATGACTATAGTTATTTGATTAGCATGCAGAAGTATTTGAAAAAGAAAGTCATTCTATTGCTAATGTTGACATTTCCCATTAAGTTGTTGTTGTTGATGATGATGATGATGATGATGATGATGATGATGATCGGAAAGACGATATCTAGATATTCAAAGATGTGGTTTTGAGCCCTGGCTTTCTCAGTTACCTTATGTGTGAAGTTAGACAATTTGGCTTATCTGAACTTCAGGATTTTTCCCCCTTCATCTGTAAAATGGAGTTAATAGTGTCTACATTGCCTGCTTCATTTGATTATTACTTCAATATTTGCACAAAATAATGTGGTGTGGTGGATTAGGTAGATAGAGAAATAAATATAAAGTCAGAAACACCTGGATTTAGATCCTTCCTCATATGCATACTAACTATATGACTATGGTAAGCCATTTAATCTACCTGAGATTCAGCTTCTTCATTTGTAAAATGCAGATAATAACAGCATCTACATTACAGAGTTGTTGTAAGGCTCAACTGAGATTTTTATATGTAAAGCACTTGATAAGCCTTAAAGGCACTATAAATGTGCAGTATTATTGTTATAACTTCAAGGATCTGTGATTTCATCAGTGTTGTTACACTGTGATGATGAAGATCACATCCACTCTATGCCTTAGTAGATAATCTTCAAGAGGCATGTGGTTTGAAAAGTGCATCTCCTCATAGTAACCTGGTGATGAGCCTCTCCAATTTATCTAAGTTCATATAGCAAATGTACTCATACATACTCACATACTCATAACATTCCAGGTTAGTAGAGCCTTTCAGAGCTTCAGCTTTGTATAGATATAGAGATCCTAGGGTGACTGCCACACTAGGTTCAAGTGTCATAATCATAAGCAGTGGGAGCTCTCACAGAATTATGGTTAGAAGAGTACTGGACCTGGAGCCAGAAGAACAGTATTGAAATCCTGGCTCTTCTCACTAATGACTCATGAAACCTAGGGCAAGTCATTTACCTTCTTTGAGTCAGATTCTGTCAGCTAAAAAATAAGCAGTTGAGTTGAACTGCCTTTAATATCCCTTCTGCTTCTAAAGCTATGAATCTATGATCTTACAGATTGGCATTGTATATCTGCTAAGTAATAAAAATATGAAATAGTTATCAAATTTTCATTTTATATTATGGCAATAATAAAATGTTAATATCAAAAGCATTTTAAAAATATGTCCAAGGATGTTAATGTAACTTTTTTTTCACCTGATTCAGATTTGCTGAAATTTACTATCGGTTGTGACTTTGCCACATAGGAGTTTGGTCCTATTTCCTTTCTATTTCATTGTTAGTAAACTTGTTTTGTTTATAGAAAAAAGAAGGAAATCCATATCCCAAACCTGACTCTAGAAATTATTTTATTGCTCTTCAGAAATCATAAACCATTCACAACTAGACATTTCCACATTTTCAGTAGACAGATGAATGATATGGTCAGTATAAGAGGGCTTCTCTCATTCCAAAAGCTCAGTCTTTTGGGAAGAAAGTCAGTAGTTGTTTTACAGGGATAATTATTTTATTGTTACCATGATACTAAAACTCCCAGAACATAAGCTTGTGAAAGATTAAAACATAAAGGATGTTCAGAGTTTGGCCTTTACATGGTTACAGTCTATCACAAATGGAGGATAGTCCTATGTAATCCACTGACTCTTGGGGCTATGTTGCTAGGAGCTTTATACATCTGGTAAGGTTCTCTGTAGCAAATAGGCTGGAGATAAGGATACCAATGAAAAACAATTTAACACCAAGACATCAAAAGATTCTATTGCACAGCAGTCATGTAACAGAACCCTATCGGTTAATAGTTACAGTCAATTTAATCACAAAGGGCACCTGGGGTATTGACAGAAAACATGACCTCCCAGGTATACCTGGACTTTATGCCTCATTTCTCAAAATCTTTGTTCCTGAGGTTAGTTTATAATATTTATTTGCAACAGAGAGGAGAGATTTCACATAAATTCCTCTCATATATTCAACCTTTTAAACTGCATTCCAAATCAAATTTTACAAACTATACTCTGGAGGAGGGGAGGAAGTAGAAAATCAATAATGTTTCCTTATAGTCACCCATACGCAGGAGTATGATGGAGTCCATTTGTGCAGCCCTAGAGAACTGATTGTTAAATTGTTAGCACAAGCATTTACGTCTTGGGAATAAACAAACAGAAAATCAGGGCTTTAATTATTGTTTTGTTGGTGGTATAGAGTTAAGAAAGTGATGGAGAAAATATTAATAATTCAAATTAAACTTAGAATGTGTCCTCATTTTCGGAGAGCTGCTGGTTAAACATTTACCAGCACATTTCTCCCTATGTATGTGGCATGGAAGGTGATTGGTGATATAAAATAACAATGGAAGTGAGCAAATGGTGATAATTTCAAACTTGCATGAAGTTTTATTGGTTATTTGTCTGTTAAATTGGAAGAATGAGACTTTTTCCTGCACACATGAAATGTCAGTTGCTTTTACAGAAGGAGTATATAGAGAAGAGAACAGAATAGAACCCTGAAAAAAAGTATGCTGCTAATCTTTGTTTTCAAATTGACACAATATTCATTTTGATTTCCTTTTATCTCAATATACATATTTTAATTTTTTAATAATTGTAAATAGTACCTGCAATGGCAAAGGTTCATTACACATCAACCCGTGGAATGCTTATACCTGCCTCAGTGATAACCTGAAAAAGATAGAAGTATTTTCCCTAGATTTAGAAGGCTAAACAATGGACACTATAACTCTTTGGAAATTACTTCACCAAAAGCTTTTTTTAAATAAACAGAAAATATCAAGTATGTGGGTCTTAATAAAAATTATGATTTTAAGAAACAAAAATGATTGATTCCAACAGCAAAGTGAAAACAGAAATGGTGGCACTAAAGAGGAAGGTAAATACATGATATTAAGAGTCTAATTAGCACAGGGGCATGTGGAGCCTTTAGGTTTAGTGGAAATCATGAAAGAACATAATTAACTTAATAGTAAAATTGTTATCTGAGTCAATGATGCACTACGTAATCACTGGAATCTATCATATAATGGATCTGTGGAATGAGCTTATTGCAGGAAGGATTGTTGATAACCAAAATCCAGAGCAGAGTTTGTAAGAAACTGCAGATTAACATAATTTGACAATACATTGAAGTCCCTGAGGTGGGCTGAAGTCATATGAAAGGCTATACCATTTTTTTGCCTTTTAGAAGTGGTATGATGTCAATCACTGAATGGTTTTATAATCTAGATCCATGAATTAGGCAATTTATTTTAATGTCTCATGAACTTATCACTTATGTTCTCACTATTACTCAGGAAGAATTAAGCATTGTTCAGAAATCTGAACATGGAGCTTTTTATCTTTATTTATTCAGTTTAAGTTTTGCCATCCAAGGTGGATCTGGTAGAAAATTTGATATCAAAGGGCTCCCAATAGAAACTGAAAATATGTAGTAACCAATAATTCTTTATCTACTATTATATTTAATCTAACTGTATATACAAAGAGAAGCATTACTCACAGAATTTCAAAGTTTCCCCAAATATGAATTTGTATAAAAGTAAAGATGGACAGGTTTTACCACCATAATGCCTTTCAATTTGCATGTGCTCTATAGATGAATAAGTGGATTATGAAGATATCAGTTCTAGATGAAGTTATCAAGAAATGAATTAAGGAGAAATCCTTGAAAAAAGTGAAGTATATGTGGAAGAAGTTAATTCTAAGAAGAGAAAGGCAAATTATAACAATTTGTAGAGACACCAGTACTAGATTTGTGAAGAATTCGGTATCTAGTAGGCTAGAACAAAGAATGTGTGAAGTGGAAAGGAGATTTGGAGCCAGATGGTAAGGAAGACTCAGAGCTGGACAGAAGAAATCATATAGTCAAATCTGTTCACTTTACAGGTAGTGTGAGGCTATCCAGGCAGTTGAGCTTGGGGCCAGAACTTGAGCCCACTGTTTGAATTCCAAATTCAGACTCTCTGTGTTACAGCAATATCTAATTTACCAGTACCTTTCTGAAACGTAATTTCAAAGTAAAAGAATACTTTACGTATACTACAGAAATTCTGTTGATTATTTTGAGAAATCAAACAACTACTTCCCAGTTAATCTAAATGGTAAGTTCCTTTTCTTGCACCAAGATTTCTTAAACACTATCTTCAATCTCTTCCTACTAAATTGAAATCTCACTAGTAGGCCAACCTATCTTTTAAACAACTGCCATATAGCTTCCTTTTAAATGGAAATGGCCACATCATTACTTTGCTCAAGCTTCCTCAGTGGCTACCTTTTGCCTGCTTAGTAATATCCAGACTCCTTTCCCTGACATTTTTATACTGGCATAGTACTGTTTCATCATTATATCATTTTACTCTCCATCACATATACTATGCTTCAGCCAAACTGGACTATGTATTGTTCTTTGTACATGCCATACATTCTTCTTTTCCTCACACTTTTCTTTATGCTTAGAAGACCTTTCTTCTATCTTTCTTATTGTTCTGTATTTCTTCCTGTTGAATTACTAATCCTTTAAAACTCAGCTCGAATGATGCCTCCTCTAAGAAACTTTTTCTTGGATCCAGAATTATTCCTAGGGTGACATGACTAGGATTTTCTTCCAGGGAATCGGAATTTAGAAGCTGTAACATCGCTTGTACTCTGCTGCAATGGAACAACTTACTTTAACGTTTACTTAGCAACAATAATTAGATAAAATGGGAAGCTAGTAGATCAAACATTAAAATTTAAATATACAGAATCAGTACCAGGAGAGTGTGTGTGTGTATACATATATGTGTGTGCATACATATATATGTGTGTATGCATATATATATATATATATTTATATATACATAGACATGCATATATATTCTCTATAAAATTCTATAAAACTTTTTACTTAGCAAAACCACTACACCAGGTATGTGCCCCTAAGAGATGTCAAAAAAAGGAAAAGAACTCATGGACAAAAATATTTATAGCAGCTGTTTTTGTAGTTGTAGAAAAGTTTTGGAAACTGAGGGGATGCCCATCAATTGGGGGATGATTAAACAAATTATAATAAATGATTGTGATGGAATACTATTGTGCTTCAATAAATAAAGAAATGGTTTTAGAAAAAAATCTTGGAATATTTCTATGAAATAATGCAAAATGAAGTGAGCAGAACCAGGAGAAAAAATTCACACAATAATAGTATATATAGTGTAGAATATATAGTATATATACAATAGTATGTTGTATCAATCAACTGTGAAAGATTTAGCTACTTTAAACAATACGATAATTCATGACAATTCCAAAGGACTCATGATGAAAAACAGGGATGGGGAGGGAGATGGAGAGGGAGAGACAAGAACTGATGTACTCTGAGTGCACAATGAAGCATATTTTTTTTCTTTATTTTCTTGTTTCCTTCCCTCCCCAATGTGGCTAATATGAAAATGTTTTGCATGATTTAATATGTTTGAGTATGATATTTCTTGTCTTCTCAATGGAAGGGTGGAGGAAGGAAGAAGGGAGAGAAAATGTGGAACTGAAAATATAAAATCATTTAAATAAGAGAAAGCTACAGGCTGAACTTATATACTTGAAAAGCAAATATACATAATAGAGATCTACAGTTTCATGTACTATCTCCTTTTGTTCTGTTCTAATATGTATGTGAAAGTGCCAATAAAAAATACTTTGAGATAGTTGAGAAAGAGGAGAGTATACATTTCCGTATTCACTATACACTATACTGTTCACATATTTTTGAAGTATTGAATTCCTTACAGACATGGTAGATTATCTACTGACTTGTCTTTACACTGAAGACTTGCCAGCTAAAAGAGCTAAAAATGACAAGTCTGAAAGTTTTAATCTTCCTCCCTTTGAGAACTTAAACTTGCTTTGATCCTTAAGTTGTATCTGTAAGGGAGTTTTAAAAATGTATTTTCACTGATAAAGAGACTTTCAAGCTTTATTGAAAAATATTCAAGCCCTGTTTCCTTTAGGACTTTTAAGCCTCCAGTTATTACTTAAGTTGCTTATCTTTTTCCCTTTCTTTTTTTTCTATATTGAGGCACTTCCTATATTACTGGCTTTTAAACTTTCGTTGTTATAGATTTAATTAAGATGCTAAAATTACCAAAATGTATAGACTCTATTATAAGTACCTAGAGTGCAATATGCTCTACAAGATTTTTGGCCATAAACCTCTGTTGCAAACATTTTGGATCATTTATCACATGAATGTTATGACAGTAAGACATTTGTAGAGAAATAAAAGAACAAAGCACTAGCACCATGACTTTATCATTCACAAAAAAGCTCTGTGCTGTCAGAGATAGAGATGTTCTTTTTCAAAGAGGATTAACATGTTTGCTGTACAATAATTAGAAAACTACTAAATTTAAGCTAAATAGATGTATATAGACAATTCTGAGTATAATTTTTTGGAGACTGATACGACTTGCTAGGAGAATTTCTCATGTTCCAAAAATGTTTTTATATAAACTGAGCCTTGGTTACCAGAGATAATTTTAAATAATTTTCATAGTTGAAAATATGCTATGAATAATGTCATTTTCTTGTTAGTTTTCTAGGAATTTTGCAGTCACACATGCCATCTAAGAGTTATCAAAATCAATCTATTGTTAACATAAAAGTGGTTGAACAATGGTAGTAAAATATGCTATTTAAATTTTTAAAAATAGACCTTTGAGCTTGAATACGTTCTTTAAAAATTAGTCATTTTTCATTTTCTGTGTGTTTATGATTGCTTTTTTTTAATGGAAAATTGGAGAAATATGAATACCTGAAGGAATCACTTCAAAATCAGATTGGAGACACAAGTATTTCAGAATGGCCATTTATTTTAGAAAGATTTGTAGTTCAGATCTGCTGACTAATAAAGTTGTTCAGTAGTCACATGTTTTGATAATTATGTAAATCAAAACATTAGTTCTTTTTGAAACTGACTAACAACTTATTGTGCTTCCCATAATGAACTGATATTTGACAGTTATTTGTAACAGTTGGTACATTTTAGCACCCTATTTTTCTGGCAACAAAATATTTATCAACGTAGAATATAAAGAATCAGCTGATTATGAATGGGTATTTCTTTTTAAATTTTCCCTGGTAGTACCTGCATTATACTTTATCATTAAAGATAGATCATAAATCTCATCATCTTTACTTAAGTAAATACTTTTCACCTTGTTTAGAGCTATTAGCACATAAAAGTGAATGTGTGGAGCAGGATTCTTAAATTAAATTGAACACTTATGAAAGCCAAGCATAGTTTCATTTGCTAATGGCCTTAATCAAGAAAAAAGTCTGTTCATAAGGAAACCAAATATTAGCTTTGGCAGAAATATAATTTGTGAATTTACTCATTGCTTTTCCCTGACTACAGATGTGGGCCAGGATGTAGGCATTAGCCAGAGCATATATGTTATGCTAAGCTAAGCTTTTTAAAAATTTTGAATGTCTTGCTGCAAACTGGAGTGTGACTCTTGAAATACTGGTAGCTTCAGTAGCATTCAGAAACCCTATTGTCATGAATACCACCCCCCTCCCTACTTATTTTAAAATGTCAAACTTCAGTGGACCCATGATCTTATCTGTGTGAGTACTTGCTTTAAGTACACATTACAGCTCATACTCATCTTCTGATTGTGGATAACACTGTTCTGTGGTTTCCCATAAATACTTCATAGTGGATCCACTTAATCCAACAACAAGCATTTACTATGTGCCAGGCACTGTGTTAAGATATTAAAAAACCCTGACCTCACTGTACTTATATTTTCATTACCAAAAAGACATGCAAATAATTACACACAAGAAATATACAGAATAAATGAAAAGTAATCCCCAGACCGTGGCAGTGTGAAAGGATATTTTTTTTTGTCTTGGAGAAGGTAGAATTTGAACTAAGTCTTAATGGAAACCAGAAGGTAGAAGTAGAGAGGGAGAGAATTCCAGCTATGAAGGATAACCAAAAAAAAAACAGAGATAGAATGGCACTATGTGAGCAACAGCAAGAAGGCCAGTGTTGGTGAGTAGAATGCAAGAAAATTGAAAAGAGTAGAAAATGGCCAGGTTTTGAAAGGCTTTAATAATTGAAAAAAAAAGATTTTATATCTGATAAATGAAGTATCAGGAAGTCAATGGAATTTATGTGTGTGCATGTATGTATATGAGACAACTAGGTGGCACTGTGAGTAGAGTGCTGGACCTGAAGTCAGAAGATACCTTCCTGAGTTCAAATCTGGTCTCAGATAGTAGCTGTGTGGTCCTGGGAAAGTCACTTACCCCTGTTTGCCTCAGTTCCTCCCCTGTAAAATGACCTGGGGAAGGAAATGACAAGCCACTCCAGTATCTTTGCCAAGAAGATTCTAAATGCAGTCACAGAGTCAAACATAACTGAAAAAATAACTGAACAACAACAAAATGTGTGTATTTGCACATGCTTGTGTGACTGACATGGTCAGAATTACAATTTTGTCAGATACTCAGAGTACTAGGAGTACTTGTGTAGATCTCTTTCTAGGTTGAATCCAACCCCTGGCACTCATTATATGACTCATCTATTTGTTTCTTGGGTGTAGTTCCTGATTTCTTCTGTGCTATAGTCTATTTAATCCTATCATGTGTGTCTATTTTGCTTTTAAAGTGACCAAGAATTTTGAATCTTTGAAGTTGTGATACTTTATTATTTGCACGGATGGTGGTGAACAAAAAAGTAGAATACAATCTGTAGAGTCCAATCCAGTGATGTTTCTTTTTAAACTAAAGAAATAGTTATCTAATCTAGATAGTCTAATTAGTGACATTAAATTATGAGTACATTATTGTGAATCATGCTTTACATCAAACTTAGCAAACTTGCTGTTTTAATATTGCCAATGTGAGTTTCAATGTTTTTAATTCTCTCCCACAAAAAACTTTTGAAAATTTCATCAAATGGAATGTGCTAACAAAGATCTAACAGGATAAGTCCTACTGCCAATCCAGAAGAGTGTTATGATTTTTTGTGGTGGCATAGAAAGAATATATTTCAAAATTTTAAGAGTTTTAGAGATTAAGTAGTACAAAATTTTCATTTTATAGAGAAAGGAAAAAGAGACCTGAGTGGTTAAGGGACTTGTCTCTGGTCACCCAGACCATTAGAAACAAAGCTACAACTAGAACCCAGGTCTGCTAACTCCTAATCCAGTCTTTTTCTCCTACCCTTCATTATCTGTCAAAGAAGACATTATAGAAGAATAGGATGAATATAATATTCAAAAGATAGGGATACATTCACACCTTACTTTCTTTTGTTTGGGGTTTGTTGCATGTGGATTTTTCTAAAGTATTTTCAAATTTATTGATATTCATATGATATACCACTTTTGGGGCAATACATTTGATAAATATATTACCTATAAGAAGTATCTCTCTGTTATTTTTTTGTCCTTTACTTATTTTATACAAAATTCAAGTAGTGCCTGTTTTTCTAGTATTAAAGAATTTAGTGAATAAAAATCATTGTTCAGTTGAATGTAATCTATTTGATGGCAGACACTGTTCCATTTTTGGCTTTGTATCCCTAACACCAACAAAACGCCTGACAAGTATGGTCATAAAAGGGATTTCAGAATTCTTGAATATAGAGGTGGCACTTTTGTAGGTGTTGGCAAGATGAGGGTATGATTGCCTTTGTATGGGACTGAAGTGGGATGGAGTAGTTTATGTCAGGTGAGTAGGTTGAGGAACTGACTGGTTAGGTTTTTTGAGGAAGAATCAATATGTATGTTGAAGTTCCCTTGTGTGAGAGCAAGGCTTGGGGAGGAAAGAAAAAAATTCAAGCCATCAAACTCATTGAGAAAGGAAAAGGAGTAATCTCGGAGTCTGTAGACAACAGCTACCAAAATTTTAATTGGGTAGTAGAAATGATTAGTATGCACATCAAAGAAAGGAAGGTTAATAGCGATGGGAATGAGGAGGAAGAAGTATTTCAAGTGCTGTCTTGATCAGTAAGCCAAGGAGAATGAGTGAAGGTACAGCCAGTATTTTAAAGGGTAGCCAGGGATGTTCTCCCATCAGGAAGAAGCCAGATTTCGGTAAGAATTAGTTGATGGAAGGAGTAGGAATGGAAAATATTTTAAAATGAAGGTTTGTTTGTTAGCTATGGAACAGGCATGCCAGAAGGCATAGTGGAAGGGCTAAACAGAGTTAGGTTGAAACACTTTACCTATATCTGTGGAAACCAAGATATGAGCTGTATTTCAAAATTAATCAGAAAGTAAACTCTTGGTGACAGAAATCATAGAGTAAAATTTGGGGTGCTTCCCTGAAGTTACAACTCAGTTTAATGCCTGAGGGAGGTGCTCAACCACAGGTTATATAGCTGACTATATCTCTCCCAATTTTTCTTCCTGAACCTCCTTTCTAATTTACCCTCCACATAATCTGCCAAAATGATATTCCTAAAGCACAAGCATGACCATTTTTCTTCCTCGCTTTAAAAGTTTCAGTAAATGTAACCTTCAGGAGAAAATAAATTTACTATTTAGTTTTTAAACCCTCTACATTGTTGTTGTAACATCTTTCATTTCATTTAATTTTTTTTCTTCATTTTTAACATTTTTTTGTAAATTTGAATTTCAAATTCTCTCCCTTCCTCCTTTCCCTGAGTCAGACATTGAAAAGGCAGATAATATGATTGAGAAGAATAAAAAGCAGAAACATAAAGACATGTTTCAATCTGCACTCAGAGTTCATCAGCTCTGTCACTGTCTAGAAGTGGATAGTATTTTTCATCATGGCTCCTTTGCACTCTACTTGGATTACTAAATTGACCAGAGTAGCCAAGTCCTTCATAGTTTATCTTTGTGATAATATTGCTTTTTCTGTGAGCACTACTCTGCTGATTCTGATCCCTTCGCTTCACATGAATTCATATATGTGTCCTTAGGTTTTTCAGAATCCATTCTATTAGTCATTTCTTATAGAACAATATTATTCCATCACAATCATATAACAAAACTGGCTCAGCTATTCTCCAGCTGAAATGTATTATTTTAATTTCCAATTGTTTGTCATCACAAAAAGAGCAGCTATTAATATTTTTGTACATAGAGGCCCTTTTCAAATTTAAATTTAAATCAAATATAAATCTAGTAATAGTATTGCTGGGTGAAAGCATAGCCACATTTTTATACCCTTTGGGGTATAGTTACAAATTGTTCTGCAGAATTGTTGGCCTAGTTCACAACTCCACCAGCAGTGAATTAGTGTCCCTATTTTTCAATATTCCTTCCATCATTTATCATTTTCCTTTTCTGTCATGTTAGCAAATCTGACATATGTGAGGCGGCACCTCAGACTTGTTTTAATTTGCATTTCTCTAATTAACAGTGATGTAGAGTATTTTTATGTGACTATTGATAGCTTTGATTTCTTCTTCTGAAAACTGCTTGTTCATTTACTTTGACCATTTATCAATTAGGGAATGGCTCTTTTTTATAAATTTGACTCAGTTCCCTATATCTTTGAGAAATGAGGCCTTTATCAGAGATATTTGTTGCATTGCTCCCCCCGCCCCTGGTTTTCTACTTTTCAATTTTGGTTGCCTTTGTTTTATTTGTGCAAAAACTTTTAAAATTTAAATTAGGCATTTTACTTCTCATGATCCTCTCTCTTGTTTGTTTGTAAACTCTTCTCTTGTTTATAACCCAACTAGTAAAATTTTCTGTGCTTACAAAATTTGCTTATGGTACCACCTTTTATGTCTAAGTCATGTACCCATTTTGACCTTAGCTTGGTAAATGATATCAGATGCTTGTCTTTGTCTAGTTTCTTTCCAAATGTTCTTCAGTTTTCCTAGCACTTTCTGTCAAATAGTAAGTTCTTGCCTCAAAGGTGTAGATCTTAGGGTTTATCAAATACTAAATTTCTGTGGTCGTTTACTACTACATATTGAGTATCTAGTCTGTTCTACAGATCCATCTCTCTATTTCTTAGCTATTACCAGATTGTTTTGATGATAGCTGTTTTTTAATGCAGTTTGAAATCTAGTGCTTCCAGGCCACCTTCCTTTATATTTTTTCATTAATTCCCTTAATATTTACTTTTGTTCTTTTAGATTATTTTTGTTATTACTTCATCTAGCTCTATAAAATCTTTCTTTGGTAGTTTGGTTGGTATGGCATTGAATAAGTTGATTAATTTAGGGTGGTCATTTTTATCACATTGGCTCAATCTACTCATGAGAAATTAATATTTCTCCAATTGTTTAGATCTGTCTTTATTCATATGAAAAGTGTTTTGTAATTGTGTTCATATGGTCCCTGGATTTCTCTTAACAGGTAGATTTCCAAGTATTTAAAATGTCTGCAGTTATTTTAAATGGAATTTCTCTTTGTATCTCTTCCTGCTGGGTTTTATTAGTAATCTGGAGAAATGTTGATGATTTCAGTGGGTTTATTATATATCCTGCAACTTTGCTATGGTTTTTATTGTTTCACCTAGTTTTTTAGTTGTTTCTCTAGGGTTCTCTCAGGATACCCTCATGCCAATAGGAAAGAGTGATAGTTTTGCTTCCACATTGGCTATTTTTATTCCTTCAATTTATTTTTCTTGCCTCATTGCTATAGCTAGAATTTCTAGAACAATAGTGAATAACAATGGCAATAATGGAGATGTTTGTTCACCCCTTAATTTTATTGGGAAGGCTTTTAAATTATCCCTAGTTTTGCATAATGTTTGATCTTGGTTTAGGTAAATACTACTTACCATTTTTTTAAGAGGGAGCTAGGTGGCTGAGTGGATAGACCACTGTGCCTAGAGTCAGGAAGACCTCAATTCAAATCCAGCCTCAGACACTTACTTGTTCAGTGAACCTGTGCAAAAAAAACCTTAATCTCTACTTGTCTTAATCCACTGAAGAAGGAAATGGCAACCTAACCCATCATCTTTGCCAAGAAATCCCCATGGACAATATCATCCACAGGTCACAAAGAGTCAGACATGCTTGAATGCGCAAATGACAACACTTTTGATGTTAAGAAAGACTTCATTTATTCTTATGTTTTCTAGTGATCTTAATAGGAATGGGTATCTTATTTTGTCAAAAGCTTTTTTTGAATCTATTGATATAATCATATGCCTTTTGTAGTTTTTGGTATTGATATAGTCAATTATGCTGAGAGTTTTCCTAATATTGAACCCAGCTCTACATTCCTGGTATAGATCCCACCTTAGTCATAGTGTATGATATTTGTGATATATTGCTGTAATCTCCTTGCTAATTACTTTATTTAAAATTTTTGCATCAATATTCATTAAAGAATTTGGCATATAGTTTTCTTTCTCTGTTTTTGTTCTCCCTGGTTTTGGTATCAAAACCATATTTATATTATAAAAGGAACTTGATCAGACTCCATCTTCATTTTTTTTCAAATAGTTTAAACACATGTGAATTGATTGTTCTTTAAATGTTTGATAGAATTCACTTTTAAATCCATCTGATACTGTAGATTTTTCCTTAGGGAACTTATTGATTATTCATTTTTAATAAGATAAGGATATTTAAGTACTCTTTTTCCTCTTCTGTTAATTGGAGCAATTTATATTTTGTAAATATTCATCCATTTCACTTACATTGTTGGTTTTACTGTCAAGTAATTGGGCAAAATAAATACCAATAAATGCTTTCATTTCATCTTCTTTGGTGGTAATTCAACTTTTTCATTTTTTATACTGATAACTTGGTTTTCTTCTTTTTTAAAAAAAATCAAATTCGCCAATGGTTTATTGATTTTATTGTTTTTCCCCAGAAAACCAACTCCTTATTTCAATTTAATTAACCTCTCCTTTAATTTTCAGGATTCCCATTTTGGTACTTAATTGGGGATTTTTACTTTATTCTTTTTCTAGTATTTTTTTAAATTAAATTCTCAATTCAATAATCAGTTCTTTCTTTTTGAGGTATATGTTTAGAGATAGCTTTTTCTCTAAATAGTGCTTTAGTTGAATCCCACAATTTTGCTATGTTTTCTCATTGTTATCATTCTCTTCAATGAAATTATTGATTGTTTCTATGATCTGTCCTTTGACCTACTGATTCTTCAGGATTAGGTCATTTAGCTTTCTTATTTTTCATTTATGCTTCCACAGCCCATTACAGAATGTAATTTTTATTGCATTATGATCTGAATTGTATGCACTTAATATTTCTCCTTTTCTGCATGTTTGTGAGGTTTTTATGCCTAAATACATGTTGAATTTTTGTGAAAACACCATATAAAGCTCAGAAAAAGGTATACTCCCTTCTATTCCCTTTCAACTTTCTCCAGAAGTTTTTCATATCTACCTATATAAAATTCTATTCATCTCCTTGACTTCTTTTTCATTTATTTTATGGTTAGATTTATCTAGATCTGAGAGGGGAATGACTCCCACTGGTATAGTCTTAACATTCCATTCAATAACTCAACTTTTCCTTTAAGAATTTAGATGCTATGCTATTTGGTACATATATACATATACATATATATGCGTATATTCACATACATATACATGTGTGCATATATATGGGTATGTCTCTGTGTATAATTCATATTATTTTATTCTCTATGGTACCTTTCAGTAAAACGTAGTTTTGCTATCTCTTTTAACTAAGTCAATTTTTGATTTTCTTCTTTTGAGATCATGATTGCTACCCCTGCCTTTTTTTTAACTTCAGCTGAAAAGTAATACAGATTGTTCCAGGCCTTTCTTTTAACTCTGAGTATGTATTGTCCAAGTGTGTCTTTTCTGTAAATAAAATATTGTTGAATTCTGGTCTCTAATTCCTGCTGCTATCTGCTTCTGTTTTTTAAGTGATGTCGTCTAATTCATATTCACAGTTATGTTTACTGTGTATTTCCTTCCATCTTCCCTTCTTCTATTTCTCCTTTTCTCTCTTTTTAACCTGTTCCTCCTCAAAAATCTGTTTTGCTTCTCATCACTATGTCCCTTAAATGGCCCTCCCTTTTATCACTCCCTCTTTCATTCATCATCTTCCCTCCTGCTTCCTTGTTGGATAAGATATATTTCAATACCCAATTGAGTCTAGATAGGTATTTTTCCTCTTTCAATGAATTCAGATAAGAGTAAGATTTAAGTATTGCCTACCACACTCCTCCCATTTTCCCTCCACTATAAAAGCTTTTCCTTGCATATCTCTTTTATATGAGATAATTTTCCCCCTTCCTCCTCTCCTTTCCCCCTGCTTTGAGTGCATTCCTCTTTCTCAACCCATTGATATTTTGAATCCCAAAATAATTGATTCATCTTTCTTCTCTCTATTTATATTGAGTACTTCTAACTGTCTTAATAATTATAACATTATTATGAGTGACATATATCATCTCCCATATAAGAATGTAAACAGTTTAACCTTATTGAGTCCCTTATAGTTTCTCTTTCATGTTTATCTTTTTATGCTTCTCTTGAGTCCTGCATTTGAAAGTCAAATTTTCTATTCAGCTCTGGTCCTTTCATCAGGAATTCTGTAAAGTCCTCTAGATCATTAAATATTCATTTTCCCCTGAAGGATTATACTTTACTTTGCTCAGTAGATTATTCTTGATCATAATCCTAGCTTCTTTGTTCTGGAATATCATTTCCAAGTGTTCTGCTTCTTTACTGTTGTAGCTGCTAAGTCCTTCATGACACTGAGGGTGACTCCATGGTATTTGAATAATTTCTTTCTGATGGATTTCTCTATGACTTGGGAGCTCTAAGATTTGTCTACCATATTTCCAGGAAATTTCATTTTGGGATCTCATTCTAGAGGTGGTTGATGAATTCTTCCAATAATCATTTTGTTTTCTTGTTCTAGCGTACTAGGGCAAATTTCCTTTATAGTTCCTTGGAAAATGATGTCTAAGCATTTTCTTTGAGCATGACTTTCAGTCAGTCTAGTGATATTTAAATTGTCTCTCCTCAATTTATTTTCTATGTTAGTTGTTTTACTAATGAGATGTTTCACTTTTCCCCATTCTTTTAACTTTGTTTTATTGTTTCTTGATGTGTCATTGGCTTCCATTTGTCCAATTATAATTTTTAAAGAATCAGTTTCTTCAGTAAGCTTTGTAATAGCATGGTCCAGGGCTTAGGAATGTATGTGGTAAGTTTGAGCATCAGTGGTCCATTAATTTTGTTGAAGAAGTTTGGATTCTAATTCATAAGCTTCTTAATGACGGTAGTGGTGTTCAGGATATTGTTAATAATAACATTTATGTAGCACTTTAAGGTTTTCAAAACACTTCATCACTTTAACCCTGTGAAGTTAGTACTATTATCTATGGTTTTACAGATGAGGAAACTGCAGCTTAGAAAGAGGAAATGAAGTGTCCACAGTCACACAGTAAGTATGATTTGAAATCAGATTTGAATCCAGGTCTCTGATGTTTCCAAATCCAGCTATCTTTCCATTACAGTATACTTTAACCTCAGTGTTGCTGCTGAAAATTAATTGCATTGAAATTTGTATGCAACTTTTGTGTCCTTTAACATGGCCCCACAAGAACTTCCTATTTATCTCATTATCTAGTCATCTTACTACATTGAAAAACTTTGGTAGTAAATTTGGAGGATTTGCTGCTTACTGACTCATTTAGATGATTTATATAGATGCTAAATAATACTTGTTAATATTTTAATATTTATTCCTGAAGAAACCATAGAAGTGCCCATTTATATTTACCCTTTCTTTATGGTCTCTCGGTTTGTGTTTATAACAAAATAGTCCATCCAGTACCAAAGTAATTCAATTGTTTTAGACTTTGGTCTGAAACTTGGTCAAAGACTTGTTGAAATTTTAATCTGTTTATATTTATTACTTTCAAAAAACTATAATAGAAAGGTCAGGCAAATTTATCATTACAGAAACCATGTTACATTTCTTTAATAGGTTGTGTTTATTTCAGTATTGAGTGATCAGATATGCAAAGTAGCACCAATGCTACCTTCATTAAATGGTAAACGGTACTAAGTGAGGCCAACTCATATTTCTCATATTTTGTCCTTAGTTTACTGACTGCCAAAAACCATTGAACAGAGCTATAAGTTAGGAGCTTTCAATTGTTCTGGGTGCTAGTGACAAGATATGCATATAAAATCCTCCTTTGTAGTTGGCACATTGGTTTGCAGCTCTAATAAAATATTTTGAAAAGGGTAATAAAATTGAATTATTGTCTTATTTCTGGAGCTGTACTTATATAAAGGTTGAGTCTCAACATGAGTGGGTGGATAAGATCCAACTATTGAAACCAATTATTTATAGTGAAGCTAAGTATTTATGCATCTTGGCTAGATACCACTTATACAATATGGGTCTTAGTAGAGACATGTTATAAACAATGCACATTTGAAGACTTAATCTTCTTCAGTCTGCTAATGAGTTGTTGATACATCCTTAGTCAATAAGTTTTGTCAGCTGTGTAGGTGGGATGTTTTGGAATTTGATGAAATTAGAGACAAAAAATAGTCTGACTAAAAATTAAAGTGCTTTCATTAAGCAAGCTTTCATAATTGGCCTGATGCATTATTATTTTAAATGATTGGCCTATTTGTTGATTTTCTTTTCTGCCAGTTACTCATTGCATGTTGCTCCAATTTATTTCAGTCCAAATCTTCCATGTACAGAACAAGCTTTGCCACATTTTATTTTTCAATTTCATTACATATCATATATTACATATCATATCACATACACACATCTAATTGATCCATGAATATATTTATACATACACATTTTAGCACTCTTTTTAATACAGTCTTGGAATTTTAGAACCAAAAGTGTTCTTAAAGATGATCAAATTGAAGGTCCAATTCCATGGAGGCATCTTCTCTCTGAAGTCCTCGGCATATGACCATATCACAATAAAATCTTCATGAAATAAAATATTTTATGTGTTATCAAGATATCTTATAACAAAATTTTATTCAAATAAAAATACTATAAACATATGTGGTCATGTAATAGAGTATAAATCCTGGGCTTACACTCAGTTTTCCCCAAGTATTCTATTCTTTTTTTTTTCAGAGTGGAATGTTTCACTGTAACAAGGAGTAACTGAACATTTTGCCTTGAAACAACAAAGTTCATGAGAGCCTATTGTGATTACAGCCTCTAGATTTCAGCTACAAAGGGCACAACACAGTACATTTTTCATAGGAGGCTTTGGCATTAGAATATCTTTCCTTCTTAAGTCTAAGAAGAAATTGCTTACTGACCTTCATCACATTGGCCTTTTCCTAATTGGCAATGAGAGTTCTTTTAGCTAGCTGCAGGATGCTAAAATCAAACTTTTCTTTCCCCCACATGCCAGTGGATGTGCATCCCATGGCATTTGTATGTCAGCACGTCTCTTTTAAACAAAACAATAATAATTCTACTAATTTTGACTGATATCACTCATGTTTATGCTAGATATGAATTTTTTGTGGCATCCCCTGGGGACATTTTTTTCTAAAGCAGTACTGAATTTCTATGGACTTGTTAGTAAGTCTTGCATTATGCATGAATTCAAATGTATATCTTCAAAGAGTTTTTTCATTGCCTAATATTTTTATGACTCTTTTTTTGTAGACACAGAACAAAGTAATCTTTGAATTAATGTTCTGTGGTGTCTGTAATATAGGAATATTATCAAACTGGCTTAGTTGTTTGGGTTTCTTTTGTGGGGGGGAGTCATCCTAGGTATAAATCTAGCAGTTATGAATCAAGGAGCTAAGCTAGATGATATAAGAATAGAGGTTTTATTCTCTGCCCTCTAGAAACTGAATACATGAAACAGCCAAAAAAATGGAGTGCACAATTAAATGTTCAGCCATATGATTCACAGTATCTATACAGTACTATAAGAATTAAAAGAAAAATCATTGTGGACATGGATTAGTTATGTGTAAATTTCAGGCAGCAGTTAGGTAAATTATGAGACTATTCTTAATGTAACAAGAAACAAATAAGTGGAAATAATAAATCTGATGGAAGCATAAAGGTGAGAATGAGAGTGTCTTCAAATGTGTTAAAACTACTTCTCTTAAGTTTAACATTGTAAAATCCTACCAGTTGACAAATTAATGATTTTTCTGTATTTTTAACTTTAGAAAATAGTTTTGTTAAAGGACTTATTAAATACCATATAGTATCTATTTTACTACCCTATATTTGAACTGATAGACTGCTAAATAAAACCCAATGGGACCTAGTCCATAGAAATAAGGAACAAATGATATGAACAGAAGATACATGATTATTCCAGGTGTAGGCAAAAATAAGAAATATAAGTGCAGCAACTAGGATGACTAGGGAGGGCAGTGAAATGAGTCATCACATCCATTACCTAAGAACTGCTCATACATTTTCCACAACATGGATGCCATCTTTTTCATGCAGTACCAACACAAGTGAGGAAAAGATAGGATCATCATAAACTAGCTCCAAATCATGGTGACTAACTTACATGTTCAAAGGCTTTAGGATCAGTTAAAGGTATAGATAAACTGTGTTTACCTATACTTTAATATTTTAGATGAAAAATCATTAAGTAAGCAAGGTGTAGCTCATCTGTAAATCCAAATACCAGGGAAGCCAAGGATGGGAGATCTCTTGAGCACAGGAGTTCTGAGCTGCAGTGGGTTATGCCCATGAAGTGTCCACACTAAGTATGGCATCAATATGAAGAGCTCCAAGTGGCAGATCTCCAGGGGGCTATGGAGAGATGAACTGGCACAGCTTGGAAACAGAGCAGGTCAAAATCCCATATTGATCAATAGGGGCAATCTAGTCTATGAGTAATGCCTGAATTCCAACCTCAACAAGATGAAACCCTTGAATTTCCAATTTTGCATCCTGCGTGTAGAGAGCCCTCACATTTTAACTTTTCCTCATCCATTCTTGTATATGCAAGAGTATAAGGAAGACAAAAGAACAGCTGTTTTGTGATAGTAAAGTTTTGGAAACTGAGGGGATGTCCATCAATTGGGGGATGATTAAACAAATTGTAATAAATGACTGTAATGGAATACTATTTATTTTGCTTCAATAAATGATGAAGGAAATGGTTTCAGAAAAAAACCTGGGAAGATTTCTATGAAATGATACAAAATGAACTGTGCAGAACCAAGAGAAAATTGTACACAATAATAGCATATTGTAATAAAAATGAAGTATGAAGGACTTAGTACTTTAATTAGTACAGTATTTCATGACAATTCCAAAGGACTCTTGATGAAAAAGGAAAGAGAGAGAGAGAGACAGAGAGAGACAGAGACAGAGACAGAGAGAGAGAGAGAGAGAGAGAATCAGAATGAGAATTGATGGACTCTGAGTGCAGATTGAAGAATACTTTTTGCCTTATTTTCTTGTTTCCTCCCCTCTCCAATGTGGCTAATATGGAAATGTTTTGCATAATTTAATACATATGAGTATGATATTTTTTTTCTTCTCAACAGAAAGATGGAGGAGGGAAGAAGGGATACAAAAAAGATGAGATGAGGATCAAAAAGCTAATTGTCAGAGTTCTGGAACTTATAGGTTTAACATTTTGGGCAGGAGCTATAGCAACAACCTTGCTAGCAGCTACTCTGGGTGCATAAAACCAACAACAACGAGCACACAGAAGGCCACTAACACAGGTTCTTTTGATCTGCTTTACTATGGAAAGTAATGTTAAAGCGTTCTTACTTTAATCCAACCTATAAATATGATTCACTTAGTTTTGGGGAAAAAGATCAGCCCCCTGAACTTCAGAGCAAATACAAACAAATTACAAACATACACAATATCAACAGACAAAATCACAATTCATAGTTACCAGGAAAGCATCAACATCTGGGTTTATTAACCAAGGGCTCTTAAAATGGCTGCCCAGAGTCCTATGCCACTCTTCCAATGACTGAGAGCCCCAAAAGTCCAAGGCCAACCCTGGATCTCGCATATCTGTGTCAGGGCCCAAAGGATTCACACCCAATCAGCAAAAGGGTGTGGGCCTGGGGATTTGCACTTAGCAAGGCCCAACCAAAGGCATTTGATTACTTCAGGATTTCCAAAAGAGAATATAGCAAAAAAAAATCCCACCTTAATCACCAATACAGGAGCCCAAATAAGGTATGACCATCCCTGTGAGTGGCTGAGGTAAAGATAGAGATAGAGAACATGTGAATTAAGAAAGTGAATGAAATAAGATATGGGGTACTTAGAAGCATCTTCATGTGAATGTGGAAGTAAAAAGGGGCTGTTAGAGCTTGGGTTAAAAGGGAAGACAGTGATTTAAGTACTGGTGGAAGGAAAATTCTCTGGGGCTTTTAATATTGATTAGTTGTGTTGATTTTTTCATCTTTGCCTTTAAAAACCTATTTTTTATATAGGATGGGCTCTCTCAGAGACCAAAGAGAAGGCTTACTGGAGAAAATTGCTGATATAAAAGAAGACATCAATAAAAACAGTTAAAAAAACTAAAAAGAAAAAAAAAGAAAATGCCTTTGGAGTTGATAGTTGACAGCATCAAGGATTTTGACCCATACAAAACAAATTGAGAGGAGGAAAGATTGTTGAGTGATGGTGCCAGAGCAGTCATCCAGAAGTGGCATTGGGGAGAAGTGCCAACTCTTTACTTTGGCAATGTGTGAAGGAATTTTGAAGGGATGATATGAATATGAGGCAGGATGTGAAGAAGATATGAGTCAAAAGCATAAGAGGAGAGATCAACAATGAAGAGAGTATAGATATTAGTAATATTTTGTACTACAAATTATTGATGTGTTGATTTAATATTTAATTCATTCATTAAGCCTGTTCAAAATTGAAAAGTTTTGTCATGTAGAACTAAAATTATCATTAAAATTTCTAAAAAGTCTTCAATTCTATCCTTAATATTCAAATTATCTGAAAGAAAAAAAGAGCATCCAAGCTGTAACATATAGAGGTCAAATTAATTTTACTTTCCCCAAAACACAAACCTTGACTTTGACAACTAAGATTTAATGGAAATCGCAAGAGAATAAAAATAGTGGCTACAGTTCCATTATGCATTTCAATACTTCAGCAGTTAACAAAGCTGACCTAAATTAATAAAGTTTTATTAATTGTAAGCAAGTAAAAGCTATTTGAGGTCTCAAATTAATTTTTCAGCCATTTAAAATTATGACCTTTCTCCCCTATCCCCATATCACCCTGCTCTCCAAATGAGGTTTTCAGAAATGGCATGAAAGGAAAAGTTATGTAGTATACAATTTCTCCTTGAGAATGGCACCACAATGAGAGAAATTATACTGTATTCACATTATTCAATTTTATTGACTCATTTATCACATGAAGACTAATTAAAATTGTTGAGAAAAGCTTCATTTGGGATTCTAAATTAATTTCATCTGGGCAGGGTGTCCTAATTACTGAAGCCCCAGCTAGATTTAGTATCACAGTAGTTCTGTTGATTCCTGTTGGTCTTAGAATCAGTGGTTCAGAACAAAGCCAGAAAATTGCAACATTATTTGGTATATTGTGCTTCCCCCCTCCCAAATTCCTCTGTATTCATAGATATGCTTATGGAGCTTTTGAGATGGACCTAGGTTCAAGTCTTTCCTCTAATTCTTACTGTGCAACTTTGGGGTAGTTACTTCACCTTACTCCATCTCAGTTTCCTCCGTGATAACATGAATAAATAGATTACGTGGCCTCTGACATCCCTTTGCACTCAAGGCTGTGATCTACTATTCTAAGGATTAAAGAGACCAATCAATCAGTAACTATTTATTAAACACTTACTCTGCCTAGGCACTGTGTTAGGCACTAAAGATGAAAAAAAAAGAAGTAAGCAAATTAAAGAAAGAGTTACAGGCTCAGAGCACCTAGATTCTATAAGGGGAAACCACCCATATGAGTATAAATAAGGAGAAATTATATAAAGTAATGGGGGGAGGTGATGGAGCAGAAAAAGCCTTAATGTAGGATGTAGGACCTGAGCTGAGCCATGGAGGAAGCTGAAATTCATAAGAGACAGAATTAAAGAGGGAAGGATTCCAGGATTGGTGGGACAGCCTATGCAAAACACAGAAGCAGAAGTTAGAATGTTATGTATGCGGACCCACAAGTAGGCCATGCTAGCCAGATTGTAGTGTGTGGGAAGAGAAATCATGTGTAACATGCCTCAAAAGGTAGACTGGAGTAGTATTGTGAAATGCTTTAAATGCCAGACAGAGGAGTGGCTATATTTCCCAAAGGCAATAGGGACAGGTGACATGAATCAAATCTACAAACCAGTATATCACTCTCATGTATGCAAAGTGAAGAAGGGATTTGAGGTGGCCTCTTCAGTCATGTGTGAAGAGTGATTACCAGCTTTGAATAAGAATAAAAATATGAATATGAAAGAAATGTGAAAGTAACATAAATATTTAAGAGCTTTATTCAGAGATAACTAGTTGTATTAAAATGGAAGACAGTCATATTCTAAGCCAATATGACAGTTGCCATAACAACTTTAAAATTGTACCAAACCATTGAAATCATTTGACCTTTCAAGAGAGATGAAAAGGAAAAGAAGAAGAGAGGTACCTATAATAGTCAATGGAGCTGCTAACAAATGGTGCAGATTTTTTTAGGCCATAAAAGAATCATTGAAGCACTGAGTATTCCTTCATCATATTAAGACAAATCTCAGAAGAGGTTTCTTCCATCATAACTTCTTAAACCGAACCTACATTTCTAATAAAGCTTTTGCCAAGGCTAAGAAGAACAGAATTTGATTGTTTGTACCTGCTATGATCCTATCTATTCATCACCATGCTGTGATCATTTTTGACACTATTTATTTATAAGGTTTGGTGGCTCCTAATGAATATGGTCTTTTCTCATTTAGAATTTATGAAGTGGGCTTTACTTCTATAAGTAATATACTTAAAAGTTGATTTGATTTAAATCATACACACTTAGATCATGATTTAAATCACTAAATCCAATTGCATTTTAACCTCCTTCCCTTTTTTTGTTAACCCCAAACGCTCCTCCCCCACCTTTCTCCACTGCAGCATCCTAATATAGTAGAAAAAGCACACTGGGCTTGAATTCAAGAGAGGTATGGGTTTTCATTCCAGCTGTGTTCTCTTGGCCAATTCACTTACCTCTCTGAGATCTTGTTTCTGCATGTGTAAAATGGGAATCATAACACTTGTAATTCCTTTCTCAGAGGTATTTTGTGAAGAAAGCACTTTGCAAACTTTAATGTACTATCCATAGAGTAATCATTGTTATTATGTTATTGCTGTTCAAAATGATCTTAATATAGAAAACACTGTTGTGTTGCAATCTGTCAACCAGAATCTTCAATTGTCACATACCCTACAGTGTTAACGTATGCATACAATGATGACAATTTAAAAAAGTTGTTACTGACATTATCGATTATTTTGGAACAGTTGCCGTGGTAAAGGAGAATAAGAAATTTATTAGGGAAGTATAAAATGATTGTTTTGCTAATATAAGGGACCAATTAAGGTTATGTAAGCATAAATTTGTAGTGGATCTAGTTAGCATGGTTTCATAATTTATTCTGCCTTCATTCAACAACACATGTGATGGAACAAAGTCCTGTGCTGCCTCTACAAATATAAGTTCATATATTTAATAAGGATGGTTCTTATCTTCTTGTAATTCTAAGTCTATCAGAAACCATGGAATACACACATGACTATATAAAATAGACATTCACTTATTCAATCAGTCAACAAATATTGTCCACAATATGCATAACAAACTTAGATGCCAGGGGAAATAAAATTTTACATGAGACACATTGAATTTTCTCATGAACTTGGTATGAAAATGATATACTAATATAGCCACAATATTAAGTGTTGCATTCAGAGCATTAGAGAAGTTTAAGAAATGTTACATGCAGTTAAAGAAAACCAGTAGCTGCTAAATCTGGAAAACTGGGAGGGAGAGAGAAGGGGGTGGAGGGAGGAAGAGAGGGAAGGGAAAGACGGAGGGAAGGGAGATAGGGGAGAGAAGGAAGGAAGGGAAGAAAGAACAAAAGAGCTTTAGGAAAATTTAAAAGGCTATAAAGTTTTTGAGAAAGAGAAATACCATATTTTTCCTGGCAGATATACTTAGGCTTTCTGGAGGAGATGGCATTTGAGCTGAGACATGAAGGTCAGATAGAGTAAAAGATTCAAATTTTTAAAATCTATTTTTAAATTATGTGTTTATCACTGTGGAAAAACTTTAAAAATCAGCTGTGGTGTTTAGATGCTTGTCCATTTAATATATCTCTTTTCTTATTAAAGAGTATTGATAATACGGCTCCCCTTAGCACTTGGGCATCTAATAGAATCATTACAATTTTAGGAAATTAAACTTTTCAGATGATATATATTTGCTCTTCATAAACTGATAATATTTAATGTCCCGTGGTATGTTTAGTATTTGTAAATCAGTTTCTTTTGACCTGTCAGTGGTTTTTGTTCTGTAAAACAAAACTTGACCCATAGCCCACAGTATTTGTTTATAATATTATTCATATATGCTGTATCACTGCTTTGTTTCCACTGAAAATCCATATTCATGACCTGTTTTATTGAATCTTATTCTTAGGAAAACCATTTGCAGTGCTATGGATTTCTCAAATTCACAGCTCAGAAGCACATAACCTGTACTGATATACCATTACTCTAGTCCCTCAATCTCGTTAAAATGTACTGAATGGTTATCTGTATTGCTTTCAAAATAACAGCTGGAACTTCTAACCAACCTTATCATCAGGCTTTTTGAAAAAAACTGGACTTGATGATTAATAAATTCAAATTAATGAGTATCATCAGGAAAATGTCTAGAAGAACTGAGTCAGCAAGGAAACTAACAAATTTAGGATATCATAGCCCAAGATTAGAGAATCTAGAAATCAAGCTTAAAGACTTAAACAGGGTAGGGGGGGGGTCACTCTATTTGCCACAGATATGTAGAGTGACACATGTAAATTATTATATAGAAGGTATTGTTTCTGATCCTGAAAAATAGACTTTCTGAACCACTTGGGAAATAAGGCTTTCTTTAGCAGACAAGATACAAACACAAAAGTTAAAAGCAATGTACAACAAAAATCTAGTTAATTAGAATCACACACTTCATTTCACCTTGTTTTAATTTTCCATAGCTGTTTCTCTGTCTTTCTTCATTGTGTACCTTTGGTGAGTGATATGCAGAGCAATGTGAATAAACTGTACATTCTTATGGCTAGTCTTTGAAGAGAGGGCTCCAAGCTTTAAACATGGCTTTGAGAATAGCTCCTTATCCAAAATAGAATAGGTCTTCCCCTGCATTTGTTGGCTGGTAATGAAAGTACAAACCGATAACCATAAGAAGAACATGCCCGTGATGACACTGATGTGTCTCAATGAAAAATGTTTTTGTGGATACAGATATCTCAAGATAAAGACTAAATAAACTGATTCTTCGAATCATTCTCATCCTTTCCCCACCAGGTGTTTATTAGAAAGTCATGAGAAGCTTTAGCAGGGCAGTGAGATAGATCATTTATGTGGAGAATGCAGTCATGAAATTATAGTGGTTCCTCAAAAAGTCAAGGAACTATAGCATATTTTTCGTGGAGGCAAGATCCCCCATTATAGTATGATTTCCACTTTGTATAGAACCATAGGGGTTCTACAGATATTTCTACCTTAGAAATCCAATCTCCCAATTTGAAAATTGTTCAATTTGGCAAATAGTTGGTGTAAGCATAGAAATGTGAAGATTGCACAGGTCAATTCATCAGGCTGCAAAAGTTTTTTTTCTTTGTTTTGTTTCTTTTTTTCTGTCCCAAAGGTAAAGTATCACAGAGAGAAGCTATTACCTCATGTCTACAATATCCTGAAACATGAAATGCATGAATCTCTGAAAAACTATGGGGACATTGAACAACCTAGATTATATAACATGTAACAAGACTGTCTTGGGTTATTTGCTCCCTGGAAGTCTAGTTTAGTGTATATCATTACCCATGCAAACTGATTGATAAAAACAAATTATAAGGATATAGGATTCCAATCCTTAACAATATGGGCTCCAGGACTTAAAATTTCATTAGAGACACTTGGTTCCCCACTTTTTTTTCTAAATGAGTGATAAGATTCTCAAAAGGAAATCAGGTAAACTCTTTCCTCTAGTTCTCTTCCAGGAACTCTGCATGGCTGCTGTCTCTTAACTGATCAATGAATAGATGTGGCTGCAGGGCCTCATTCTTGGTTGATTTTGCAACCTATGTTGAGGCCATTTATCTGGCTATTTCATTAACATGAAACATGATTTCATGTTAATCGCACTTAAATAATCCTAGCACTAGTGGGAAAAATTCAGTGTAGGATTCATCTGGAGGCTATATCTATATGAGGCACATGGCTATCCTAAGAAATATGTCTGGTATTATATGGACAGGAAGGTGCACTTCACCAAATTTCATGTAATAGATGGACTGGGCTGGGCTGTATAAGTTAACTGATGTTTCATACCATTGGGAATTGGTTAAAGGGGACAGAGTGAGTGATATTTAGACTAAGTGTCTTTTCATTCAGGCCTTCAGGGGATTGGTTTTCTGGATCACAGGTCTTGATTGACATCGGCATACATTAGTTGTCTCAGCTACTACTAGGGAAAATGATGTCTGAGGCACTTGCCCACTGGCCAGCATTTATTTCTTAAAGTTCTCAGAGGTTGTCTAATATGCCTTATCTTGAACCTACCATACTCAGAAATTCTTGGATTTTGAGGATGAGAAACACATAGACTTTGAGGAAAGAATTAGATATAGAATGAAGGATAAAGATTATACTCTCCAAACTGTAGCAGATCTCTTTTGTTTAGAAACTGGTTGCCACACAAGTTGGGGGAGTCTTAAAAGGTCCGCCACAAATTTGATAGTTACCAAAGTCATGCAAATATGCATGCAGTTTGATGGATAAGTTCAGACATGAGTTAGTCCACACAGAGTAATTCATTAGTTTCAGAGATTCCTTGCATGTTCCTGACAAAACTGCTATCATAGTTACACACTCTGTAAAATTGTATGCTGGGTATTACTCCCTTCACTCAGATTTGGAGTAGTTTTCATGTATTAAAGGAGCCCTTTAACTAGTTACAAACTATCTATTTTGGGAATCAGTCAACACTATACTGTTGTTGGCACCTGCTGGTGATTAGGTAAATATTGGGTATGGATATAGCATCTGGGATTAGAGGAGTGAAAGAGCAAGGTGAAAAAATTCTGGGTTAATGGTGTATCCACTGAGTACCAAGTTCAAAGGACTGATAGGATGGGAAAGGAAAGTGAGCAGAAATTCAGGGATAGCGATTCCATAAAGATTAAGAAATCATAATGCAGAAGAAATTATGGAGTTGACTTTCTATACCTTAACCTGATTTTCCAAAGTTTAGGTCATTTTTGTATTGTTGATTGCTTTCTCCATTTTAGGCTAGATATTTTGTGCTAGTGTAGCTGTGAGCAGAGCCCACCAAGCCATGTGTTTCCTAGGTCATCTTTGTCAGGCCAGGCAAAACATGAAGAACATATTGATTTGATATTCTATGATTCTCATTCCTTTATCTTGGACTACTCGGAATATTCCAAGAGGTCCAGATATTTATAAGAAACCAGGCATAAACAGCTTTGTTGAAATAGATTAAATGAACAAAGCATAAATAATTTTAAAAGATATTCTTATGAATATCTTTTATGAACTATGAATATGTAGCTATCTACAATTCACAAGGCAATGCTACATTACAGAAGATTGCAAACACACACACAGGTGCTTATGAACTACTCCTGGGGTGCATTGACTATCTATTTGTCATAGATCATTTTTGGGGGAGGGGGAGGATATGATTTTAGAACTTCCTAGAGAGAATTGTGAAGAATTGGTCATCTGTTTGTAAATGGTCTGTGAGCTCTTATGTGTTTTGTGGACTTTATTTATGTGTCCGTTTGTAGGAATAAATAAATTGTTAATATAAGAATGTAAGAGAAAGAGAAACTACTACTCCAGATTCCCTATCATGTCTGAACAATATCTTAGTTACATCCAGTGCACAGTAACTTAGATAGAATCATCCTTACATTTGTTATTATTTTAAATACCTAGTCCTGATATGAATCTTGAAATTACAAAAATATCAGTTTAAACAGAAATTATTTTCTAAAAAGTGCTGTCAGACCAAACCATTTTTGAAAATTTAAATAGAAAGATGTTAAGAGATAAAAATGACTTCATGCCATATAGATTTTGGCACTGCTTGATAGTCAATTGGTCACTTAATTATATACTGTTGAATATTGGTGCCTAAATGTTTTAGATTTCTTCATCCTATCTCTCTTCAAAGATACTTAACTCCTGGTAGGCAGAGATTTTGTCATGTGTTTCACTTTCATAGATCTAGGCACACATACTTCTTAAGGAATTTATAATTGGGCCTGTGCGGATACTATCTTAAAAAGATTACAAGCAAATGTATTTTAGGAGACAATTTTTTTGTGGGTTTCCTTCACTAAAAAGGCTCACCTTGTGTCCAGCCTGATTATAAGATTCCTCAGACTAAGCTAGATGAGTCCTCAGATGACTGATATGCCATTGCCCGATCCCTATCTATCAATTAATCCATCAACAGTCATTTGTTTATCTCCTATTGTGTGCTAGGCTCTATACTACACACTAGGAATACCAAAGCAAAAATAAAACAATCATTTACCTCAAAAAGTTACTTTCTATTAGGCAAAGCAACAAATATACGTAGACATAAATGGAAAAATATTTGTTGTTCAGTTGATGGGTCATGTCTGACTCTTCATGCCCCCATGGACCACAGTACTCCAGGAACTTTTATTCTCCACTATCTCTCTTGAAGTCTCTCTAAGTTCATGTTTCCATGACACTATCTATTTATCCCATCTTCTGCCATCTTCTCCTTTTGCCTTCAATCTTTCCCAATGTCAGGGTCTTTTCCAATTAACCCTATCTTCTCATTATGTGACCATAGTGTTTAAGCTTCAGCCGTGGTGTGTGACCTTCTAGTACATATTCTAAATTAATCTCTTTAAGTATTGATTTATTTGATCTCTTTACTGTCCAAGTGACTCTCAAAAGTCTTCTTTAGTATCACAATTACTCATTGATTCTGAGGCATTCTGCTTTACTTATAGTCCAGCTCTTAAAGCCAAACATTGCTACTAGAAAAACCATAGCTTTGACTATATGGACCTTTGTTGGAAAGGTGATGTCTCAGCTTTTGAATATACTGTTCAGATTTGACACAGCTTTCCTTCCAAGAATCAAGTGTCTTTTATTTTCATGGCTCTACTTGACATCTGCAGTAATTTTGAGCTCAGGAATATAAAATCTGACACTGCTTCCATTTTTTCTCTCTATTTTCCCAGAGGTGATGGAACTAGTTGCCAAGATGAGGGAGAGAGAAAGAGAGAGAGAGAGAGAGAGAGAGATGCATGCCATCTCTTATGGTCTCCTCTTTCATCCTCATCAAGAAGCTTCTTAATGCTTCTTTACTTTCTGCCCTCAGAGTGGTATTATCTGCACATCTTAGATTTTTATATTTTTCCTGGCAATCTTAATTCTGGCTTTTGCTTCCTCTGGCATGGCATTTTCCATGATGTACTCTACACATAAGTTGAGTAAAATGAATTATACAGCCTTATCATAATCTTAAACCAATAACTTGTTCCATGTTCAGTTCTAACTGTTGCTTCTTGGCTTGCATACAAGATCCTCAGGAGACAAGTAAGATAATCTAGTATTCCCATCTCATTGAGGACATGCCATATTTTTTTTGTGATACACACTTTTAAAGGCTTTTGTGTAGTCCAAGAGTGGTCAACCTGCAGGCTCAAGGCCACGTGTGGCCCTCTAGTTCCTTAAGTATGGCCCTTTGACTAAATCCAAACTTCATTGAACGAATACTTTTATTAAGGGGGATTTGTCCTGGGAAGTGTGGATTTAGCCAAAGGGCCACACTTGAGGACCTAGAAGGCCACATGTTGTCTCAAGGCTGCAGGTTCCCTACCCCTGAGTAGTCAATGAAGCACAAGTGGATGTTTTCTGGAACTCCCTTGTTTTCTTCATAATCCAGTGAATGTTGACAACTTGGTCTCTAGTTCCTTTGTCTCTTCGAAAACTAGCCTGCTCTTCTGGTAATTCTCAGTTTACATATTGCTGAAACCCAGATGGCAGAATTTTAAACGTGATCATGCTGGTGTGTGAAATGAGCACAATTGTTCCATAATTTTAACAATCCTTGGCATTGTCTTTCCTTAGGATTTGGATGTAAATTGATCTTTTTCAATCCAGTGCACACTGTTGAGTTTTCCAAATATACTGGTATATTGAGTGCAGAGACTTTAACAGCATCATCTTTTAGGGTTTTAAGAAGAATTCCATCACCTCCACTGGCTTTCTCATTAGCATTATTGCCTAGGGTCCACTTGACTTCATTCTCCAGGATGTCTGCCTGTAGATCAGTAAACATACCATCTTGGTTATCTATTGGTGATGTTAAGATCTTTCTTATATGCAGTTCATTTGTGTATTCTTGTTCCCTCTTCTTAATCTCTTCTGCTTCTTTTAAGTTCATACCATTTTTGTCTTTTATCACACACGTTTTTGCATGAAACTTTCCATTAATATTTCTAATTTTCTGAAGAGATCTCTTCTCTTTCTCATTCTATTATTTTCTTCTGTTTTTTTTTGTATTGCTCATTTAAGAGAACCTTATCTCTCCTTGATGTTCTCTGGAATTCTTCATTTAGTTGGGTATAGTTTTCCCTTTCTCCTTTTCCATTTGCTTTCCTTCTTTATTCAGCTATGTATAAAGCCTCCTCAGGAACCATTTTGCTTTCTTTCTCTTTTTTCCTTTGGAATGTTTTGTGGTTGTCACTGTTGTTGTTGTTATTGTCATTGCTGCTACCTCCTGTACAATATTAAGAACCTCTGTCCGTAGTTCTTCAGATGCTCTATCTGCCAGAACTAATCCCTTAAATCTATTCATCACTTCCACATAATATTCTTAAGGGATGTTATTTAAGTCACACCTATACAGTCGATGGTTTTCACTACTTTATTCAATTTAAGGCTGAATTTTGCAGTAAGAGACTCTCAATCTGAGCCACAATCAGCTTCAGATTTTGTATTAACTGAATGTATAGAGCTTCTCCACCTTTAGCTGCAAAAATATATAATCAATCTGATTTCTATATTGACCATCTGGTGTTGTCTGTATGTGGAGTTGCCTTTGGCTTTGTTGGAAAAAAGTGTTTACTATGACAAGTGAGTTAAATTGACAAAATTCTATTCATCTCTGCCCTGTTTTTGGTCAGAACTCTTCATTATGACCTGCCCATTTTGGTAACTGTGCATTGCATGGCTCAGTTTCATTAAGCTTTGCAAGCCCCTCCACCACAAGGCAATAATCCAGGAGGGGTACAAAAATATATGTACAATGCATGTAATAAATAAGCTGTGGTGGAGAGCATGAACATTTGGGGAGTGGTAGATTAGAGAAGACTTCATGGAAAAGGTTGTATTGGACTGAGCTTTGAAGGAAGATAGAGATTCTAAGAGGCAGAAGTAAGGAAAGAGTGGAGATGGTTGTGTGTAAGCTTGCATGGGAGATGGATCTGTGTAAAAAGCACAGAGATGAAAGAAAGAATGCAGACCAAGTTGGTTCCTAGTCTTTCCAATTTGGTAAGTTATAAATCTGTTCCTGGAAGGATGATGATTACCCAGACAAAACCAGATAAATAAGGAAGGGTAGGTTGGGGTGGGGAGGATAATAAGTTAAGGATACCTAATAGATATCCATTTGGATATGTCCAGTACTTCATTGGCAATGTAGGACCACATCCCAGGAGAGACACTAAAGCTTGATGAATTACACTTGGGACTCTTCTGCATGGTCATGAGATTCCTGAGAAATGGAGGACAAAAGAAGAGATAAGAGCCCAGATCTGGGGTACACCAAATGTTGTAAGGCAGAACACAGATGATGGTCCATCACCCTCTGAGGAATGGTAAGGCAGGTAGAAGAAGAACCAAGTGAGAACTCTGTTATGATAACCCAAAGGATAATTTATCTAGGAGAGAGCATTGTCAACAGTGTCAAATGCTACGGAAATGTTCAGAATTATTAATACTGAGAAGTCAGATTTGATCATTAAGAGAAAATTGTTAACATTGGACAGAAAAATTTCACTTTGAGTGATCAGGAGGGAAGCCAGATTTTTCTATGATTTTGGTATGAGAGAGGAGAGACACACAACAGCATGAAGAGGAATTGTAGGGTCCAGTGAGGAATTTTAAAAGATGTGAGAGACATGAGCATATTTGTAAGCAAAGGAGAAGAATCTAGCACATTGATGGAGACTGAAGGTGGAGTGTGTGTGTGCGCGTGTGTGTGTGTGTGTGTGTGTGTGTGTGTGCGTGTGTGTGAGAGAGAGAAAGAGAGAGAATAAGAGAAAATGAGACAGAGAGACAGAGAAAGAAGAGAAAGAGAGTTGAATTGAAATATTAATGGTTTCCACTTTGTAGAAAATGCAAATATGCACTGCAGGCATTCCCCCCCCCCCCAAAAAAAGAGTCAATTCCATACAAAGACAAGGCATTGGAATAAGATATGAGTTAAAATTCATAGGAAGGGCTAAATAAATTATTACTGTAAGAATAAAAAAAAATCTCTTGCATCACAAAAGTCTAGCATAGAGTTTCTTTTACTTCTTCCGTGAACCCAGTTATGTTTTTTTTTTTACCAATTCTTGTCATATTCTTCCTTCCACTATTAATTCTAAGATAAAAAAGTAATAAAATTTCCAGTAATTATGTTCATGAAGGCTTGTCTGTGTCTACATCATACAAAATATTAGCACTCTTTTCTGCTTATTTTTCCCCAATTTAAAGGTGGTAGAGAAAAAAGATCAGAGAGATGAGTGAAAGCAAGGAGCAATTTTATTCCAAAGGTAATCAGTTGGAGTAGAATTGGAAGAAAAATTGAAAAGAACATGTGAGGAAGAACATTTCCCAGGGGAAGACAAGAAAAAAAAAAGAACGGAAGCTTATAAGGCAATATAGGGGCTAGGTTAGGGAAGGACAAGCCTAGATAATAATTGATTTTCTTTGATTCCTAATTCATCTTTCAGATTTAGTTAAAAATTATTTTCTGTCTAATACTGAGCATCATCTTCCAATATTTAGCACCCTGTCTTGTTGTCTGCCCTAACCTGACCTGTGTGCCACTGATTAAAAATATAAAAAGCCTTTTAAAAATCTTTCCAGATTCAACTATGCAGCTACAAACCCTAGTCTTCTTTTATTATCACTGCTCAAATAATTATAATACATTTACATTTAATTCATCAATCACTTATTAAAAGAAACTGCTTTGGACCATACACTATTCTAGGTGCCAAAAATACAAAAAAGATGGATTGCCACACTCTGTGGCCTCAAGGAGCATACATTCTAGTGAGGATGACAATACATACATTAAGATGTTTAATAAATACTTGTTGATAGCCTATGAGTCATATGATAATATATTGAAGTGGTCCAAACAATGGTATGAGAAAGTCAAGGAAAGCATTATCATTTATAGCTGAGAAAATCAGGGCAAGATTGGCAGAAGTGCCAGTAAATTGGGTCGTGAAGGAAGGGTATTTCAGGAAATGGGGAAAGAGCACAGTTATTTAGACAGATTAGTCTAGCCTGTAGGGCCATGTACAAAGAAGCACAACAAAGATAGGAAAAAGCAATATAAGGACATATTTGATCAAAGTTCCAAAGTGAGAATGCCTATTGAAATAGCCTAGGATAACGGGAAGAGCCCTGTCTGAAGTCAGAAGATGTGGTCCAAATCCTGGCTCCAGTCCTGCCTCATGGTGTGACAATGCAATAGTTCTTTAGCCTCTCTAAGCATCTGTTTCCTCTTCAGTAAAATAAGAAGAATATTCCACCATCCAGAGCTATTGTGAGGAAAACACTACATGAATGTGACTTATTGTTGTGAAAATGGAGAACTATCAGCTATATGCATGACAGGCAAAGCACTCCTTTGGGGGAAGGGAGAGTAATTACCAAGGTAACCACTAAAGGTCTCATAATTTGTTATGATGAAGAAAGTATAGGATAAGAATTTGTCTAGTAATGGAATAAATTTTTATTCCCACTAAAAGGCACACATTGCCTCAGTGCTAATGAATAAAATCATTGTAAAGAAATTACTCCTATTGCTTACAAATGGGTGGAACCAAATGAATACATCGTCCTCACATATTCTTTGTTGGCCTCAGCCTAGATAGCTGAGTCAGGAATTCATTTTAAGGTATAAATAGTGTTGAAAGAATCAAGCAGCCATCTAGCTGTGGCTATGACACCATGGTGCCTTTGAATTCTCCAGAGGAAAGATGTCAGTACCCCTGCAAGGCTGAGGTTAAGTCATGATTTCTGAGATAGATATTATAGGTCTTTTAAATGTCATTCTAACAAAAATACTACCCTATAAAAGAAATCCATTCAAGTCAAACCCTATGCATGTAACTGAATGACGTGTTTCAAACTTAAAGAAGAATGTTTGCTCAGTTGTTAGCTTGAAGTATTTATTTGTTTTTTTTTATAATTTTCCTCTATTTCCATTGCATTTAAGGAAGTTCATTTTTAATAACACCAAGGTCTATCTCTTTCACATGTGGGTTCTTGATCTTCACTAACTAGACAAAAAGGAGTCTGAGTCATAGCCAAAGAGCCATAAAATAACTTATCTTCATAAAAAAGGTCTGGGTCAATGTGATGTCACTAGATGCCATCACTGTTTTGTCATTGGTTAGTCGTAATCCCCCAGGCCCCTGCGAATAAAGAGAAAGGTATACATTGATTTCACAGCAAAAATCACAGAATCACTAAATTGCAGAAGTTTTGAGCTGGAAGCGATCATAAGAATCATTAAATCAAACCTGTTCATGTTATAATTAAGGTAACTCATATACAAAGAGGAGACATGATTTAGCCATGATTGCACAGCTTGTTATTTAGTTGCAAGGATAGAATCAAAACCTCTTTTTTATCACAAACATTAACCCTTACATCCTTCCAACATCTCCACACTATTGTATATTCTCCCTGAAGTCAGGTATTCTTATCTTTTTTAAAAAATTGTTTGATTTTCTTTTTTGTCCTCAGGAATGCTTAAATACAGGTTGAGTCCACTTTAATGTGAATGACATTTAAGAGAGAATGTCTGAGCAACTTTAATAATAAACTTTAAAAGATTAACAGCATACATTGAAAAACAATATGTTAATTTAAATATGACATTTAAATATTGATGGAATAATTATCAAGGAATGTTATATCATAAAGATAGAAGGGATATTACAAATTATGTACTTCGAATTATTATACAATTCAGAGATTCTTGACAGATTGCTATTCAGCCACTTTTTTCCCCATAACTTCAGTGATAAGTAGCTCACTACCTATCACAGGTAACCTTTTCAGTACTGGAGAACTCTAATTGTTAAAATGTTCTTCCTTGTGATGAATCTGCATTCTGACAAAAGCATCCCTTCTCTGTTCCTTACTCTTCAAATTCCAACTCTCCTCTTTACACTTTTGCTTCTCCATCCCCTATATCTGAAATGTGCTCCTTATTTATCTTTACCTCATATAGTCTCTCTATTTATTGAAGTGCAACTGACCCACTAGTTTCTGCATGATGCCTTTCCTGATCCCCTAATTCCTGGTGCCTTCCTTCCCAATCTGTCTTGCATTTAGCAGTTTGGGGAGCATATATGTATCTGTCTATTAATTCTATATTTATGTTATCCATATATTTTTACATTTTAAATTTAAAAAAATAATTTACAAAAATCTATTTTTTCTTCTTCTCATCTTTCCCATGATGAAAACACATATGCACACACACACAAACGCACACACACACACACACACACACACACACACACATATACACAGAACAAAAAACGAAACCCTGATAACAAATATGCATTTTTAAGCAATACAAATGTCCATGTTGGCCATTCATTCCAAATATTTGTATCCCCAGTGCCCTAGTATGGAACCTGGTTTTGCCTTCTGGAAAACTCAGAACCAACTTTCTTGTATAACATATGATAATACTTTACCTACTGGAAATGAGTGGTCATGTGTCCTTTTAGACTATTCAAGCTAAAGACCTTCAGCTACTTCAAACCTCCCTTCTTTGACATGGTTCTTATATCTGTCAGCATTCCTTTATGGCTATTTTCCTCTGTTTTTGAGTGCCTCTGGAAATGTGACCCCCAAATTGAAAACAATGTTCCAGTCCATTGAACAGTTCAGCAAGATAAACCTTTGAAGTCTGGTTCCTATACTTCCATTAACACAGCCCAAGATCATGATAAAGTTGTTTGTTTTTTCAAGAAGTTGCCTCATGCTCTTGCATCATATTAAGTTTGAGATCATCTAAATTCCTTGAATCTCTTTTTTATTTGTTTGTTTTTGCCTGAACTACTGCTAAAGCAGATCTGCCTATCCTCTGCTTTTATCATTTTTTTAGCTTAAATATCACATATATCTCTGATAAATTACTTGTGAGAGCTCTTTTGGTTCAGAATTGTAGGTTTTAGAGTTCATTTTCAACTCCATCTCTATAATCCAACTTATTAGCTCTTAATATCAGTATTGTGTCATCCACAAATTTTCATTAAAATCACAAAACAATGTGTAGAGCTTTATAGTTCATTCTTTAAAATGCTTGTGAAACTTGGGGTGCAGTAAGCATAAATCATCCAGCATTTTTAAGATCTGTAGTTACCTAATGCCTGCTATGTACATGGAAAAATATTATAACTATGGGTGAGGAGGATAAAAATAAAGAAAATATATAGAAAATCTGAGTCCTTGAAGAAAGTAAAGACTAGCTAGAAAAGGAAACTACTTTAGAATACCACAAAGAAACATATTCATCAAACATTTGTTAAGCAACTACTACATGTTCCCAGCCATGGCAGAGGTGGGGGTAAGAGTTGGAAGGTTAAAAATAAGAGAAATAGGCTGTTCCCTACTTTAAAATGCTAGCAACCTTTATTTACTCATAGATTACAGCATAATATGATGCCAAGTGCTGATAGGATATGGAAGAGCAAAGGAGTAATCAATCAGAAGGCTTGCTTTGCAAAGGCCTCATGGAACAATTAATTCAAATCAGATTTAGTTGTGCATACAGTGGGCATTTCATAAATATTTGTTGAATTTCTTGATGGGCAGTAAGAAGGGTATAAAGTACTGAAAGTGAAGGAGAAGATACAGAGGCAGGAATGAGAAAATTATGAGTAGGACACAATGGGGAGCTTAATTATGTGAGTATAGAGAGGCCACCTTGGGGAGTGATGAAAGCTTAAATTGATGAGATGGGGCAGCAGTTAATGGAAGGCTACAGATGCTATCCAGATGAATTTGGATTTGATATGAAGGCAATAGGGAACTGCTATTAATTCTTGGGCAAGAGGCTTATACAACAACAATGTATGTTAATTTACAGTTATATGTACAACAGATTGGAGCAGGAATATGCTAAAGACAGTTTCAGTGGTCTAGGTCAATGGTAATCAATAAGCATTTATTTAGCACCTTAGCAGGTGCTAGTTTTCCTGGCACTGTGCTAAGTGCTTATAAGGGCTTGAAATAGAGTGCTAGATGTAGAAATAGAGCTTAGATTCAGATCCAGGAAACAATGTACAAAACAATAACAGACCTTGATGGATACAATAAAGTTTTGAGGTAAAGATGTAGAGATCTTGTGTATGTCAAATTCAATATCATATTCAAGTCAGAAATTAGTGTATAAAGTTCTGGAACAAACATATGTCTGGGCAACTGCATCATACCGGCTGCAAATCTGTTGAACACTATTTATGGAGGGTAAATGACAGCAGAATACTTGAGCTGTGCTGGAGTATTATATTAGTAACATGAAGGAGTTTAATTACAAATAGGATGGCCTTAAAAAGTTGTACTAGAATAAAACTTCAGGCAATATGATACAGTGTGAGTAGGTTGGAAAGAGTGGCAACTAACTATTTTACAAAAATGAGAGGCAGAGGAAACTCTTTCTGAATAAAGGCAGTGTCTAGTAGTTCATGAGATAAGGAGACAGCTAAAAGGAGAGTTTGATCGAGAAACAGCAACTAGAAATGTAAACATGGTGAAATGAATGGAAAATATGATGTGTCATTCATCATTTGCATATCTCAATACCAACACTTTTAACAGTGTCATCTTTGAATGTGAAATATATTTTACATAAACAATCAATACTCAAATGGATGAATGATTTAAAGAATCCATGCCTGCCTATTTATGATGGGTCCTGTAGATGTACTCCCATAAGTTTTCCATGGGGGCTGGGGAAATCCAACTTGCTGAGGGACTTCCTTTACATCTCCTAGTATCATAAAGATACCATGACATGTCCACTGTTAATTCCTCATTTTCAACTTGGAACCAAACTCAGATTCTTACTAGCTGTTGGACCCTAGGCGATAAGAAATTCAGTCTGCCTTAATTACGAGGTATAAATGGGAATTATAATAGTAACTAACTCATAGGATTGATGTGAGAGAAAAATGAGATATTTCTAAAGTGTTTAGCATGGTGTCTGGCACATAATAGGTACTTAGTAAATGCATTTCCTCTCTCTTTCTTTTATATACAAGATATACACCATGTAAATGGGAGTTAATGTGAAGGCATTAGCAGTGGGGGGAGAGGGGAAGTGGAAGAAAGGCCTCTTGCTAAAGATATTTGTGTTGAAGTCTTAAAGAAAGCCAGGAAGAAGTGAGGAGAAGGAACATTCAAGCATAAGGGATAATCATTGAAAAAGGAATATGCCAAAGACAGCTTCAGTAATCTAGGTCAATGGTAATCAATCACTCAGTCAAGCATTTATTTAGCACCTACTATGTCCCTGGTACATAATCAGGAGATAGGGTGTCACATACAAAGAACCACAAGAAGGCTGGTCTTGCTAGACCTTCTAGTATTTGAGAGAATGGATAATATAGGCTAGAAAGATAGGGAGGGAGCAGGTTGTGAAAGGCTTTAAAAGTCAGAAGGAAAATTTCATACTTGGCCCTGGAGGGTAACAGGTAGCCCCAGTAATTTATTATATAGAGAGAGGAGTGACCTGATCTGACCTACATTTTTGACAGATCACCTTGGTGAGTGAGTGAAGGATAGATTGCATTGGGCAACACTTGAGGCAAAGAGACCAACAAGAAGGTTATTGGGATCATCCATGTGTGAGGTAATGAGAGCTTTCAGCAATTTTGCAGCTATGTGAGTGGAAAGATAAAGATCTATTTGAAAGATGTTTTGAAGGTAGAGATTCCAAGACTTATCAACATATTTGATATTTGTGGTAAGTTCAAGAGAGGAGTTGAGGATGACCCACCATTGCCTAGGTGACTGGAAAGATGCTGGTGCTTTCAACAATAGTAGAGAAGTTCAAAAGACTGAAGGTTTTGAGGAAAAGATGAGTTCTGTTTTGACCAAGTTGAGTTTGGGATCCAGTTCTAGATGCCCAATAGTCAATTGGAAATGCGAGACTGGAAGTCAGCAGAGAGGTTAGAATTGGTTAAGTAGATTTAAGAATCATTACCATAGAGAAAATAATTGAACAAATTGGATCTGATGAGATCACCAAGTGAAATATTATAGTGGAAGAGAAAGTCAAGGACAGATGCTTGGGGGACACCAATAGTTAGTGACCATGACTCAGAGGGAGATCTAGGAAAGGAAACTGAGAAGTAGTTGTCAGAAAAATAAGAGGAGAAGCAGGAGAGAGCAGCATAATGAAAACTTAGGGGAGAGAGTATCTGGAAAAAAGATGATGAATAGTGTGAAAGATAATAGAGAAATCAAGAAGAATGAGGAATTAGAAAAAAAATTTGCAATTAACTTGCAATTAAGAGATCTTTGGAGTTAGCAGTTTCAGTTAAATGATGATGTAGGAAGCAAAACTGCAAAGAGTATACAAGAGTGAGAGTAAAGAAAATGAAGACAAGAATTATAGATGGCTTTCTCAAGAAGTTTAGCTCTCTGGGATGGTTGGATCAAGTAAGAGTTTTTTTTTAAAAGATGTAGGAGAGGGGCAGCTAGGTGACACAGTGGATAGAGCAACAGCCCTGAAGTCAGGAGGACCTGATTTAAAATCTGGCCTCAGAAACTTACTAGGTTTGTGACAATGGGCAAGCCACTTAACCTCCATTGCTTCAAATGAAGAAAAGAAGGACACAAAGGCATGGTTGTTGATATGAAGGAAGCAGTCTGTAGATAGAGCTTCAGGATTAGTGAAAGAATGGTTCAGATGATGGGATGGAATGAGAACAAGGATAGAGTTAGAAAGTTTTGCCTTGGCAAAGAAAAGTGAAAGGTGAGGTTGGAGGAAGAAATCTGCCTAATATGAAATGAGGAGAGGAGAACAGGGAAATCTAATTGAATGAACCTCAATATTTTTTTAGTGAAGTATAAGGTAAGATCCTAAGCTGAGAGGTTGGGGTGGGGTTTGAGGTGCTATAAGAGGCCTGAGGACGGATGAAAAGATTTGCAGTAACTTTTCTAGTGAATGGGAGAGAAAATCAATTAGAGAATGGTAAGGGGATTGCCTTCCTGCAGTGATGGCTAAATGAAATTATGTACTATAAATTTATAATGGATCCTATCAACAAGATTTTGTGATTTCCCTCAGTTCACTCAGCAGAACATGAATAGAAGGGCTTGCAGTAGATAGTATGAGTAATCTGAAATTATGAGGATAGGATAGGAAGCAAGGGACTTGACACTAGAGGACAGTATATCATTGAATTTATCCATAACCGCATCAAGAAAGGCAAGGAATGAAAGTATAACCAACACAGAGATGATGACCTGAGAAAGAACTGAAATGTAAAGGGATTTGCCAATGTGGTGAGGATGAAGAACAAGGATAGCTTTCTAAGGCAATCATGATCAGATAAAGGAATTTTAGTTCATGAACTGTGGATGATTATGAGATGGAAAGTATGACCATTGTGTGTAGAGTCAAGATGAAGTGGAGGAGTAGATCATGGAAAGTGAATAGTCTGAAGAAGATGGAAGTTAAGATGTTTGAGGCAGTAGTGATATTGTGTTAAAGCTCTTTAGTATTAGGACAGAAGTTGGGGTGGAGAGAAGAGTTGTTTCCAGGTACTGAAGGAAGGAAGGAGAAAGTTGGTAGATAGCAGCTACCTATAGCTTTATTTGGTGATAAATTTGGATTAGGAAAAAACCCTCAGAGAATGATGGAGGGAATAGCTGAAAATGGTAATGGAAAGCAACAAATTGTTTAGCTCTTAATCATGACTAGTAAGTATGGAGTATGAATAAAAACATACCTAATAACTTTAAGGATGTGCAGGGAAACTATATCAACAGGAGGAAGACATGTTCCCCTGAAAGTCAGAAGAGGATAATGAGAAAGGTTTAACATGAAAGCAAGTTTGTTAACTTAATAGGCATTCCAAAGACTAACTATCCCTTAGTTAACAAATTGCTTTCACATTAAACCTTTCTTATTCTCTCCTCTTTTGGCATTAGGTTGGAATATGCTAAGCAGAGGGTTGGTGGTTAGAGAGGACCATTGAGGCTTTCAGATGATGGCAAATGAAGATCCTCCCTTGAGTTCCAACTTTGTTGCTGGTGGTAATGCTGAGGCCTGTGAGGACCAAAAGGGTCAATTCACAGTAGACAGGAACATGAGAATTTATGTCCTGAGGAACTCTAGACAAGAGGCAATAGCTGGCAATTTAGGGTGAGTATGATGCAAGAAAATCCTCAAGAACAATAAAGAGGGCTAGGGGTGAAGACAAAGACCAGAAGCTGGTGGCCTGGATCCAAGGCTGATGCAGGATTCCCACTAAAGACTACAGGTAGAATGGAAGCTTCTTCAAACAGGACTTTCATTTTTTACTACCTCCTATTCTCCTTCCTTCACCTCACCCTCCCTTGTTCCCTTCTTCCTTCCTTCCTTCCTTCCTTCCTTCCTTCCTTCCTTCCTTCCTTCCTTCCTTCCTTCCTTCCTTCCTTCCCTTCTTCCATGTTTTGTACAGTGGATTCCTTACACATTGTAGGAATTAGGTTATCCTGGGGAACCAGGAAGAAATTCCTTCTCTTTAAGGACCTTACATTCTATTGTGGGAGGTATGGAGGGGGAAAGATATAATGTTTATGCAAACAAATAAATACATTATAATTTAAGAAGGGAGAGAACACTAACAAGAGAGTTGTTGCATAAAACTGGAGTTAAACTGAGTACCTGGAATATGGTGCCAACAGGAATAATGGAAAAAAGTCCAAATGTAGGATACATGTCAAAAAGAAAAAAAAATAAGATTAGTGTTAGATTGCATATAGAGAATCAAGAGGAGTAGATTCAAAAATCATTCTACAATGATTTGTTTCCTGAAAGGATAGCAGTATCATCTTGGATTTCTTATCCTTTCTTTCAGTTTTTCTCCCCTCCAATTCATTTTTATGTACTTCTTCCAGATTAAGTCAATTTGTACTTTGTACTAAAGCACCTACAGGGTATATGAGGCATTAGCTTTTTCCCTCAAGAAGCATGTAGTTTATTTGGAGGATCAAAACTAATACTCATTAGAAAATTAGTGAAAAATATTAGTGAATAGTGAATTAGTGAAAAATTAAAAAATTAATGAGATATTAGTAAATTAGTGAGAAATTAATGAAAGGATTGTCTGCCATAAAATTCTAAATTGTTAATTATCCCTCCACTTCTGATTCCCAGTCATAACCCTCAGTTTTCAAAAGGCTGTGCCAGTGATATAAGCGCTTCAGGTCCTCCCTAGTTGGAAAGACTTTTATTATTGGCCTGATAATGGAGTGTCTAAGGTCTAGTAAGAATGAAAAGAAGCATAGTACCTACCCTCCTATAGCATCATTCTGAAGCAACACCTCCCATCTTTCAAATTTCTACACAATATGATCCCAGCTCACGCTTTGATCCTTATTTGTCATGAGAGTCTGTGCGGTGTAATGGAAAGAGTTCTGCATGTTAATTCAAGAGAAACCTTGGTTTAAATCCTGCCTCTATCCTTTAATAATACTATGATCATGGGGAGCCAATCAATTGACGAGAAGTTTCTAAGTGTTTAGCACTCTGCTAAGAACTGGAGATAAAAAAACCAAAAGCATAAGGTCCCTATAGATAGAGATCTTGCTTCCTAATGGACAAGTGACAAGTTTTCCAAGCCTTAGTTTTCTCGTCTGTAAAATGAGGCTACATAGAGTCCCCAATTAATTAAAAAAGAATACAGGATAGTGATCTCATAGACATTTGATTTGCCTAATTTGAAGATATAAATGTTTAAAATATTATCATTAGTCCAGTCTTATGGAAATATGCAGTTGCATTTGAATAATGCACCACTCAAAGGTTTCATTATTTGCCCTAATTGAGACCTAGCTATGATGACACCTATAGCATTTGCCTTGAAGGGCTGTTGTGAGGATCAAATAGATTATTTAATTAAAGGACTTGGCATATCTTAAAGTGCGATATAAATATTAGATATTATTATTACTGCTACTCCTCAGTTTTATCCCTTTGCTCTACTAATATTTCTCTGTGTAATAAATCTAACATTTCTACCTTTCTGTATTTGCTTGAACTGTTAAGTTGTTGGGTTTTTTTTCAGTTGTGTCTGATTTTCCATGACCCCATTTTGGCATTTTCTTAATAGAGATACTGGAGTGGTTTGCCATTTCCTTTTCCTGTTCATTTTACAGATGACAAGACTGAGGCAAAGAGTATTAATTAATTAATTGACTTGCCCAAGGTCACATAGCAAATAAGTATCTGAGGCCAAATTTGAATGAATAAAGATGAAGACTTCCTGACTCCAGGCCTAGCAACTCCAGCATGTCATCCAGCTGCCACCTTGAACAGTTTACTTACCTATGAATGACCTGCTTAATGTTCTCTATCTCAGTTCTAACCATCTTCAAGACCCAGTTCAAATTCTATTCCTCTGCTTAGCTTCTCCCAAGGAAATTCAGCCTTCAAAGAAATACTTTTGTTTTTATAATTAGCACCTCACTATTGTTGTGCCTTTATTCTACTTTTAGTTTGAGATCTGTACTTGGGATTTGATCAGTGCAGGAAGCACCCTGGAGGAAAATCCTCCTACCAATGCTGGCCAGGAAATCTATCAGGCAGTTTAGGATCTTAGACAATTGCCTGAGGCTCCTAAATGTTAGAGCAGCTAACCCAGTATGTGTCAGGGGCAGGGCTTGAAACTGGGCCACTCTGACTTCAAGGCCTGCATTTTATTCATTACACCAAGCTAACTCCAAGATTTATTTATAAATTTTATCATCTCGTAATATTTTAATGGTAGAGTAGCATCTTACATTAGCTAATTTCATGCACCCTAGTTTTCCTTTTATTTCTACACCACTACATAGTGTCTTTGAGATCAAGGATATTTTGGGGGTGGATAGGAGGCAGGGACTTTCTTTGTATCCCCAGTATTCAGCATGGCAAATGGCAAAAAGTAGGTGTTTCATTAATGCTTATTTTGTGACTGCTTTTGTGGAGATATATTTTATACACATTTTTATCTCTTCCACAACAAAGAACACAATGTGGATTTATAATATTCAAATAACAAATACTTCCTAATTAATTGATATCTAACTCTGAAGATTTTTGTGATGAAAGTGTTGTGTAAATCTTGAAGGTCGTAAATGTGGATTTTTCCTTTTCCTCTTTCATTAACTTCTTAATAATATGTTAATGATAACAATAATCAGTAGAAAAAAATTTATAAGGAAAAGAAAACTAAAACATATTTAGAAGTATGGGAACAAAGAGAGTAATAAATCTATGAAATATATGCCTACGAAACACTTAAAAAGTTTACATATATATGTGTGTGTGTGTTTACATAAGCATCACTTTCAAAGGGATGAGTCAAGTATTGTTTTATTATATTTGCTTTCTTTATTGGGAAAGTTTTGTTTTTCTGTGTATGCTGTAATGCTTCACAATGTAATCCGATAAGTAATTCATTTATATAATTCATTTAACTATGAGAAGATAGAGGTGTACTTAAAAAAATCAAAATCCTTCCATTTTGTTGATTTCAAAATCAAAGTCCTTATAAAACATCACAGCCATGCCATCTGCACAGCAGGAGGTAAAAATAAAATGATAAATGGGCCTTCGAAATGTTGAAAATGTCAATGCACATGTATTTTTCTCAAGCCAGAGACATATGGAGTATTTCTAATTTCATCAGTAGAAAATACATTTTTGCTTTTTTTTTCTGTTACTGCCTCGCAATTGATTGAAAAAAAAATGTTTCATGAATTTTTAAAAGTACATTTGGTGGGGAAACATGTTGATTACTTCACAAATGCACTGGTGTGATAGAGCTTTTGATTCTATTTTAGGGCATGTAGCTGATACCTAAAGGATAGTCAAAGCATGTATTATACATGGCCAAAATTCTAAAATAAAAATTTGATTTTTTTCCTCCATGATAGTTGAAGAATACATATTTTCATCTCTTTATATACTCTCTCCATTTCATATCATTCTGTCTTCATAGTGGTTTTTCATAAGTTTCTTTAGCAAACTGTGTGTGTATATGTGTGTGTGTGTGCGTGTGTGTGTGTGTGTGTGTGTGTGTGTGTGTGTGTGAGAGAGAGAGAGAGAGAGAGAGAGAGAGCATTGTTAACCTGGTGATGATCCTCTATTTTAATTTTGAAAATGAAGTGGTTTTTGACCATGGTTTTGAAATTTGGATAGAACATGTGGTTTTATTGCTACAAGAAATGTCTAGTTGAGAAAAACTCATCCTGTAATATGAATAACATCAATAAGGCAGTTTTTAGTTTTAGTTATTTGGGGGACAAGAGGTTACATGATTCAGATAGCTACTATGTACCAGAGATGGGAGCTTGCACCCAGATTTTTCTGACTTCATGGGTGACTTTCTCTATCCACTATGACATTATCATTTGAAACATCTACAAGAGTTTTAATTTAATAGTGATTTTCAAATTAAATCTAAAGGTGACCCTAAGGAATCATTTCTGATTTTTTCTTACTTGCTATAGATAGAAAAAAAAAACAGTTACCATTAGATGTCCAATGAGTTTCAAAAAGAAATGTTAGCTTTAGTTTTTGTTTTTGTTTTTCACTTAGACTGCATATATTTTAAGTGAAAAAGTGCTAATTTGCTTTTCTGTATTATTGTTAAATGCCTCTGAATTACATGATCAAATGGCAAGGGCTGCATTGTTTCTTAGCTCTTTGTTTCCCCACTTGGTCAAAGTGGCCTGGACATGGACTAGTTTTAGCCTTAAGCACACGATATATTACTAGCAAACAGAGTATTTTATACTTTAGCATCATGTTCAACCCATTCTATGGGTATTCTATGCCTGTTACTTCACCTTATTCTTACATTTTGATTTCTTGTTGCTGCATGTCCTGAACTATTTTTACCTGGTCACTTAATTCTTCTAAATTTCTGACCTATTGTACTCAAAGTCCCAAACCTTGGATCATGCTTGCCTGGGCCAATGAGTGTTCTTGTACTTGACCCCCTTGTCTGTCTGGTTTAGTATAGGCTGGGATTCTTAGCCCAAAGGGGTCAGGGTAGAGATGAAATCTGAAAGTTGGTCTGTAAACTTGAATGGAAAATATTTCATTTTTGTCTTCCTTAAACTCTAACAGAAATTTAGCCTTTCCTTCAATTATGAACATAGTCAACAAATACTATCCTGAGAATAGTTCCATATGGTTCATCAGACTGAAAAGGGGGTTTATGGCACAAAAAGTTTCAGCCTCAGGGACTCTACTTAAACTTTTGCTCTACTCTGCACTCTATACATCCAAGTCCTGGTTTAAAGCAAGGTACAAAAATAAATTGACTGTGTCAAATTAATTAGCTCTACTATAGAGAATTAATTTAAATTTTAAAATCATTAAGGTACATATATGGGTACTTATGACTCTGATATATTTTCAAAATAGAAAATTATTAATTTCACCAATTTAATTAATCATTTAAATGATTAAGTACAAATCAGATGCTGATAGGAACGTATGGTTAAGACACAGCACCTTTTTTCAAGGATAATCTAATAGAGAAAATGGCATAAATAACCATGGTAGCAATAGATAACAAGACGAGACGTTCAGACAAAGTGGTATTAGAAACTTAATGGAGGTAAAATCACAGCCGATTGAGGGTGGGGGTTACAAAAGCCTTGAATTGGGCCTCAAAGGAAGATGAGACTGCAGTGAAAATGTTGGGGGGTGGTGGTGAGGAGAGTAGAGGAGAGTACATCTTAGGCATCAGGTGAATAAAGACTTTGAAAGTAACAGAATTTAAGGTATCAGTTAATTCATTTCTTAAAAATATGATGATGGAACACTCAAAAACAGAAAGGACAAGTTAATGTCATCTAACTTCACTTTGTAGATAAAGAAACAGAATTCTAGAGAGGTTGGGTAAGGTCACAAATAAAAACCAAGTCTAGCATTAGTATAGATTGGATAGAGATTTATTTGGTGTTTCTGAGTAAAGGAGGGAATGAGGAAGGGAAAGAGTGAAGGGAAGGTGTGTTGGTAAACAAAATGGGCTCCTTAGCACTTAGTTCAACCAAGTGCCCTTGAATAGTTTGGCCTTTGTTTCCTTTGAGTAATTCAGTGTATTTCATTGAGCCTTACTAGGTGCTAAGCCCCAGGCTCAAACCCCTATTAGGTGTGGAACCTATGTGGGTGTGGATTGATAACTGGGGTGGGGCCCAAGGTGGGGCTGGCTAAGGGTCGGTGATAACTCCAGAGCCATGCCAGTCTTGAGTCTTACTAAGTGCTAAGCCCCAGGCTTTAACCCCTATTAGGTGTTAACCTAACCTATGTGTATGTGAACCTCCCAGGGTCCTAAGGGGAGGGACTAACTTGAGCCAATCATAGCGTCCTAAGTTCTGGTCATTCAAATGATGGTCGATGTTGTCTGAAGCCCTATGAGAAGAGAGGACAGCCATTTGCGTGGGGCTCTCACTTGTGCTGGTGTGCTGATGAAGAGACTGGGCAGCTGTAGCTAAGGGCCCTCAAGCTTGTAACCTGGATGCTGGGACTTTGTTGAACTCTGGTAACTATGTATTGGGATTTGAATCAGACAAGGTCTATCTGTTGATTTTTGGCATTTGTTTGTATTTGTTCTGAAGTTCAGTGTGCTGGCTTTTTCCCCTGAACTAAGTGAATGATATTCGTATGCTGGATTAACGTAAGCTTGTCAACCCCTTCACGTAGCTTTCCTTAGTTAAGCAGATCAAAAGAACATGTGCTTTTGCAGCATGCTGGTAGCATTCTTGTTTTTAGGCTTTCACCCCCACAACAGCGGCTAGCCGGATTGTTGAAACAGAAGGGTTTTCTCTCCCAAGAATTTTACATGTAATGGGAATCTACAAAACTTCATGCTTACCAATTTTTTTATTGACCATGCCTTAATATAGTAGTAGCTTAACTTTTATTTCATAAAACATCAAAATGAAAGCAAACAGCAGGTGTTCTAAGTAGCCATTATTTCCACAAAGGAAAATAAAGTGCTATAGGGATTCTGTGATGTTATTTCTGCTAAATCTAATTTACAAGATGATTGCACTAATTATGGTTGGCTGACTGTGTTCATTTCACTTGAAGAATCTGCAAATACAGTTTCTTAAATGGTTCAGGAACCATAATGTTTCTTTCCAAAGTTGAAGGGTTGTTCTATAATTGTTTCCCTCCCCCTTCTTATTACTGGCACTTCTAAAATGCCCAGGCAGAGAGTGGCTTAATCACAAAGGTCTTTAGGCAAAGTGGTGTATGGCCTTTTCCAGTAACTTGTGTTTTCAGAAAGTACATCCAGAAGTCTCTCCTAAACATTGTTTTGGGCTTACACTTTCCTCTTCTGTTTGCTCTCTTGGTAAACAGAGAGTCACAGAACATTAGAGCTGCAATGGATTTTAGTGCTAATATAGTGCAACCTTCTCACTTTACAGATGAAGAAACTGAGGCCCCAAGATTAAATAACTTGTTCAAGGTCACATACAAGAGCCAGAACTAGAATCCAGATCTTCTGCCACCAGAATTGTACCACTCTACCATTCTGCACGTCATCTTCCTCATATTAATTCTTCATATGCTTGACTACAGGTATTGCTCACACCTCAGACTATTTTTTTCCAGAATAAACAATTCTGTCACTAGTCTGACTTTGACAGAAAAGAAGTGAAGTCTTTACTTACAGATTGCATGTGCCTAAGTAGGGTTAAAACTAAAATAACTTTATCAAACTCAGGAGCAGTCCTTTATAACACTTCTCTTACATGAATGCCTGATTTTTCTCCCTTGTTTGACCTCATGAATTTAGCCAATTCTACTTTGCATCAATTATTAACGTTCATAACTTGGTAGACTGTCAGTTTCAGGAGTCCAGAGGAGTCCTTTCACATCTTTGTTCCTAAGAATTTGGTAAAGTGATTTGTACATAGGACATGCTGAATGAATTTTAAGTGAATGAATGAATGAATATTTGAGTGAGCTTGTAGAATGTGAGCAAAGGATCATGTGGCCTTACCTTGAGTTGAAAGGAGAATTCAGTTAAGAGGCTTTGTTTGATTTTTTTTAAAAAATATAATGGTGGTAAGAGGGAGGCTTTCTGAAGCCTTTTGTCAATAGAGATTGATTTAATCTAGATTGTATCTTGGGTAGATTTAAAGCTGTTGGACTTGGAAACAGGAACTATTCTCTTCTATGATATTAAAGCATGTTGCATCTGACAGCTTGACTACTTAGTTATTTGCTTCTATCACCAAGGCAATATTTGATCTAGTAGATATGTGTTGTTTCATCTGTGTGTTCATTTGGCAAGACACTAAGTGAAATCTTAAATAGAAATCTTCAGCTATGAGAGTCAAAAGTCAACTCTTCTGATCATAATATAGTGCATTGCATCTCCTGCCAATTTATCTCATTGCTATGAAAAGCAAAAAAAGAACAAGTCTCTATGATTCTTCTCTAGAGCAAAAGAGGATTATATTGGGACCTAGTGATGAAACATTTCTTTTATGGTTACTTGAGTTTTTAATATTTCACTTTCATTTTTATAGTGTTAAGATGTTGTGTGAAAAAAAAATATTCTTTTTCCTACCTGCCAGGTTGTGTGATATGCATGGCATACTAGTCACTTTATAAAACCTAGGGAAAATGTTATGCCTGTCTTATAATGATTATAAGAATCATATGTTGAGTGAATACTGTTGAAAATTTTTATCACTTTTTAAATTAATAAAGAATTGGAAACTTGGCAGAACGTCTATAAGAGGTGTTTCAAAATTCTTAGTGCCATTTTAAGCTATGAAACCTTAAAACTATACTAAGACTTTTGAACACAATGTATAATAGGCAAAAAGTAAATGGGACCTAATGTCAGTTGGGCAATTAAAGATGAGTCACTAGCTTCTTGAAGGCCTAAACTCACTGCATATAAGGTTTTGTTTTTGTGATCTCAGCACCTAAGACACCATGATATACATATGTTAAAAAAAAGATTGAGCCTAAATTATGTTGCTGAAATATGGTAGAAAAATTTTCCTAGTGAATCCTATGTTGAATTAGATAATAGTATTGATTATATAATATTATGCAAGTTGCTATATGAAATATAAATGGCATACATGTAGACAGAAATCTAAAACAAATAAACCATACAGAAAAAGTACTTTTTAGGAACACAAGCTGACAGTATTGCTTTAAAACCTCTCTAACAGAAGACAAACTGGAAAAATATGCAACAACCTTAGGTGAAGACAACATTCTCAGTGGGAGATCGTAGATTTAAAGCTAAAATACCCCAACCTCCTCTTTACAAATGAGGGAACCGAGGATGCTGGAGGTTAATTGGATTGTCCAAGGTCACAGAAATAGTAAGCATCATTTGAACCTGGATCTTCTAACTGCAAAGCCAGTGCTCCATCCAGTGTGCCACAATGTTTTAAGAGGCCTTTGCAAAGACATAGAATATTACGTAGCAAATAAATGGGAAGTTATATGAAATCAACAATGTTAGGAAGTAGGGGAATGGAACACTAATAGTGCAACAGAAAGGGATGACATTATAAACTAAACTTGGAGCATAAGAAACGTTGATAAGGCATGAAATTAGCCTAATAATTTTAACAGTTCTTTTTTAAGGGCAGGGAATGACTTGCCAAAAGATATAATTCAATTTAATAGGAGAGTCAAGATTTGAACCAAGGTTTCTTATTCTTTTTCAGTGCTCAGTTTACTATATATTATATCACCCATATTTAAAAGGACTAAAACACTCCAGGGAGAATTCCCAGCACACACTTTGAAAGGGGAAAAGATTATAAAAGAAATTGGAAAATAAAAATGCAGGAAGACTGAGAAACGAGTTGGGGATTTATCTGTCTTTTATTTTTTTCTTCAGGATGTCTGTTACCTTTGCCCAATATTTTAGTTTTGTGTGTCTATTCCACTGATATGCACCTTTTCTCATAGACCTAGTGTGGAATATAAAATTGTATTTGAAAACAGTTTTTGTGTTTACACATGGAAGAAGCAGGGATCGTGAAAATAATATATATGTGTAATTTTCTGTAAGATTCATCATACATGTTCATCACATCCCTATCAAATAGATAATGTAAGTATTATTATTCAAATTTTACATTTGAAGTAAATAAAGCTGGGAATATTTTTTGATGATAGTAGTCAGAAGAAAACAATTATATAGGGAAAAATCTCAAATTTTATCTCCCAGTTTGGGGAGGGAATCACTTTTTTAAAAGAATGTTCAAAAATGGAAAGAAACAGTACAAAAATGGCATAATGAAGATAGTGGAAATATGGAGGATTGTTTAAAAATAGATATAAGAAATACAAAGGGTAAATTTACACATATAGCATCTCTCTGGATTAATGCTTCCAATTAATATGCAATGAAAGGTTAGATCCTCAGAGGGCTGCTGCTTACTTTTCCAGTTAGTATTTCACAAGACTTCTTTTAGGGGTTGTGACTTTGAATACCATTGATCACAAGCCCCCGTTTAGTATGCTTGCCCAAACCCTCAATCAAACAATCACTTGACATCAACTACTTTTTACATAGGGATATTTTCTAAGAAAGTATAGCACAGATAGAAGTTATAGAAATATCTCCCAAACACGTCATTTTACCCTTAATATACTTGTCCTCTGAGAAATGTGGACTCAATCTTATACTAAAAATATATCAAGGTACCCTCATAAGGAGTATTAGGGGAACCTTGCAGCTATAAGCTCTAGGAATATATTTTTCCTTTGCAGAGGCCCCAACAAGTTTTCTCTTGAGGTGGCATTATAGTGGATAATAGTAGTGGATAATATAGTAGCTTCCTCTCTCAAATTGTTTGGCCCCTCCTCAGATGACAGATGAAGCCGCTGTTGTGCTGAGTAAAGCAGGTTGCTTCCTCCCCTGCCCCCAATAACTGAAATTAGTCTTACTGACTCAAAAGCCCTGGCTCTGCCTCTACTAGCTCAGGATGGCCTTCTAGCTCTCAAACCAATTTTAGGGCTTTTTAATCATCACATAGTATGGACCTCTGAGTTATTCATGGCCAGAAGTAAGCTCTCCCAAAGTTAAGAATGCTGGGTTAGAACCAGGCAATGAGCATCTCCACATGCTGTGTATAAAATACCAGTAAGGTTGTACCTGAGCATGTTCAAAGATCTGTGCCTTGGCATTCCACATATAAAATAAAAACTGATGAATCTAGCTAGTAGTTCTAAAACATTTTACAGTGGCAGAACCCTAAACTTTACACAAAATCTTAGCAGAACCCTTGCAGTAAAGTATAGTATGTTTTTATTTTTAATACCTTCTACTAATTGTATAAATAGCCTGAATGCTTTTAAAATTCTTGGTATTTTCCAATAATTGTTATTCATTTAAAATGCTATAATTTATCTAATGATATAATTGTGAATTATGCTATTAATAAATGTTATCTTTGGCATTGAGGATAGTATTGAATAAGATAGTTCATCCCGTAACTTGCATAAAATTGTTTCCACTTCTTATTTTCTTTTTACTATTTTATGTTAGCTAGAGTTTTTTGGGGGTGATTTCACTGTTCAGGTAGCTATTTTAACCCCCCCACTAATTACCTATAGAACCTTCAGATTAAGACAAGAAACTCTGATTAAAGAAGAAATTTCCCAGTCCCTGTCAATTTGTTAACACATTTTGATAAATAGCATGTTTTGGAGACTTGATCTTAGATAAGTAGTGTTCTATTAAGTTCTATTGAGTCGTTTGCTCTGATAACTTTGTATTCTCTGGTCCATTAAAGAATTTCTCCAAATTTACTAAAACCTAATGGCCTGGAGACCTAAGTTCAAGAGCTCTGGGAATGCTTTGGAGACATACGTCAAGTCAGGGAAAACTTCTCCCCATCAATGAATCACAGTTCTCAAATATTGTAAAGCACAAATCTGTAAATGGACATAACAGATAATATCTTGTCTCTCCAATTTGGAGTCAGGGTTTGCTTTCTTCTCTTTGATGTTAACACTTGCTCCCTCAAAATAACTCATTTTGAAAGAACTTACTGCTAAAAAGCTGAACATTCAAGGAAAAAATGTTTAAGAAAATCAGACCAAGTTTACAATTTTACCTAAAACTATGAAAGCCTTCAACAAAATGGATTTATTTCCTTTACTATCTATTTTTTGAAAAAAAATATGAGAGTTTTGCTTTTAAATCTACTATAATTTATTTGCAAATTCATCTCTGTAATATTGCTGAAATCAGAGCTATTTTCCTTTTTTAAAAATGTTAATTCACACAGCCTATTAGGATCCCCAAAAAGCAAATAAATTTAAGATAGCGATGGCTACATTTGCATTTTTACGCATTTGTAATTTAGTCATTGAACTATGTTTATAGATATTTGTTTCATTATAACTATTTATTGAACTTTATCTTATCTTTTAAAATAACTTTATTTTATCTGATTATAGATAAAGAGCATTAGTAAAAACAAACACGGATATATTACAAATAAAATAACTAAGAATTTATATATGTATGTATACATATATACATATGTGTATGTATGTAAACATAAGTTTAACCCCTAGAGAGTCTTCTAGTCAGACTGAACAAAGCTGTTCACTAATAAAGATGAAGTACAGTCATATACAGGAAGCTCCCAGTGTTTATTTGCTCCATGATTCATGGAGGATAAGTTGAGTGATGACAGATTGGTGGCTAAGGAAATTAAAAAGTTTTTTGGGATTAGGACAGAGAATAATTGAATAGAGTAAACTGAAAATACTTGTATCACAGAAGCTGCCAGTGACAACTAAGCTAAGATTTTTCGAGGTCTGAAAATTATTTTTTCAATTTGGGAATTGTGCCTACTATGTGTTACTGTCCTTGGGAGGCATTTAACCTTCGCAAAATCAACACCTATATGCCCCCTACCCCAGTGGAACATGTGGAATTAAAATCTGTATTTATAAAACCACAAATTTAAGAAGTATCTCTTTGTAACTTCCCTCACCCCATAGAGTATTGTGCCCCAAAAGAATGCCTGCCTCACTTGGCTCATAGTCCTGGCTCTCATAAAACCTAATATTGTATAAAGTTCTGAGATAAGATTACAGCACTTTCTCAAAAGAATATATGTGAAGAGAAGGAAACACAGAACATTGGTTGTTGAGAGCTTTATTATAAATGATAACTCTTGGAGCCAGTTGGCCAAAAAATATGGGAAGGAGAGAATGGAATTTACAACCATGAAGTTTAAGTGAACTTGTTAAACAGAAAGGTAAGCTTGTTAAACAGAAAGATATGTATATCCAAACTATCTAGCAGAGTGGAAATGCTAAATCACATAAACATTTTTTTTAAAAAGTTAAAGGAGGGATTTGCTAGCAAGATAAATATACTATATGGAAAAGAGGAAACCTAAGTGTGTGAAAAGAAAAGCTTCAAAACATGAGTTTATTGGGTTAATGATAAAATGATATGATTATGCATTTATCATATATGCATTTATACATACACATGTGTATAAATAGTAAATTATATATGAACAGATATATACATATATGGCACATGGACAGTCATCACATATAACATATATGCATATGTGTGATAAATATCCAAACATAAGTGTTGGTTGATATAGATAATTTGGAAGACACAAGAATGGGCAAGACACATATCTTTTATCATTATAATGAAATCAGTCAATTTTTTCTCTTATAAATCCTTCACCTTGTGATAAAACACCAGAGATTTTAATAATTCACAGTCAAAATAGGGATGAATATTTAACATGGATTTTCTCTAAATGTTTCAGAACGGTTCTCTGATCAAAAGGTGTTTTAGTGGTCAGTTCCTCAAAGAGATAATTTCAACTTTTATAAAAATCATCTGCGCTTGAAACTATAATTTCCCACTCCCATTGAGAGTTAAGGAATGATTGTGAATTTGGGAGACGTTTTTGACCCTAGAGAATTTAGACAACTAAATTGAGAATTATTTAGTACATAATTGGAAAGTGACGTACATTCATGTTGGTGGTACAGATTTGATGGATAAACAGAGAATGAAGCCATAGTTAAGTCAGAAATGTCAAGCATAAGAACAGTGATATTTATTCATTTTAATCAAATTTTTACACACTCATATATTTTACTTTAATATGCTAGATTGTAACATTACACATTTTTTGTGACAGAATTACATTAATTAGGAAACCAAAATCATCTAGTAAACTCAAGTGATAAATTTTTAGCTAGATTAATTCATAACACAGTTTAAAATAAACATCTGTGAGATATAATAAAGTTCTATTAAACTGATAATGTATTTAAGATTCTCATTGTGGTATAATATAGAACACAGGTCACAAGGGCTAGTTTCAAAATCTCTCCAGATTGTAACTAGCTGTGGACAAGTCATTTAACTTCTCACTAACTCAGTTTCCTCATCTATAAAATGAGAATGATACTCAGATGTCATGCTTCACAAGCTGTTGTGATAAAAATGCCTTATAAATAGATTTTTCAAATTGTATATTTGAATTGTTATTATTGAGAACATTTTATATTGATTAATGTCTGTTAAGGGAGAAAAAACTGTATTTAAAAATGAGTAGTATAGGTCTTAAATGAAAACCTACTTGTATATATTCTATCAAAAATGTCATGTTGTAGATTTTTAGTAAGTCTCTTCTGATAAAAGCAGAAAAGGATTAGAATGTAGTAATGATAAATGTTTCTATTATCTAATAAATTTTAAATTACAAACATACACTTTGATTTAGAAGTAAACCCTATAAATTTAGAGTGTTCAAACACTCAAATGGGCCCAAAGATTAAATAAAAATTTAAGGAATTAAAGAACTTAGATGGGAGCCTGAAGCCTGTCCTGGGCTAGACTCATAGAAAACAAAGAATGAAACCCATCTGTATTCAAAATGAACTGATATCCTAATGGAAGAATACTTCTGTGTGTGTTTTTGTGTGTATGCATACATACATATATATATATATATATATATATACATATATATATGTATATATATATATATACATATATATATACATACATATATATACTACACATATGACTATTGTGTTTATTGTATATCATTATGTATTTATTATGTACATATAAATACATACATTTATTATATATACATATGCATATTTGTGCATACACATATATACATATACACACGCACATGATGTCTCCAAAGTTTTAGTGTAGTTTTTTGTTTTGTTTTTTGCTGAGGAGAAGGCAAGACAATTGGGCTTAAGCGACTTGCTCAACATCATACAAATAGTAAGTGTGTCAAGTGTCTGAGACCAGATTTGAACTCAGGTCCTCTTGACTCCAGGGCCGGTGATCTACTCACTGTGCCACCTAGCTGCCACATTTAGTGTAGTTTTAAGTTTAAAACTACACTGTGATGTTGTGAATAACCCATATTAAATTAATATATAAAATATGTGCATTATAATGAAACACCATTAGCACAAAGGATCAAATACTGGGTGAGGAGTCAGGAAGACATGAGTTCAAATTCTTTCTCACATATTTAATAACTGTGTGACCTGGCCAAATCACTTAACCTCTATTTGCCTCAGTTTTCTCGCTTGTAGAAGGGGATAATAATAGTGCTAACCTCTCAGGGCTGTTATGAAGATTAAATGAGATAATATTTCTAAAGCACTTAACACAGTGCCTAGCACATAATAAGCACTTCACAAATGTTAACTGTTGTAGTTGTCATTGTTTTTATGTAAGGTATATCTTAAAATGAGAGAGAGATTCTCTGAATCAGAGGAAAGAGTGCATTCTAGGTATGGAAGATGGCCAGTACAAAGGCATTGAGATCAGAAATTAATTATCATGTGTGAGCAAGAGAGAGAAGGCCAGTTTGACTGGATCACAGATTGTACGAGGGGTAGTAATGTCCAATCAGACTGACAAAGATGTTTATATTTCATTCTAAAGAGAATAGAGAGACACAAATTTATTTAATAGGAAAGCCTGTACATATGCTTCACTGGACTCACTAGATATTGACTGATTTTCTGTGGTATTGAGATAAAGGTCCCTGGGGATTAGACTGAAAGTATTATTCATTTTGGTCTTTGACTTTCTCTTATATGTCATAAGAACAAAGGGAATTCCTGTCATCAAAGAAAAGAAAATCAATACTTTGAAATTCTTTAGCTTATTGTAGAAATTAGATATTACAATTACATCATTCAGTTAAAGCTACCTTCTGAATGTTCCACTATAATTAGAACAGAGCTATGTTTTGCCCATTTTCCCATCTTTTCAATTATTTAGTTTTAATATTTCAAATTCTAATCCAGAACAGGACAGGCAAAAGCAGACCCAGCGTCCTCACCGTGTGAGCTTGGCAGGCTATTTCAGACAGGACCACATTATGATGCTACATCATGTGACAGATCATCATAGAAAGAAATTGGTCTCTCAGTTTTCCAGGTGTTGAACCTTTATACTCCACTCATCTAGGGGTTAAAAGACCCTGAAGTAACTAGCATGCACAATCCAAACATATTTGCTTTCACTCTCAAACCTGTCTCTATGTCAAGCTATCTGAGAAATCAAATGACTAATTGTAAGTTTGTATGGTACACTTGAAATCTAAACAAAAGGACCTCTGGTCCAGGCTGAACTTGCCTTGTATATTCCAGCCTCCATGTTTTATTCATATTCTTCCCTCTGTCTGCATCACCTTCCACTCTGCTTTTCACCTGTCTAAATCACACCTGTCTTTTGAAGTCAAGTTCAAGTCTCACCCCTGCTATGGTGGTATTAACTGAGTGACTCACAATCACATAGCCAACATATCTCAGGGGTAAGACCTAAACTCCAGTCTTCTTGACTTTGAGACAAGCTATCTATATACTTACGGCATTCTGCCTTTTCATATAACATTTTAAAGTATGCAAAATACTTCATATACATTCTCGTTTGAGACTCACAACAAACTCATGAGGTAGGAATTACATTTTTTTTTATTTTTATACGTTTAGTATTTTTATCATTTTGCAAATGAGAAAACAGGTTTACAGAAGTGAAGTGACTCATCAGTGTCTATATATCCACTATGTGTATGAGGGAAGATTTGAATCTAGGTCTCCATGACCCCAAGCTCAGTACTCTGTCCACTATATGTACAGTGGTGCTCCTGTGTCTCTGTCTCTCCACACATATAAATACATACATATATATGTATATATGTGTGTACACACATATGGTTATCTCCTGAACTAGTTTTTGAAGTCTATGAGATTGAGGTATTTCCCCTGAACATTTTCTGCCTTATATAGAGTCACCTGAGGCATTAAATTAAGATTTATTCAGGTGATTTGTTGATTGGACAAAAGTGAATGTTGACAACTTTGACACTGTGTTTAAGTGCAGTGGGTGCAGAGCCAAGATGGTGACTGGAAAGCAGGGACTTGCCTGAGCTCTCCCCCAGGTCCCTCCAAACATCTGTAAAAATGGCTCTGAACAAATTCTAGAGCTGCAGAACCCATGAAATAACAGAGGGAAGCAGAGCTTCAGCCCATAAAAGCCTGAATGGTAGCTGGGAAGGGTCTATCGCATGGAGCTGGGAGTGGAGTGGAGCAGAGCCCAGTGTGGGCAGCACCAGGACCAACCAGACTGGGAGCTAAGCAGAACAGGCCACAGGGCCCTGAATCATTGAGCTGTTGCAATTACCAGACTTCTCAACCCACAAATGTCAAAGACAAAAGAGAAGGTTAGTGGGTAGAACTGCTAGACTGGAGTGAAAGGAGTGCGCAGTCAGCCCCAGCACTGGTTGTGCAGCTCTAGGGCTGCTTCCAGCTGCATTTGCTTCCACCCTCAGGCCCAATAGGTGGGAGAAATTAAGCGGCAGATCAGTGCAGGAGTGCAGAGCCTCCTTGGATCTGAGTTGCAGTGCAGGTTGGCGGTTCTTGGAGGAGGAGGAGCACTGGTGTGGCAGAGCTTGCTATGTAGAAGTAACTCTAAAAACAGCAGCACAAGGCCGCTACACCTTGGGACAAAGTACTCTCTACAAGCAGTCATATTTTTACAAAAAGCACAAGGGTCAAGTAGTTGGCTGGGAACATGGCCAGGAAGCAAAAATGGACTCAGATTCAGAATCAGACTTTGGAATCTTTTTTGGTGACAAAGAAGACCAAAACATTCAGCCAGAAGAAGTCAACAAAGTCATAGAGCCTATATCAAAAGCATCCAAGAAAAACATGAACTGGTCTCAGGCCATGGTAGAGCTCAAAAAGGATTTGGAAAAGCAAGTAAGAGAAGTAGAGGAAAAATTGGGAAGAGAAATGAGAATGATGCAACAAAATCATGAAAAACAAATCAAATACTTGCTAAAGGAGACCCAAAAAATAC
>CM053622.1:279723069-279744922 GCA_028646595.1 Phalanger gymnotis
AAAAAATATATGGATATAGATATATAATACTATATGGAACATAGTCTGTGCATAAAAGAGTATAAACAAACAGCTCTTTGAGAGCTTAAGAGTGAAAGATCATTTTATAGGATGATTCTGTCAAGGACTTTTGATGATACTTACAGTCTATTTACCAAGAAGAGTGACCCAAGAGGATAGAAGTACACTTTAACATCTGCCTACAGATTCTTGATTGCAACCTTAATACATGGCTGTATAAAATAGGTTTTTCTAACTAACTTCATCCATTTCTTATTACTCCTGCATTCCATGTTCTCTAAGAACTTTTTTATTATTCCTATGTCTAGAAGCATTATGTGAATGAATAAATAAAACTGGAACTATTTAAAATACTCTTTTTGTAATCTTTTGCTATTAGGAAATTGATCATATACAGTGTTACAAAATATAAACAATAATATACTTGGTTTAACAATTACATCCTTGTCCCACGCCCTTCAATTTTATTGATAAAGAAGCCAGAGCCCAGAGAACTGAAGTGAATTGCCCAAACTAACACAGGTATTCACTACCAAGGACAGAGTTTACCCAGGTCTTCTGGATCTAGAGTCAGTTCTCTTTCCATTCTGCTTAATGCTGGGTACAGTGTATTATGGAAGAATACAAAGATGACTATGGCATGCTTCATGTGCACAAGGAGCTAACAGTAAAGCTGAGGGTGCCAATGATGTTGTACAAGAACAAGGAATGGGACTAGATGTCCATTGTAAGATCTTGTAGTTCAGTGCTATTTCACTAAATCTTGCCCCAAAACCAACAAAAAACGCTCCATGGGTTGGCAGAACAAATATAAAACTTCTATTTTACAGTGGGAGAAATTGTGCTACAGAGAGGTTGTATCTTGTTCAAGGTCACTTGTATGGTAAGTGGCAAAGGTCAGACACAAATCAGGTCTTTTGAATTCTATTACTATACCATAGAAGTCTGAGGTAATGTAGATAAAGTTACAGGAAGGGACTCCAAATTTCACATAACCTAATTAATCTCATCATTGCACATGAGTAACTATTCTAATTTTTCAAAGAGCTAGGATAAGGATAGGAAATGAACATTTGATCTCTCAAATGAGAGAAATTAGCTCCCTCTAACAATGCAAATTAGGACCTTTTCTGCAATTTATATTCTTAGAGTTGCCCAGAGCACTGAGAAGTTAAGTAATTTTTTCCAGGTCACCACAGCCACCTCTATAGCCACTGTCATGCTGCCTTTCTTTTCAGAAAAATACTAAATTTTGTGAAGGCCATAAGAATTATGTATTGAGATGTGCTTTATCAGCATTTTATCCAAGTGCTATGTATGAACACACTAAAACATTTAATATAATTGGAAAATATTTGCATGTGTTCGATTCATTTAATAATTGAATAACTTGTCTATTATAAGCAAGTCAGGCATTGACTTTACTGTTATGTGATAAATGCAAGTTCCCTAATAAAATTTGCCAGTCACTCCGTATCATGAAGTGGGTATTCTTGGCAGAGGTAGAAGTCCCAAAGTGTGAATAATATGATTTTTCTACTTACTGTCAAATCAGGACTTTTTAAAAAATATGCAGCTATCCCAGCATATTATTTAATCTCACTTTTTACAACTGCTGCTGAAGAAGCCAAGAAGGCAGTAAGCATTTATTGTCCACATGCCCTGTGCTAAACACTTTATGAAGTATCAAATTTGATCTTCACAACAACCCTATTAGATGGGTGCTGTGTTCTACTTGAGTAAACTGAGACAGATAGAGGTTAAGTTACTTGCCTAGGATCACAACACTAGTAAATATCTGAGGCCAAATTTGAACTCAGGTCTTCCTTACTCAAAGACCAGCATTTTGTCCACTGTGTCATTTAGCTATGTATAGCTACAAGCAAGATATATACAAAATAAATTTGACATCATGTACGAGGTAAGACACAAAGACACCAAGATTAAGGAGGACTGGGAAAGACTTCTCAAAGAACATGGACCTTTAGTTGAGACTTTAAAGAAGTCAGAGAAGCTAGAGGCAGAGATGAAAAGGAAGGGCAACCCAGAGATGGGGGATAGCCAGCATAAATTCTCAGAGTGCAGAAAGGTAGGAAGGTGCCAGGCTGTGAAGGGGTATATAAGAAATCTAAGCAACTAAAAGTTTTGATATGTGCAGAATACAATGGTTTGAGATATTAGAGAATTGGATAATATTAACCCTACAAGTTCCTATACTAAATCAAATGATTAATCACTGGAAATTCTTAGTACTTAAGGTAAGACTGCATCTAGTTAGGTTTGAATATAGAACTCAGCTTTTTAACTTGCTCATTAATTGATTCAACAAACCTTTATTATGCAGAATTTTTGTCTTTTGATAATCTATTTCATAGATATTCATTGTTCATTGTGTTTATGCTATGTTTGGTGATTAGTGTTTAATTCTGTTGATAGAAGAATAATTAACATGTGTCTTCTTTCAGTGCACATATTGAAATCATCTTTTTCCCCCCTTTTTTCCTATTCTGGGATAGAGTATAGACTTGTGGATTCATCCGTGTAGGGAACACCCTTTACCAATGTGACAATCCTTCTGCAATTTAAAATCTTAATACAGGGTGTTTCTAAAGTCTGGACACATAGGCAAAAATGCATATTTTCAAGAAATGAAATGAATGAAATTTTCAACAACATTTTATTTAATTGGAATGTTAACAAATAACATCTTCAATATGATTTTCATCATTTGTGATGCAAACGTCGATGTGCTTTGGAAGATTCACATGAACTCTGTGAAATAACTCCACATTGCCATCAATTTTAGCACATTCACTCTTTATGCATTCAATCAAATGTGTTGCATCTGTGATTTTAATTGAGTATACCTTCTCCTTTAGCATACCCCAGAAAAAGAAGTTGCTGAACAGCACAGAGTCTTTGGTGAAATGATTAATGAGATATTAATGAGATTTCTTTTGTGTCCAGACTTTAGGGACACCCTGTAGAGTTATCTGGGGGAGGAGGGCACTGAGATGTTAAATGACTTGCCCAGGGTAACACACACAGTAAGATTGTAAGTGTACAGTACTATGTAGCACAAGTAGGACTTTAATCCAGGTCTTTCATGATCAAAACCTTTCTATTCATGACTTAATATTGCCTCAGGGCTGATCCTTTATTAGTGAAATCAGAAACATAAAATGTATTCAAAATGAGATAAGGTATTATTAGGAGAGTGACCATTTGTATGTTGTTTTTGGAGGACGACTAAATTTGAAGTCAGAGAAGGAGACCTCATTTGGAGGCAGGCAGAAAAGACATATTCTTTTCTACCTATAGATATATTCTATTCTATAATGAATAGAATTCTGGATTTCTTATGCAGAAAAACCTGAGCTCAAATCTGTCTGGGCTTTTAATTTAACCTATCTCAGTCTGAGTTTCCCCAATTGTAAAAAAGGGATAGAATAGAATTTACTTCACAAATCGGTTCTGAGGCTCAAATAAGATAATACATAAAGCACTTTGCAAACCTTAAAATGTTACATAAATATTATTATTATCTGTATTATTGTGATGATCAATGTTTTTATGATGATCAGTATCATTATTTTGGTCTTTGCTTCTGACTAAATAGGTGACCTTGAGAAAATGAAATAACCTTCCAGCGCGTGCTTTCTTATTTATAAATGGTGGAGATGATCTCAAAGTTCCTTTCCAGCTCTCATACTTATAGGCCTATAAAGATACATGTATAAATTTGGAATGGCATTTAGGACCTCATTTAGTTAAAAAATATGCTGATTTCCAATGTCTTCAGAATTCATTGTTAAACAGTAACTATGTGATGGTATTGTTAAATGTAAAGTGTAATGCTTTTTATTCCACTGCCATTTACTCAAGACACTTTTCTTTCTGGGTATGAGAGATTTTGTAAATATTTCTGGCAATGAATAGAAAATGAATGGCTTTTTTTTAACAAGTACCTATAATACTGAATTTTAAATGGGTGATGAGGGCTTAAATGCATAGATATTTCAAGAAAGCTTAACCCTATACATTTTATACTTTTAGTTAAGAATTAAAACTTTTATATGTCAGGACATTAATTTAAATTCCCTAAACATCAAATTATTTGAGAATTTGAATATAAAATTTTTAAAAATTATATAAATGTCAAAAATGTCAGTTAAATTTATTGTACTAGAATGATAAGAAAGAATGCAAATATTTCATTTATTGAGAAATTAAGGTGTTTATGTGTGTATGTGTGTGCATGCGTACATGTGTGTATATGTGTGTGTTCCTCTTCTGAAGAGAATAGAATCTCGGGACATTTTTTTTTCTCTGTCTTCTGACTAGATATGTCTTTAGAAGAAATTATTGCATGTCTTCTTGGAAATTAATACCATAAATTCACTAGTAACATAAGATATCTTGTAATAAAATATTATGGCAAAATAATAATAATATGGCATTGGTAAAATATTATGTGTTTTATTTTAAAGCATTTCATATAAAATATAAAAAAGTAATGAATATTTGAAATATGTATATAAAACATCAAATATAAGAGAGCATGTCTAGAATAAATGCTTTGAGAGGACACACTGGTATATTTACTTCAAATGAAATTGTCCCTGTGGAATACAAGGAAGAACAAGGAAAAATAATTGAAGATGAAGTGTCTGTTGTTGAACAAGAGCTAATGACTTAGCCAACTCCCACTGATAGACAGCTGCCAGAATTTAGTGGGCAATGAGCTCCTCTTTTACTTTTTCTCTACAGACAAAAAAATACCACGTGTGAATAATCAAACATCTTTACATGCACTTGCGCCTTCCCGATAATGTGAAAATTCCATCTTTCCACTTTAATTAGAAGTGCATATGGGGTATTCAGGGAGGACTAGTACCTATAGTATGAGGGCTTGCCAAACTATTCTCATGGCTGCTTATTCACCTATGGTGTCTATCTGAAACTCAGCTCTCACCTGTGGCACCAAGAAGCATGTGGTCATACCCAGGTAAGCCATCTCAGCAGAAAGGCTAAACCAGATTGAGAGTTACCAAAGGGCCTCAAACCTTTCCGTGAATTAAAGGGGTATCTGCCCCAAGTGTGCGAAGACTTCCCCCAGTGGAATGAATGAATGAGAACAGTTTGTTCCAATGGCCATGAAGGCAGCCGAAGTAAGTGCAGTGGAGCACATGATTGACTACATCCCAGACCATTACCAGTCATCTTGACTCTTATCTTGCCACTGAACTTTGATGACTCTGGAAGATAGAATGAGGCTGATGACTCTGTGCAATTTTATGTCACTTAAGTCCATTTCATGTATGAATCAAGACATCACCCTCTCATGTCATTAGACTTCTTTGAAAATGAAGGACATGCTGGAGAGGAGGTGGGAAAATTGGAACACTGTTAACACTGCTGGTGGAGTTGTGAACTGATCCAAGCATTCTGGAGAGCAATTTGGAACTATGCCCAAAGGGCTATAAAGATGTTCATACCCTTTGACCCAGCAATACCACTTCTAGGGTTTTATCCCAAAGAGATCACACAAGTGGGAAAAGGACCCATATGTACAAAAATGTTTATAGCGGCTCTTTTCTTAGTAGCAAAGAATTGGAAATCAAAGGGAGGCCCATCAATTGGGTGTAATAGTAATTAAGGTTGGACTTTTTGCTGTTGACCTTTAATGATTCTGGCCTTTATTTGAATGGGGTAGATAAAGTGGGTTGTTTTTGTATTTCTCAACACTGAAGCAATTGGGAGCCATTGATTTGTACCTGATGTGGTATTGGTGGTGGGGAGCTTTTCCATGCCCAGCCTGGGGGAGGTCAGAGCCCTTTGGGGGCCCTTAAGAGGATATGTAAGTGCAGAGGTTAGCATTCTAGCTCGGAGCCATTATAATGAGCTCCCTGGCTGTACAACCAGATGTTGAATTGTATTTTGTCTGTAGTTCAGGGTTCTGAATTCTGGTTTTTTCCCCTGAACTAAGCAAATGATATGCTGGATTAAAGTGAGATTGTTAACCCCTTAACGTTGCTTTCCTTAAGTAAAGCAGATCAAAAGGACCTCTGTTGGCAGCTTTCTGGGTGCTGGTTTTTGGTGGATCATACACCCCCACAGAAGCTGCTGGCTGGATTGTTGAAACATCAGGAAATGGCTGAACAAGTTGTATGTATGAATGTAATGGAATACTATTGTGCTATAAGAAATGCGGAAGATTCAGACTTCATAATAACCTGGAAAAACCTACATGATATAATGCTGAGTGAGCAGAGTAGAACTAGGTGAACATTATTCACAACCACAGATATATGGATTCTGCGGTGACTTTGATAGACCTCATTCTTCTTAGCAATATAAAGTTCAAAGGCAACTCCAAAGGACTTGAGGGAGAGAGCTATCTACATCCAGAGAAAGAACTATGGAGACTGAATGCAGATTGAGGCAAACTGTTTGCTCTCCTTTTTTTCTTTTCTTTTTTTTTGTTTTGTTTCTTCTTTCTCAAGATTCATTCCATTGGCCATAATTCTTTTTTATAACTTGACTATTGTGTAAATAAGTTCAATGCAAAGTTAAAAGTAGAAGATATATTGGATTCCATGCTGTCTTGGGGAGGGAGGGGAGAGGGAGGGAAAGAAAATCTGGAACTTGAAATCATGTGGAACCGAGTGTTGTAAACTAAAAATAAAAAATCTTAATTAAAAAAAAAAAAGAAAATGAAAGACAAACAACAGAAGTGCATTACCAATGGGTTCATTAGGTGGATAGCAGAATTAAGATTAAAGTGCCCATCTCCCAGTAGCTATTTCAATGATTTATCACAGTGTTCTGGACCATAGAGTTTATGGGGTATCGTCAAATATTTCAAGAAAAATTCTTAAATTAATAAAATAGAAACAACTTATTTCATTTTAAAAACAAGCGTAACAAATGCTCTACATAATTCTGATGAGGCAGGTAACAGAAACAATAAGAGCTAATTAAAACAAACATGATTTTCCATTGTAATACCTTGACCTCACTATCGTATCATGTGAATGAGTACCTACAGGAGACCTGTTTGCAATACTTCAGTGGATCCATGGCTGCATCAGTCATGGTCACTTAATCAACACTTATTAGCTACCTATTATCTCCCAGATGCTATGCTAAGACTAGAGGATACAAAGAAAATAAAAATAAAACATTGTACCTGCCTTCAAAAAGATCACATTCTCCACAAGCAGTTATTTAGCACCTACTATGTGTCAGACATTGCATTAATGATAGAGACAACAAGATACATGCAGAACCAAATCTTAAACTATACTATAAAGCAGAAGACAATTTGGAACTGAACACTTAAAAGTACATACAGAGTAGATGGAAAGCAATTAGGACAGGTACTCCCTCTATATCACAAATTCATGGTCCACATCATGTCACTGTGGCCAAAAATATCATAACTTTGGGTCAAGGATTCTGTATATTCCCAATTCCTATAGTCAATGCAAACTAACCTAACCCACTGTGTTTAGCTGGCTTAGTTTCAGTTTTGCCTTTGTAAGTCTAGTACCTAGCACAGTTCCTGGTACATAGCAAATACTTAATAATGCATTTTCACATTTTTTTAGATGTTACAGAGGAAAAATATAGAAGACTTTGCAATTTCTTTAATTTCAAAGTAAAGGAAAGTGAAGAGTTGAGGATGACAACAGGGTTGATAAGGGGGTGATTGGAAGCTGAGCAACCTGCCCTTAAATTAGGTCTAGTGGACCAATTTAGGGGAAAGATAAAGAGTTTATTTTTTTAAATATCGAAATCAAAATGTGGGACACAGATTGACAAGAGAAATTAGGGTTAGGTGCATTGATTTGGAAATGACCTGTGTAAAGATGTTAATTGAACCCACGGAAGCTGATGATTTCCTACCTCTTTATTAGGCTTCTTATAAGCTCCTAGCATTATACTATTCACCTTATAGGGACCATATCACTTTTGACTTTTATATGTGTAATACCTGCCTCTTTGCCATGTACATAGATTGTTGTTCAAGTAATAATTGCTTTTCAAGTAATAATTATTTGTAATGAAATCATGAACAATTGATTGTCATATATAACTTAAAAATTATGCCCTCTTGTATTGGTTGGAATCTATTTCAAATTTGGCACTCAAATAATTGATAACTATCATTAGATTATTTTGTCTTTCAATCATTTCAGAGTGTCCAATTCTTTGTGACCCTATTTGGGATTTTCTTGGCAAAGATACTGGAGTGGTTTGCTATTTCCTTCTCCAGCTCATTTTATAGATGAGGAAACTGAGGCAAAGAAGGTTAAGTGACTTGCCCAGGGTCACACTGCTAGTAAGTGTCTGAGGCCATATTTGAACTTAGGTCTCGATCATTTAAAGCTTTACACCAATTAGCTTTTATTCATTGCAACATTATTTACTGTTGGGACAATGACTGGTATCTTGATAATCATGACTAATCTTCTGAATGAATAAAATAACTTCCCTCTAGAAGCCTATACACAATAAATAAACTTTAAAAATATCAAATCATAGTAAAGTGACATATGGATGAATTATTTCTGCTCTAAAATAAGTCATGTGCATGATGGTAATAATTGTGTTCAGACCACATTATTAAAATCTAGTCCTTTGTGATTTTTACAATTTATTGAATACAAGACAATGGGGCATAATGATACTAGGATTTCCTGAATGAAAGTAAAGAAATTTGGATTCTAATCTAGCCTTTGCCAGTAACTAGCTATGTTATTTTGAGCCCATTTTCCTCATTCATAATGTAAAAAGGCAAAGAGATTGGACTAGATGATGTCTAAGTTACCCTGTAGTTCTAATCTTCTGTGATCTCTCTGATCAGTGAGAGTGATTTCTCATATTGTATGTAGCATATAAGCATTATGTTACAAAATAATTGCATTCATAAGTTGTCATTAGTAGAACTCTTTCCTTCTGTGTAGAGGATTTTTTAACTTTGCCCAAATAGACCCCTGTTTTCTGATATTTTTCTAATTCTATTGTATGATTCTTCTCTCCTAAGCACTTCCCTTTCCACTCTGTGCTAATTAGCTTTTAGTCTAGGAAAAGAATGGCTTCTTAGATAGCATACTTCAATATATCCATTGAACTGTGATTTCATATATATATATATCATATATATATCATATATAGATATAGATATAGATATAGATAACTCTTTCCAACCATGTACACCATAATCTTACAATCAACTTTCTTTATTTCTTTTCACCATAAAGAGTATGGTAGAATAGGAGGAGCAGTGGAGTTTAGAGTCAGATGGTGTGGGTTCAAATTCTGCCTCTGTTAGCACTTTTCTGACCCCAATTAGGTAAGTCATTACAATGTCCCTGGACCTCAGTGTCCTCTGGTATAAAATAAGGGGATTTGATTTGATATCCTTTGAGTTCCCTACCTGGTTGAGTTCTATGATACTTTGATATTATTTGCAAAAATTTGCCTGTTTCATTCTCATACGTTCATCAAGGTTATACTGAATACAAATATAACTCATTCTATGTAGAGATATGAAAATTTAAAAAATAGGCATTGGGTCAATAGTTTTGGATTTTTAAATCTCTTTTTATAGTAGAAAGAACAAATGCAAACTAGCTGCTCCCTGAATTAGTGACATAATTTTAATATCAACATCTCTTGTGAGGTTATCTGGCTGTCATAGAATACTATAGCTTCTGAAGAACTGAAGTTGAGAATGCTCCAAAGGACAAGAAAGATTCATAGGTACAGATAGTATTCCCATGACTGACATAATACCCATCACATGGTTGATAATAAATGTTGAGTATTTGATGGTTGATGAGAATGGACAAACAGAATCCTATTACAAATAAAGAATTATATAGGAGAAGGATGGATGGTGAAAGATGTCATCTCAGAAAAGTGGGTGATGAAAAATGATGAACTGTATATGCAGCAAAATGAAGGGTTAAGTAATAGAAAGCCCAAGTGTTCCTTTGTTTTCCCTGGAATGATATGACAATGAAAAGAAGGCTCCTAGCACATTACGTGTAGCATCAATGGTAGGTGTAAATAAGGTATCTCATATTACTCTTTTGGAAAAGATGGAGTAATATGGACTGTTTAGCTGTTGACTAGACAATACAATTAGATACAGAAATGGTTGGATGGTAGGGCTCCATAGGTACCAACGGTAACTTGGCAAATGATCTCCAAGGATTTGTGCTTGGCTTTGTGCTATTTAATATTTTTATTTTTAACATAGTTGAAGTTTCAGCAAATTCATATATAATCTTCCTTTTTGTCATTACTGTTATGTATCCAAACAGCATATTCAAAATGTCATTTATGGTAGTAGGATTAAACTTTCTATTGAATGAAATTTTCTTTTTCAAATTATATTTTTAAAGAAAGTAAAATGTTATCCTTTATCATATTCACTATCAATGATATATTCACCTTCTTTACACATTATTCTATTCTAGGAAAATTATTCCCATGGGCATAATTCAATTTTCTCAATTTTATATTGTGTGGGAAGTCATTATGAAAATCATAGGCAATAACTTTTATATGTTCCATTATCATATCAAAACTAAAAAGAGTATTTTCCTATGGTCTTTACATAAATTTGTTTCATTCCTAAGTCATATTTTGATATTATTACAATCAACTCTTAATTATTTATAGGCTTATAGCTTTGTTACAGATTACTTTAAAAAAGGGATTTTCAACAAGAAGGTACTAAATGAACATAGTTATGCTTCAACCCAACCAGCATCTATTATGTCCCAGCACTTGGCTCACCCTCAGAAAAACCTACTCCCATATATCTGAGAAAGCCACTCTGTATTGATTGGCCAGTTTACTGATGTATGTCTCATCATAGATGTAAGTAACCAATTTCTCACTGAGTATCAGAATCTGGTAGACCAACACAAGATATTTCCCACCATTTCTTTTCTTTTATTCTGAACTTTAAAAAGAAAATATGCCTTTCCATAACATAGTAGGATAGAAAAAAAAAGATGATTGTACATGAAATTGCAAATCTATTATGAACAACTTGTTCTTCCTGTTAAATATAAAGTTATCCTGCAAATTTTTTTTCTTTCTTCCCCGCACCCTAGATGGCTACCATTAAACAAATACAGACACATACACATATAAACATATATATACATACATATATATACACATACATATACATATATACACACATACATGCATATACATACCCACATAACCATTCCATACAGCTATTTGTCAGTTCTTTCTCTGGATGCAGATAGTGTTTTCTTTCATATGTCCTTTGTAGTTAATTTGGGTAGTTATAATAGTAAAAATGACTTAGTTTCTCAAAGTTGTTCTTAAAACAATATTGTTACTATGTACAGTATTCTCTTGGTTATGTTCATTTTTCTCTTCATTATTTCATGCAAGTTTATTCAAGGTTTTGTAAGATCATCAAGCTCATAATTTCTTATACTGAAGTACTATTTCATCATAATCATATACCACAAATTGTTCAGGCATTCCCCAACTGATGGGCATCCCCACAATTTCAAGTTCTTTGTCACAATAAAGAGAGCTGCTATATTTTAGAACACATAGGTTTTTTTTTCCTTTTTTCCTAATTATCTTGGGAAACAGACCTAGTAGTGGTATTGCTGGGTCAAAGGGTATAGGCAATTTAATAACTCTTTGTGCATAATTTCAGATTTCTCTCCAAAATGTTTAGATCAGTTCACAGCTCCACAAAATTAGTATCCCAATTTTTCCATATCCCCTCTAAAATTTGTCATTTTCTCTTTCAGTCATTTAAATCAATCCGATAGGTATAAAATATCTCAAGGTTGTTTTCATTTGCATTTCTTTGATCAATAATGATTTTGAGCAATTTTTCATATGACTACAAATTCTTTTGATTTCTTCACTGGAAAACTGCCTGTTCATACCAGGAACAATACACAGATGAAAATTTTCTATAGTGCCTTCCTCACAAGGTTGTTGTAAAGTGAGCATGTCTGTTTGTAAGACATTTCTCAAACTTTAATTACAAGTGCCAGCCATCATTGTAACAGGAGGAAAAGTAGTAGTAGAAGCCCAAGAAATAGGCTAAATAATTGAATTAGTCCATATGGAGGCAAAGATTATAGCATTGTCCTTGAAAGATCAGAATACTTCTTTTTACAGGTGAATCAAGAAGTCAGTGATAAGAAAACATTGTTATGTTAGGAAATTCTTTATTCAAAAGAATTACCAGAACGATGAATGAAAAAAATGTGGCCACACTTTAAATAAAATTGTAGTGTGTTCATGGCACTGTATTGGCACAATATTTACTCGGCTAATAATTACATTTAGATTATCTTGTGCTTTTGATACATGCAAGTTTTCAACCTTAAAAATATCATAACTGAGCTCAGGAATAGGCTGACTGGGAACACTTAGTATTTCATGCCTATGAGCATAAATTGTAGTACAAAGTTTTACTGCTGCTTGCTTGGGCAATAGATATGTTACTAAAAAGCTCAGTGTAAGCCAAGTTCTGAAGCATGCATAATATTCCAAAAATATTTAGTGTGGGTGTTATTTAAAAGGAACTTTGCAGTAGATGCTCTGTCAGAACAAAAATTTAGGAAGACTTTGAAGGACCAAGCTTTATCAACTGACACAATAAAGTTTTTTTAATCCATAAAGCATAGAAAATAGAGATAGTAACATGAATATTTGTATTTCAAATTAAAATTACAATAACTGTTCAAAATTTTTAAATATTAAGTGCATTTACACAAATGGGAGAAGTTAGAGTAAAATTATTTTTTTTAAAAAAATTATGTCAATTGGTTTTTCTATGGTCAATTTAGCATTTACTATGTGCTAGACATAGTGGTAAACACTAGGGGTGAAAAGAGAGGCAAAATCATGGTCTCTGTCCTCAAAGAACTCACACTTTAATAGCAGTTAATGGGAGACCACAATGTACACACATGTTACAGACAGAAGAGATGAAAGGTCATTTCAGAATGAAGGCCCTAGCATTGATATAGAGACCACTAAAAATCCAGGACTTGAACGAGGAGGTGCTACTTGAGTTAATTTTTGAAGGAAGCCAGAAAAAAAATTGGAAATAAGAGTTCGTAAGGGAGAATATTCATGATTGGGGTCAGTTAGGGAAAGAGAATAGAATAGGGAGATAGTGCCTCCTGTGAATAACAGCAAGAAGGCCAGTGTTAGTGGGTCATGGGGTATTTGGAATGGAAGGAAGTGTAATAATGCTGGAAAGATAAAATGGGGACAAAGTTGTGAAATGCTTTAAATACCAAAGACAGGATTTTATATTTGATCTCGGAGTAGATGAGATTAAATAGGGTAGTGATATGGCCATACTTGAGTTTTAGATAAATCATTTTGGAAGCTAAATGAAGGTTGGATTAGAAACATGAGACAGGGAGACCAATTAGAAACAAATAGCCACTAACTAATCAACTTGTATGTAAATCTAAAATTTTAAATATTGCTTTTTGCTGATCAACACATAATAACTATGACTGGCATCATAGAGAAGAAAGTATTAGCAATTTTGTATTTCCAGTTCATTCAAGAGAAAAAGACATTTCTTTAAAAACAGCATAATGGCTATTAAGATATTATAAGTACATTATGTAGAAGTTAAATTATATATTACAATAAAGATGCAATGTTAAGTTATGAACAGCCAAGTCTCCAAGTAACTTTTGCTGAAATCAAAAGTATGGACATAAACAGCCTAAACAATAAAAAATGATGGATGATCATTTTGGAGCTTTTCTTGAGAGACCAAGAAATTAGATAGCAGGGATGTTGGAGAGCTAGCAGACAGGGATGAATGAAAATAATAGGGTTTTTAATCAAGAGAATAGTACCACTACTTCTACCACTACCACTACCACTACTAGTCTGCTATCTTTGATTGTCTTCTGAATTCTCTGATTTAAATACAATGTTGGATCTATGAGTTTGGAAATTATAAGGAAGAAATTCAGACCTAATAAGCAACATTTTTTTTTTCTGTAATTGGTTTGTTTTTGCTATTAAAGTGTGTATACCAGGTTACATCTTAAGATGTACCAGAAACCTATTGGAAATAAGTTGCCCAACAACATTCTTACATCCACATTACTAAGACATAGAGGATAGAGCAACAAACTGAGAAAAAGAAAGTTCACAAAAGCAAGAAATAGGGAATTATGAGATTGTGGAAAGAAATGTAAGAAAAGATTTCTCTATAGTCATTGTGGTTTGCAGTTCACAGGAAATACTTTATCAACTAGAATTAAGTACAGGTTCGTAGTACCTTGTTCACAATTGTGTTGCTATAAAACAGGTTGTTGTTGTATTTGTCCTTCATTTTCAAAGAGGACCATGGCATCAGGGAAATGATGACATGACTCGCAGCTGACTTTGATTTGAGTGAGAGAGGGCTGTGCAAGGTCACCAGCTTCACTTTCTCCTCCAGAGCCATCTGGGTCCAATGGCCTGATATTCACCAGGACAACTGGACATGGCCCAGGATGCATTGGGAGACCTTTGCCCCTTCAGGGTAAGGTCTTTTCAGGTTCTCACTTTGAGTGAGATAACACCCATTAAGTGAATAGGCCTTGTTAAGAAGTTAATCAAGGGATGGCCCCTTTAACCAAAACTCAAAAAAAAAAATCAACTGGAAGGTGAATACCCTCAGGATTCTTACAGCAAATAAATGATTACAGATTAAGTATTTGAAATTTTTCAACCTTTTTTTGAAAATATTTCTTAAATATACTCATATTAGGAGTTTGATATGTACTGTAAGTGGAATATACTTGTTTTTCTTCAATAACTGAGGATTTTGCATAACCATATGGCCAGCATTCGAATGATAAATTCTCATTGTATAGTACTGTAGATCTGTAAAGTGCAGAAGATTGAGATGAATCTTTGCTAATCCTAGTTCATGTTCAATAATTGTGAGAATTACATTTCTGTACATTTCTTAAACAACCGTAATGCTAGTATTCTTTCTTTTTTTCCAGGACTGTTGAAAACTCCCTACCTGATCTAGCCTCTTACATCTCTTTCACTTTTCTCCCCCCTTCTATACTCTAACACAGTTTTGCTATGATTATGTCATTCTCAGGCCACATCACTTCAGAGAAACTGTTCTCAAGATAATCTCTTAATTGCTAAATCTGATAGCGTTTTTCATTTTCCTTCCTGTTTCTTTTCTTTTAATATTACTGATCATACCCTTCTCTTAAATATTCCCTCCTCTTTCAATTTTCGAGAGTATCTTGTCACTATTAGATTGTGAGCGCCTGAAGGGAAGAGGCTATTTATTGCCTTTCTTTGTATCCCCAGTGCTTACCCTGGTGCATGGCATATAGGTCCTTAAAAATGCTTATTGACTGACTTTCTTCTCCTCATACCTATTTGTGAATTCATCATCCATCTCCTTTATTGGATCATCATCCACATCAAATCCTGTGTATGTCTTCTAAGGCTCTAGCCTGGATATTTTTTTTTCCCTCACTACACTTTCTTCTTATTGATCTCATCAGCTCATGTAAGTCCAGTGTGTATCTCTATGTAGATGATTCTCAGGTTCATAGATGTAGTATAGATCTCTCTTTTGGGAGCCATTCTTCCTCAACTACCTGTTGATCATGTCTTCCTGCATCTACCATGCATGCATCTTAAGTTTAACATTTCCCAAACAAAATTCAGTATCTTTTTCCCCTTAACCATTCTCTTCTCTAAAATTTTCTTTCTGCTAATGATATTCTCATATTTCTGTTTACTTAAGCTCACTGTAACCTTAAAAGTATTCTTCATCTTCAGTGTTCTTTTGTCGACCCACTCCACATCTCATCAGTTGTCAACTCTTGACACTTTTATTTCAACAATATCTCAAATCTGGCCCCTTTTCTTTTCTTACCGCACCGCCATACAAATTCATCTTCTCAATATATGTTCTCACCTCTGGTCACTTGCTTCTTTAACCCGTCCTCTGCAGAGCTACCAAAATATTCTTTCCAAATGACAGATCTAAAACATTGCCCTCTGTGCTTTAGGCTTTAGGTGAAAAAAACCCTTTGCTATCTGCCTCTCCCCTTTCCAGCCTCCTTATACCTTACTACACTCTAAGTTACAGTCCAATTGGCCTACTTCTATTCACTGAACTCAGCATTTCATCTCCCACTTTGGAGATTTTTTCATTACCTGTTCCCCATGCTCTTATCTAACTCTTTACCTCAACCTCTTGAATCCTTGCTTCCTTCAAGATTCATTTTATGTGTCATGCCCTAAATGCCCATGTCATGCCCAGGACCTTTCTGATCTAATCTGAGTGCTGTTCTCTCCTCAACTGATAACATAATCTCTATTTACATGTTATTCCCCCCTCCACATAGAATGGAAATTCCTTGAGAGATACAAACTTTTTATGTTGTCATTGTGCTGTATATATATTAAGTAGTTAATTGATATTTATTGAATGTCATTGCCATGCATGACATTTAAGGCCTTCATGGTCTGGCTCAATCTTTGCTTTCTAATCTTTTGTTTTTACTAATATTCCTTTATATGTATTCTGTGTCCCATGCAAATTAGTTATTTGACAATCTCCAAATACACATTATGTCTTTGTGGATCTATGTGTTACTCCCTCCTCTCTGTGCCCAAATACTGCATATTCAAGCCATAGCTTCAAGGCTTCTAATCCCAGTACAGAATTGATATTTCTCTCTTCTATATTTCATACCTCCTTGTGTATATTACCATGTGGTCCTTATGGATTTACATTGCACTATAGTTTTGTGTATATTTCTTAAATCTCCTGCAGTTGAGTATGTGCTCCTTTGCATCATGGACTGTGTCTAACATGTGCTTCCTTTATACAGTGCCTTTCACATAGCAGATGCTTAAGCTTTTTTAAAAAATAATTTTTTTGTCATTTAGCTTTTTATGAAAGTTCAATATTTTAAAAATTCAGTAATTTGAGGATTCTATTTAATTAGGTTCTAGGTCAATTTTCTCCAATGGGGAGAAAAAAAAAGAACAGAATAAGTAATATTCTGCACAAAATTATACTGAAATGAATTAGTTTAATATTATAATGTTAAAATAGCTTAATGATTTAAAATAATCTCATTCTTCATGATTTATTATTTTATTTTTCCCATTGGTATACACAGAAGCATTTGCTTCTGAGGAAGATAGATTTGGGGTATATTCAGTATTTGAAAGGTTTGAGTTTCATAAATTTTATTCATCTGTGATTTGTAAATGGACATTGGATTTCATTATTAAAATAATGCCACCTCTAAACTGTATAAAATGTCAAGGTTTCATTACATAGTAATGCTGTGAGGGAGAAAAAAAAGGTTCAGAAAAGATAAGCAGTTAAGTACTTTGTTCAATTTTTACATAACTAGGCAATACCAGAACTGACTAACCCATGTCTCCTGACTCATTGTATAACACTGTTCTTATTATGTGATGCTGCATCTCTTATTCTGTTTTAGTATGTTAATTGAATGATATATAGGGATATTACCAACAAGGCTTTTTTTTTATTTAATGCAGTATTAAAATTTTTCCCCAATCAGTGGTATTTAATGTCCAGCTCTAAAATGGCTACTAAATGGAATACCTGTTCCTTCCTGATAACGCTTTCAGTGATGCTTCCCCCCACTCCACTCCCAGAATAACAAATTGTTTAGAACAATAAATGAAGACCCTTTCAAGTTGTACTTTCTATTACTTAGTCCAATGAGTCATTGGTTTATTTTCAACAGATTTTAATAAGTTTTCCAGCATGATTTTCTTTCAAAGCTGACTTATTATTAAAAGTATGGATTAATGCAGTAAATAGAAAGCACCTGATGGCTAAAATTTTAAAACTGCTTAGTTTACAACTTTAATGTATTCATGATTCCATCAGTGTGGGCACTACCTCTATGGATTATAGATTGTCACCCAATCATAGTTTGTCATCCTGTGAGATTCTCACATGTTTATTTTTTCCTTTTCTTTTTTATCTTCTTTTCCACCCCAGAGAACTACAATGATCTAGAGGTATTTTCCCTATGAAAACAATATCCCCTAGATGCCAATGCAAAGTATAGGCTTCCCACCTAATAGTCCACATTCTTGCTGTCTCACCAGCCCTCTTCTTTTCTAGTCATACATATAGCCTTGATGATTTCATACAAATTCTCACAGGCAAGTCATTATTGGAAATGTGAAAATATACTGCAGCCTACTAGTCCATCAAATATTTTCCATTGCCCATTTAACTTGAATTTTTAAAAAATTCTGAACTCATGTTTTTTTCCTGGGTTTAAGTCAAATGACATCACTGAAAATGTTGATATTAAAAAGAGATTGCTGTTTATTGAAGGAAGAAACTTGAAATGGAATCATTGAAGTTGTTTTGGATTTGCTCAAATGCAATCCTGTCTGATCTCTTCATCCTATTCAATTCTGGGAAAGATCGTCAGGGACTTTCTTTTTGCTTATGTTTTTTATTTCCAGGGTAAGTGTAGTGCCTGGCACAATGCATTTCTTTAATAATCTAATCAAATCAATTCTAATCTAGCTCTTCAGAAACTTCCCATTATTTATATGCTTATAGATAACTCAGTTCATTGCCTACTCAACTGTATCGCACATTCTTGGCAGAATACATTCTATATATGTACTTTATTTTTTTTTCAATTCACAATCATTTTTCCTTTCCAGCCCCTGCCAAAATTAAGGAAAAAGAAAAAAAGTATAAAACCTTGCAACAAATATTTATAATCAGAAAAACAATTTTCCACAAGGTACATGTCCAAAAATATATATCTCATTTTGCATATGTCTTCTATTGCCGCTCTGTCAAGATGTATAAGTAGGGATCTTGATTGGTTATTACAGTAAACCAAGAGTATTTTAGTCTTTCAAAATTGTTAATTTTTACAATATTGTTGATATCAGTTATTCCCTTCCTTCTCTTCTCTTACCTATATCAGGTCATAACCATTCCCCCAGGTTTCCCTGAAAATGTTTATTTCATTTTTCACAGGACAATACTATTCTGTTACATTAGTTTGCCATACTTTGTTCAGCCATTCCCCAGTAGATGGACAAACGCCGCTTTCCCAGTTCTTTAGCACCACTGAAACAGATGCCATAAATATACTTGTATACATATGTCTTTTTCCCTTTTCTTTGATCTTTTTGGGATATAGGTCAACACATTTTGGGTTTTTCCCAATTGTATGCCTTCATATCTCGTTTGGATTGCTTGGGTGATTTTTTTTTTTTTGCAAAGCAGGGTTAAGTGACTTGCTCAGGTTTGCACAGCTTTGGGGGATCTGAGTGTCCACAGATCTCACTGAGGAGTCTCTTCAGTGTTCTTCTGTTCAATGGAATTTGGAAAAAATATCTTTTGAAAACTGGGTCATCTGCAGAATATATAGATGGATAGGGGATCACTTTTATTTTGCTTTTGCTTTTGCACAGGACATCCTTCATAAAAATGTGAAACCCTTTGTCATACACACGTCTTCCTTGTTTATACCTTACTTAATGTTCACAGTCAGAAGATCATTCAACAAATCTATTATGGTATTTTCACGTATCATGATATTTTCTATGATTTTAATGTCTATTTGGGAGATGCCATTTTGGAAGATTCTTCAATCTTTTTGTTCTGAATCAGTAATCACATTGCAGTAATATGTTCTCCATAACTCTTAGTTAGAATGGTTTGCTATAGAAAATGGCCTATGAAGCTTCACTATTTCCTATGCATGTTTTCATGGAAGTTAAAATGTTAAGGAGCGGAGAAGTGGCATAATGAATGGGTCCCTGGACTTGGAACCAGTTAGACTGGATTTAAAGCCTAGCTCAGGTATTTACTAGTTTTTTTACCTTCAGAAAGTCACTTAAGTTTACTTGGCTTCATCAGTTCCCTGGACTAGATGTGAGGTGGACTAAGTGGCCTCTAAAGTCCTTTCTATGCTACATCTATAATGTTTCTTTGATATTACAGAATCACAAAATTGCAAATGTGGAATGTACCTCACTGGACATATAACTGAATCTACACCTATGTAAGAATTCCTTCTCCTACCTATCAGATCACTGATAATCTAGTTATTTCTTGAAGACATTTAATAAGGACATCCCTTTCCCATTTGGGCAACTAATTGTTAAAAAGTCCATCTTTACCTCAAGACTATATTCCTGAGACTATCAATCAATCAATATTTATTAAGCACCTACTATGTTCCAGGTACTGTGTTAAGCCCTAGGGATGCAAAAAGAGGCAAAAGACAATACTTTCACTCAAAGAGCCTATGATCAAGTTTGAGAGACAATGTGCAGATACAAATGCACATACATACACACAGTGAGCTACATATAGGGTAAGTAGGAAATAAGAGAGAAAGCACTGGAAGAAAGGCTTCCTATGGAAGATGGAATTATTTAGTTGGTACTTAAAGAAATCCAGGACAATCAGCAATTAGAGCAGAGGAGGGAAAGTATTATAGTCATGGGGGATAGCCAAAGAAAATTTGGGGAGATAAGAGATAGAATAACTTGTTGATGGGAGAGGCAAGAGGTCAGTGTCTCTGGACTGAAGAGTATATGTCAGGGATAAAGCTATAAGAAGATTCAAAAGGTAGGAGAGGGTTAGGTTATGAAGGATTTTGAATGCCAAACAGAGCATTTTGTATTCGCTTCTGGAGGCAATGGGCAGCTAGGTGGTGCACTGGGTAATGAGCTGGGCCTGGAGTCAGAAAGAGCTGACTTCTTCTAATCCCACTTCAGATACTGTGACCCTGGGTAAGTCACTTAACCCTGTTTGACTCAGTTTCCTCCTCTGTAAATGAGCTAGAGAAGAAACGGCAAACCGCTACAGTATCTTTTGCCAAGAAAACCCCAAATGGGATAATGAAGAGCTGGACAATGACTGAAATGGCTGAGCAACAACAACAAATCTGGAGGTGATAGGAGGTCACTGGAGTTTATTGAGTATATGTAGTGGAAGTGGGGTAACATGATTTAGGAAAATCACTTTAGTGGCTGAATGGAGAATGGATTGGCATGGAGAGACACTTGAAGTAGGGAGACCTGCCAATAGGTGTATTATGAAAGCAGAATTTATGATTTCAAAGAGAATCATATATATGTCTGAACGGTTCATAACTGCAGGATATAAGGAATTCTCTAAGTAGAAGGCAGAAGAATTAAAGCATTTATTCAGGCTCCAAAGTAACAGACCCACGAACCAGCCTCCCCATTAGGATATTTTCATCAAAAGCTTCCAGGCCCAATAAGTCTGCCTCACAAGAGTAACCAGGAGGCCACAGAAAAACATGACAGTATTAAACCAAATCATATTCATGCTTCCCCTCTCCAGTAAGAAGATTACCTACTTGCCTCAAGTCCTTGCTCAGCACTCCTCGGTCCACACATGGGTCGGCCCTGCTTCCGCAGCTCCTGCTTGGGCTTTGGCTTTATCTTCACCTTCGGCTGTAGCTGTCTCTGGCTCCAACAGAAAATCAATCTTCAAGTTGTCTTCTCTCCTCTTATCGAGTTGTCTGAATGACCAGAGCTTATTGGTTCTTGAGTTGGCCCCTCCCCTTAGGACCCTGGGAGGTTCACATCCACATAGATTAGGTTAACACCTAATAGGGTATGGCTCTGGAGTTAACACCTCCCCTTAGCCAGCCCCACCTTGGGCCCCACCTCAGTCATCAATCCACACCCACATAGGTTCTACACCTAACGGGGCTTTGGGCCTGGGGCT
>CM053622.1:279745022-279796522 GCA_028646595.1 Phalanger gymnotis
AAGGTCCCTCATCATCCCAGCCACCTTCCTCTGCATGCCTTCAAATTTGTTGATGTCTTTCCTAAACCTTGACACCCTGAATGAAACACAATATTAAAATACATTACTACCAGAGCAATACAAAATAAGATTAACTAAACTTTCCTTCTGGACACTAAAATTCTCCTAATATAGCCTAAGGTTTCATTAGACTTTTTTTTTGATTGCCATATCACACCATTGATTCTTATCAAGCATCGAAGTAGCTAAAGCCGATATGTGTTTCTCAGCTGAATTTCTATGTTCATTTTTTATTTGTGAGATTAGTTTTGAACTCATGTAAGATTTCAAATCTATCCTGTTTAAATTCCATCTAAGATTATTCTCATATCTTAACATAAGGTATAGATCTGTAGATAGCATGTAGTTCAAACATTTCATTTTAATGATTACAGAACTGAAGGTAAGAAAGAGTAAGTGACAATCAAATTTGCTCAGGTAGAAAGCAGCAAGGGCAAGAGTTGAATTCAATTTCTCTAGAATTTATGCCACAGCTCCATGATATTAGGAGCTGTACATATAGTCTTTTCTGCTATAGTTGTTTAGTCATTTTCAGTCATGCCCAACTCTTCATGAGCCTAATTTGAGTTTTCTTGGCAAATATAATAAAGTGGTTTTCCACTTCCTTTTCCAGCTCATTTTATAGAAGAGGAAACTGAGGCAAACAGGGCTAGATGACTTGCCCCACTTTGTTTAAACAATCAGCTAGCAGCTGGGGTGGGGGTGTAAAACCAACAACAACCAGCTCACAGAACACTGCAAGCTCAGGTTCTTTTGATCTGCTTTACCAAGAAAAGCAATGTCAAGAGGTTAGCAATCTTACTTTAATCCAGTATACAAATATCATTCACTCAGTTCAGAGGGAAAAGACAGCACCCTAAGCTTCAAAGCAAATACAAATTCCAAACATCAACAGATAGACCTTGTCTGATTCAAACCCCAATTCATAGTTACCAGAGTTTAACCAAGTCTGAACATCTGGTAAAGCTGGAGTGCTCTTAACTACAGCTGCCCAGAGTCTCCACATCAGCGTGCCATGAAGAGTGAGAGCCTTAAGCAAATAACTCTGTTCTCTCTTTTTATACAGTTTCAGACATCATCAAATTTCATCTGTACCACCAGAACTTGGGCTCTTGCTATTGGTTCTGGAATTAGCACCTCCCTTCATTGGCCCCACCTGGAGCCCCACTTAGTTACCAATTCACACCCACATAGGCTTAGCACCTAATTGATAGGTGTTTGGGGCCTGGGGTTTAGCACCTAGTAAGGCTCAATCAAAGATACCCAACTTAATTGATATTACACATTTACAGCTAGTAAGTGTCTGAGGCCAAATATAAATTTAGGAACATGAGTCATCTTGGTTCCTGAACTCTATTAATTGTGTCACCTGGATGTCCATGTAGAGTCTTTAGACCTTTTTGGATACTGATTATGTCAACCAGGATCTTAACAATATTTCCAGCTTTGTATCATCCTATGATATGATGTGTCATGTGAAAAGTATGCCATCTATGCATTTATCCAAATCATTTATAAATAATGTTAAGCATCACAGGGCCAGTGGTTGCTCCCTAAAGCACACCACTAGATTAAAAGTCTCCCCACACAATGTCATGGGGCCATTAAAGCTTCTATTTCTATCTAGCTATTGTCCTTTCTGACTCCACTTAACTGTACTATTGTGTAGAGCACATCGATTGATCTTATTCATGAAGATATAGCATGGGAGAATTTATCACACGTTTTGCTTAAAATTAGGTAAACTCTCTTTTCTACAGTATTCTCCTCATTTCCCATTCTATTAATCCAGACAAAAAAGGAAAGGAAGTTAAGCTGGTGTTATTATTTTTCTGCATGAATCATTTGTTTTGATGCATTAGCTCGGCTGACTTTCCTGACCTGTAGATGGCAATTCATTGATATCTGCTTCCTTTTCCACCGATGTTGATACTTTAGATGGTGGTTGGGGAAAAGGGATGGGGCTGAGCTGGAAATAGAGCTAATAATCTGGAGAAGCATTATTATTCCTAGGGTTCTTGGGCTTATCTAATCTTTAACGGCACTTGGTCAATGATTGGTAGTAGTAGTGGATTTAGTAGTAGAGGATGGGGGTCTATTCTTCCTAGGAGTTGCTCCTCATAATGATGGCTGTTGGGCTTAGGAGGGAAGGGTGTGTGTATATATATCCAGTTTTCAAAAATATATTACTTTACACTCAAAACTATCTACACAATCCAGATTTATTCCTTCTGCCAACATTAATACTGCCAGCCCTCATTTAGAAGTTACCTTAAAATTCACAATCTCCTTTTCTCATAATCAAGAGTGGTAGCTAGGTTATTACTAACCCCTTTTTACCTATGAGGAAACTGAAGAAATGAGATTAAGTGATTTGTATATGGTGATACAACTACTGAGAAGTTAAGTCTCAAAAATTATCTTTTGATCCCAAGAGATTCCAGAATCAGTTATCTATATAAAGGTCTCACCTCTTTTCATTCTAACATTCTGCCTACATGAAGTTGTCAATTTCTTTAATGAGATCCAACAAAGGTTCTTGTTATATCAAACCTTATTAAAATGGATCAAGATATAGATATTCCTTTATGAACAATTGTTTTTCACAAAGGCAATTACTAATATATTATTACTAATTACTAACATATTATTTTTCCAGTTGAATATAAGTTTTCTGGAGGTAGAGATGATTTTCTTTTTGTATTCCTAAGCATGCAGGACATATTAGGTTTTTAATGAATCTTTGTTTAATTGCCTTTGCTTTTATGCTTTGAACTCCATATTATCATAAACTTCACATAGTATGCCTAATATATAAAACATCAATTCTATTAAAATTATTATTAAAAAACTAAAGATAATGGATATGAGGAAAAGGTAGATGATTTCCATCAGAATTCTTGAGCCCACAAATTTAACTGAGCTAGTTTTGTTTTTCTAGGTGGGTTATAACTTTATGGACAAATCTTTTTTTTTTCCTTTTGTACAATACCTAACAAATTAAACCTGGATTTCCATTGGTATTCCAAGAGTTTTCTGTATGCCAATTATGTTTTATCAAAAATATTTGTTATGCATATAGCGTGTTGTATAGGATCAGGGTATACTTTTATGAAACCTTGTGAGTAGGATATCTAAGGTTTTTCTTCGTTGAAAGAATACTGGCTTGGTATTGAAGGAACTAGGGTTCTAGTCATGATTTTGTCACTTACTAGTTGTATGATCTTGAGCAAATCATTTAACCATCTTGGGTTTAGATTTCCTTGTATAATATGTGAATTGAAGGTACTATGATTATGATTATCATAGACTTTTCTAGTATTCTTTTTACAACAATTTCACCCTTGTAGGTTAGTTCCAGTGCTTCCAATTAGCAGTCACAATCCACTAAAATACACAAGAAGAAGGACTTGTTACCTACTTGTTTATCCTCCCCCCTTTAAATTTATTTACATATATTTTCCATTTTTTGACTAATCTATAAAATGATAGCTTAACAGCTTAAGCAAGCACAAAGATTTTGTGGAAACCCTGTGTGTGTATAGATGTGCATGTATACACTGTGCATACCTATATGCATGCCTGTATGTGTATACTGAGATACACCTATATGTATTTGCAAAATAAAATGTGTCTATATTCTGATGCCAACATAACATATTATAATGCCATATACTTATTGGTCAGAGCTCATATCTATTTGGTAAAGTGAATAATACATTTTATTGAGATATAGTTATGTAATAAAGGAATGTAATCTTCATCATATTCTTATTGCTTTTTTATACCCTTAAACTTCTTACCTGCTGGGAAAACCAATGTTCATAGATAATCACTTGTTATATTATCTGTATTATAAAAATAGACTACGCTAAGGCAAATTCATTTGAATGCTTGAATTTTATGTACATAATAGTAAAAATGTTTTATTGCTTATAAATATTGCTTTCCTTTTAGTAATGAATCTAATTTATTCTGGTCTATGTATTATGATCTGGTATTGGGCAAATTTTGCAGGTTAAATATAGAGAATACATTATTATACTCCACATCACCAGAAAAGGAGCATCAGGTTTAATACTGTTTACAATTGTTTCAAAACAAATTCATACATAATTTAAGTAGGAGAATAAGAAATTGGTTTCCATGACAATAAATGCTGATTTCACTATTTAGGTTGCATAAGATCATTTCTAGGGCAAAAATTCTTAGAAAACAAACTCTCTCATACCATCCCAATTTGAAGTCACCCAGAATTCTAATTCAATCTTCCTAGGCACTGGGAGCCCAGGGTACATCTGGGCTTATGTAGACTTACTGGTTCAACAAATAGAATATAGAACACAGAGACAGTAGTGGTCCTTTTACTCTGAATGGGCCTGTGGTAGATTACCTGAAATTATTGACCAACTAAATAAACTAATTTCCTGCCAATTAAAGTGGAGTTTATGGTACATATTAGAATTCCCTTTAACTTAGCAACAAAATTCTCCATAAATGGGTGACTTGTGGCATGAATAATTTATTAAAAATTCATGAAATTTTTATATGTGCAAAATGTATCAGTATAGCATTTGGGGGTGCATTCAGCTAATATATGTCTTCAAATGCATAGAAACATTATTGCTGAGGGACTAAAGAATATTTTGAATTCTGGGCATATTCCTCGAGGATTATAGGGTGGCTTTAGCTTGAATGCCACTGTTTCTTGGTCCATGATTCATGATGCTTACAAGTGAAAATAGTGGCAAATGGCTGAGAGTCAAGTCCCCCAAATTAGTAGTATCCTATATAATATTCCAGATTTAATCAAGGCCAAATGAGTGTAGAATTAAAATTATTTTGAAAAATAGATCATGTTTGGAGAGAAAAATATGAATTATGGGAGAGTTTCCTTATTCATTAACAAACCATAAGATCTATTTTAATGATTCATATGTTGGGGTATCCTTCATTCATGGGATTGACAGACAAGCTGAAAATTAAAAAAAAACTAATTAGCCAAAATCTAAAACAAAACACTGGTGAGTGAAACAATAGAGATTAGTTTATTTTCATACATAAAGTTCCTAATAATAGCATTCATTTTCTACAATTTAGCAGAAAAGTTCCTAGATTCTGATAACTACACAAAATTTTATTGTTATTAATAGAAACTAAAGAGCCTTTTATTCTCCACCAATGTGTATTTTCACAGACTAATGTGGAAATTGGAAGACTGTTGTTGACATGTAGAATTGTGGAACATCACAAAGGCAAGCTATTTAACTAGCCAAGCCAGTCATCCAAGTAGGATGAGTGAAGTCTGACTTGTGTCCAAGGATACAAAATAGAAGGATCTTCAACAGTATTTTCAATAGAACCTTGGTTAGTTTTTTAAGTATATTCTGTGTTATGACCAATAAGATGAAAGTCTATATATTTTCTAAAATCTTCACAATTCTTCATGCCTTTCTAAAATAGGAGTCATATACAATTCATAAACAATTATAGCTGCTACTATTGTATAGGACATGAAAAACTCTACCAGGATATCTACACAAGAAAAAATATTGATCTTGAAGACAATATAACAAGAGAGAAACTAAGGATTAAAGGTCTTACAAGATCACAAGTCAAAAAACCTAAACATCATAAAGCAAGAAGTAATACAAGTGAAACTAGCCAAATTTCCAAACATGGAATAAAAAGTGCCAACTAAAAAAGTCTATAGATAACCTCCAGAAAAACAAATAAAATGAACTTATGCTCCAGGATTCCCAGATACAAAGTAGTTAAATTGATCACTTTCCATGACAACAACAAATGACCAAAGAAATAATTATCAATATAAAGGAAAGGAAATTTGAGGGATATAAGATAATTCTGCATCCATCAGAAACCATAAAAAAGGAATTGTATCTCAGTCTGAAGAACAAAGAAGCTCAAGATGCAATGTTACTACATTACCAACTTGAGCCTGACCATTAAGGGGAAGAAAAAAGGATATCCAATAAAATAAGTATTCAAAGGGTTCCTTGGATGAAAACCAAACATGAATAAATTATTTGCTTTTCAAATGCCCCAGACAACAGAAATACAAGACAAACAACTACAGCATCAAGAGCAACAACAACAAAATTGAATACATTTAGAGATCTTTTGAAAAGTACTCAGGTAAAGAAGGGCAAAAGCAGAAACCAAATGGAAGGTATGGTGGAGAAACAGGCCAGAAAAATCTTGGACTAAACTTCACAACACCACACTGACAGGTGAAACAATGTTTTTATGAGACTTAGTTCCAGAATGGGAGGATACATAAGAGAAGAGGGGAAGAAATACAGGAATGTGATATATCCTAATGAAGTCAAAGGTTAACAATGAATGGAAAATAAGTCATAGCTCATAGCTAGCATTTATAAAGAACTTTCTGCTTTGTAACAATACTCTATAAACAGTATCTAATTTTATCCTTACAGTAATCCTGGGATATTATTATCCCCATTTTATGCTATTGATCTTAAAGACAAGACTGCTATTGAAGACAAGACAATGCTTGAAGACAAGACAATGCTATCAGTATCCCTCTTTTAGATATGAAGAAACTGAAACACTGAGAGATGAAGTGATTAACCTATAGCTATAGAGGTAGCACTTGTCTGAGCCCAGATTTTAATTTAGTACTTCCTGCCTCCAGGTCACAAGCTCTATCCACTGTATGAAGATGTAAAAGGGAGTTTTGAAAGAGGGGATAGAAAGGGAAAATCTTATTTCAGTGATGAGAGAGAGGGGGCTCCTTTGATGAATGTATCCATGGAGAAGGACAGATACTGTAAAAAGGGAAACAGAACCGTACAATAATTATAATCTGCAAGGATTTGGTGCAACATGTGTACATTCCTACCTTTAGAAAACAATGGTGTATTTGTGTGTGTGTGTGTGTGTGTGTGTGTGTGTGTGTGTGTTTCTATCTGCTCATTTAGATCTGCAGAGGTGAGAAATCCACAAGGACTGGACATAGGAATATATTTTCAGAATTTTTCAGTGTATTGGTCAGTTATACATATTTCCTCCTTTTTCTTTTAAAAAATATTTAGTGTAAAATTATGTTTTGTGAATGACTTTCTAGGAGAGGGAGAGATTTTGAGGGAGACATAAAAACCAACAAAAACATTTTAAAAATAATATGCTATTATAATCTTGTTGTTTCAAGAAGGGAATATGCATAATGGATGGAAAGAAAGGGAGTTCTTTGTCCTTGGTGCTGACACACAGGATATATGAAATGCTAACAGGAGGAAATTAGTTACAGGAATGGAATATATTGCCAGAATCTAGTGGATGAAATTTTCTGCAAAGTCAGTTCATCTCTGCCCCTAATTGGAAGAGTTTGCATAAGAATAATTATTTACAAATTCAATAGTATCTCTTGATTATATTAGATTTTGAAGATTTCACCTTGGTGATCAAGGGGAATAAATATAGGAACATTCCATGTGGTAACAAAGATAGAATTGAAGTCGATTTGGCTAGACCTAAGAGTGTGTGGAGAGAAGTATTCTGTAATAAATCCAGAAATGTAAATTGAAATGGTGTTTTGAAGAGTTCTAAGTTCCAAACAGAAAATTTTCTGTTTGATCCTAGATGTAACAGGGAACTATTGCAGCTATATGATCAGGGGAATGACAGGTATGGTCAAACCTATGTTTAAGGAAAATCACTTTGAAAACTGTGCAATGCAGTGATGTCAATGGGTTAAAACATTGACTTGGCATTGAAATGTAACATTATCTATGTTTTATTGTATTTTTATTTTTTGTATTGCATTTTACTGTATTTTTATTTATTTTTGTTGAATATTGCCTAGTCACATTTTGATCTGGTTCAGGCTATAATTAGAATGTTGTGGGCTATATGGAACTGTGTTTCTCACCTTTGATGTTGAGGCTAGATTAAGGAGGGAAGAGGCTTGAGGCAAGATTATATACTAGGAAACTATTGAAATTATCTAGATAACAGGTGATGAGGTTCTAAAATTGGGGGCAGGAGGCTGTTGACATGGAAGTAAGTGGATGGAAGTGAGACGTATTGTGGCAGCATAGGATTTATAAGACTTGCCCAGGGGGTGGATACATGGATGAGGGACAGTGAGGAATCAAGGCTTACTCCAAAACTGCAACTGGTAATATTGACAAAAATCATGAATTTTAGAAATAGTGGGTTTGCAGTGGAAAGTAATAGGTATCTTTTTTGGACATTTTGATTTTGAAATGCTTATGGAATATCCATTGTGAAATATCCAATATGCAGTTGATTATAAGGGCTTGATAGAGAGGGCAGAGAGGTGCAGCTAGGTGGCACAGTGGGTAGAGTATTGGGCCTGGAGTCAGGAAGACTTATATTCCTGAGTTCAAATATGGTCTCATACACTTACTAGATGTGTGACCTTGGAAAAGTCACTTTACCAGGTTTGTCTGACTTGCCTCATCTGTAAAATGAGCTAGCAAAGGAAAAGGCAAACCACTCTGGTATCTTTGCCAAGAAAACTCAAATAAGGTCACAAAGATTCAGACCCTACAGAAATGTCTGAAGAACAAAAACTTAGAGACACTAGGAGGAGATACATATTTATACACATATATAATCAAATATGTAAATATATAATTATATATTCATGTATTTACATAAATGTTTATATGTAACTATATAGACTACATATATATATATATATATATATATATATATATATATGTGTGTGTGTGTTGATAGACATAGGTATAGATATATAGATATATCACTTATCCATGGGAGTTGATGAAGGTCAGTAAGAAAATATAGGGAGGAAGGAAATTAAAGCATAAGGCAGAGCCTTAGGTTATGCTTATAGTGTATAAATATCAGTGATGGTCCAGCAAAGGAAACTCAGATTAATCAGGCAAACACATAGGATACATCATGGTATGTTGGTCATAATAGCTATCATTTATGTAGTGTTTTATAAATATTACTCAATGTACCTTTACAACTACTCTGGGAGGTAGATTCCATTATTTTCCCCATATTACAGTTGATGAAACTGAGGCAAATGGAAATTAAGTGACTTGACCAAGACCACACATTTAGAAAAATATCTAAGACTGGATTTGAACACAGGTCTCCAATTCTAGGTCAAAACTCCACATAACGTCAAGGTAATATTCAGGAAAGCTCAAATCATTCAAACATTTAGCCTTTCTATTAAGACTTCCAATTTATTAGAAAGTATAAAACCTCACCTTTCTTAGTGATTCTATTGAGAAAAAAATGATATTATTATGATATGGGTGAGGATAAATGGCTAGAGTTGTTAATATAATACAGTGAGAGTATGCTACTTTTAAATTGTCTTCTTTGATCTTGTTAAATTGAATTACCATAGAAATGCAAAATCTATTGCCATGAATTCAATCCAATTAATTTTTATTAATATCTTATTTACTAAACATTTCCAACTTGTAAGACACTGTCCTGGTTGTTGGGTAACCAAAAACCAAAAGACAAATAGATCTTGCCATCAGGAAACTTACATTCTACTGGATGAAAGGATATTTGTAAACAAACAAACATATCGAAGATAATTTGAGCAGAGAGAAATCTTTGCTTCCTCCTGGTATCTTCTTCCTTTTCCTCTGTATTTCCTTGAACTTCTTTCGATTTGAGGGACAAAGGACAACCTAAAAACTTGGAGAATACTGGGTCACCTATTTCCTAAAGATAATTCCCTCCTTCCAAGACTCCCAAATAATTGTCAGCTATGGATGAGGTCAAAAGGCAGATTATGTTTGATTTTTATTTCACAGCATCTGCACAGAAGAAACCTCAATTAGATGTTTTGGTCTCAATGGCACCTTCATATTCTTCCTGTGGGTAGCTGGGTCCCTTGTGCTTTCTAAACTGCCAAACTTTTCTGCAAGTCCTACAGATGGAAGAAGATTTGCACTGAACACATTATTATGATAATGGTCATTCTTGGTTCAAGAGAAGAATTGAGAAAAATAGATCTTCCTCTTTTTGTTAAATACTTAAAGGGGAGGGGTGCTATAGAAGTTCATTTGTTTCACATACTGTCAGGCACAATAGACATCTTTGTTACTTTTGCTGAGCTGCTTATTTTTCTGTTTTTCTTTAAGATAGATTTGGGAGAAATATATTTGGAAGTGAATGGGAAATAAAATCAAAAGAAACAACAAAAAAAGTCAGATAATTTTTTGAAAGAATGATTCACCAAAGGGTTGCAAGTACCCTAAAAATCTGGAAAAAAACCCACAAGAATAGAGAAAGTATTAAGGATATAATATATTGATGGGTTTTATAACAAACTTCTCATTTGAAATTTGTCACAAGAACATTTCTTGCTTCTATTCCTTTTATTATTTTACCATGTATAATCATAACTGACATTTATATTGCCTTTTCAGGATTACAAAGCACTTTTCATACTTTATCTTATTTGTGCTTCAAACTAGCTCTGTGAGATAGGCACTACAATTATTATCCCTTGCATTTTATAGATGAGGAATTCAGCATCCCATAGGCAAAATTTATAGACAAATTGTTTTGTTTGTCCATTCCAAGATTTATCATTCTGGCTTAGCACTCAGGAGTGTGATATTGGGTGCATGCTGTAGCAGCTATAGCACATGTCTTTGGAACTGAGCAGTTTTTATTCTCAGTTCTCCTAATAACTTGTTATGTGACCTTGGGAGTGTGGCTTAATGTCTTTATGCCTCATTTCACCCATCTGCAAAAAAGAACTTGCTCAATGGTAAACATACTTGAGAAGAATATACACAACAGTCTGCTCGCACATTATCCATGTACACTGCTCTTTAACAAGAAGAGATTAGCAGACTCATCTTAATGGGCCCTTATTACCTTGTAAGTGAACATGACAAAAATTGTTCTTGCTTAATGCTACCAGTGAAAATCTTTCAAATCATGAAAACTTTAACAAAAAATCTAGATTTCTAGAAAATGTTTCCCTGTCTTGATCCCTACCACTACTCACTGGTTTGCAGTAATTTCACTATTTCCTTTACCTTTCTAAATCTCAGATAACTTTTTGAATGGAAAGAGACCTTGGTTGTACTTCAAGCCAACTTTCTGTCACATGCGTGAATTCTTTCTAGAGTATCTACTTTGGCGCTACAAAGAATACATTTAATCCTTCCTATATATACTAGGATATAAGGTTTTTAAGTTCTCTGTTAAGCTTCTGCCTGAAGTCATCCAGTGAAGGGCACCCTAATGCTATAGGTATGGCCTGACTACCACAGGGTACAGTAGGACCATTACATTCCTCATTCTAGACACTATTGACTTTGAGATTATATTAAAGACTTTTGGAACCACATCACACTGTTGATATTTTACTTAATTAGAGATTTCTGTAAAAATAAACCTTTTTGTTTTTACTATAATTTAAGTTAAATCTACCCCATCCAGAGTTTGTATATTGAATTATCTTGTTTGTTCTGGGATCTCAGTTTAATAATCATAAAATAATAGAATAGTAGGCCTGAAAAAGACTTCAGTGGTCATCATGTACAACTCCCTTATTTTACATGTGAGGAAATTCAAAGAACTTACGAATTCCTGCTTATAATCACATAGCAATTAAGTATCAGAACAATGATTTGAATCCAGCTCCCTTTATCTTTCCAGAAATAATTTATCTAGATATATAACATCTACATATGCATACAAATACATTCATATGAATGTATTGCATATTATACGTATATTTTATATATCACCTTATACTATCAAGATCTTTTGGGATTCTTACTTTATAATTCAATATTTGAGCTCTCAGAGGTCCATTGCAGTTTCAAAATGTCTGAAGAATGATATCTATGTATTTATCTAGATCAGTTTAAAAAAAAGGTTGGAACAGAGCAGAAAAAGGAAAGCCATGTATTTTACTAGCAGATACCTAAATCTGAGTGGGTATGAGTCTAGTTAGATTGTTATAAATCCACCTTGCGGTTCTATTATATGGCCTATGCCTCTCAGTCTTTTCTATGTGTACAAAAGACTCTGTCAAATGCTTTGCTGAAAGTCAGGAATTCTTTATGTATAGCATTCTCTTGATATAGTCATTCATTGTGCAAAGCAGATAATAGGCCTTAAATTGCCAATGGTGTGTGTGGCTATAATTAGTCTTGTTGATAGAGATTCAATTTTCTAAGGTAATGGGTTAAGAATCTAGTTTCCCATTTCTGCCGATTAGGTTAATTAATTGACACAATTAATATTTAGAATTGCAAATTTACCTTGTGACAACCATATGTCACAGAACTTTATATTTACAAATTAATTAATATGCCTTAGGAAAAATATATGAGATACCCTATTTATGTTAAATAGCTCCATGATTAGCCCTTATGTGGCTACCAAGAATTCATAATGTAGAAAGAATACATTTCCATTTTGTTATTAATTTTTATCATTCATATTAGTATTTCTCCATCATCAGGAAGTAAAACAACCATGGCAATTTCTAAACACATAGTTTCATGCTTTTACAAACTCATGATTTCATTAATGTTGGTACTGCCACCATACGTTCATTTCTGTACAGAGCTACACCTGGGATAAGTGTACTGGACTTTTCCTCGGTCTTTTGAAATTTAGAGGCCATTCATAGTGGTCATATTGTTTCAAAAGTTAGAAAGAACTGATCTTACTACATATTTATTATGAATGGTTAGCTAAATTGTCTCCTTTTCAGCTAGGCCTTGCTCTTTCCTATGTATACCTCTGCATATTTCCATCTGTGGGGATTCTTGGAATCTCCTCACACCCAACCAATTGAATATTTTTTGAAAGTGTATTTTAGATATGTTTGTGAAGCATGACTTGGCTCTCAAAATTGTTAGTTAAGTCCAAACTTATAAATAAATTTATACATGATAGAAAGCAATATAATTTATAGTTATTGTCTTCTGCTAATCAACTTCTAGGGTGATGCCTTTGGTGGCGTGGAGATCATCCTGGGTTCATAAAGGTTGTAAATGGTTGTGAAAGGTTGTGAGTAGTCATTATCAATGTCTACAAGTTCCTGACAACCTCTGAAAGTTTCAGTTTCAGGCCTAGTAATAATGTGCAATCTAAGGCTCACCGAAGTAGAGACAAGCTCTGGACCAGCAACCACATAAGCATTTGCGTGTTTGTTTTTCTTGGCCAATGTAAAGCGATGATCTGAGAAATGTTAGATCTACTGAAGAACTAAAGATATGTGATGAGAGGTAATCATGTTGTTTAGTTGTTTTGAGTCATGTCCAACTCTCTATGACCCCATTTGGGGTTTCCTTGGCAAAGATACTAGAGTGATTTGCAATTCCCTCCTTCAGCTCATTTTGCAGATGAGGAAACTGAGGCAAACAGGGTAAAATGGCTTGTCCAGGGTTGCACAGCTAGTAAATGCCTGAGGCCAGATTTAAAATTGGGTCTTCCTGACTCTTAGCCCAGTGCCCTAGCCGCTGTACCGTCTAGTTGCCCCTACATTACAAGTGATACTGTTTGTAATTTAAGGTCTTATCCTAATATTCACTTACATTTGTTTATTTACTTTCAGCATAAACTTATTAAGTTATAATTGTATCTTGGTCTCATGAATCCATTTAAGTGTAATTTTAAATACAATTTTGAAATCACTTTCTTCATAATGTCATAATGTCCCATTATTCTTGTATATTTGCTTTAGTGAATTTTGGAATGAACCAATAAAGTAAATGCCTTATATTTAAATTATGTACTCAGAACAGAGAAATTAGATAACAATCTTTTCAATAAGATGATGGATAAATTTGTTGCTGTAATTTATAATTCACTTACTTCAACAATTTAAATTCTGTATGATTCTTCATGTAATTACTATTTCATGCGGGTGTTTTGTCAGGTAGGTTGCATCACATCACATGGGTACGATGCACTCACTCATAAACATATAAGGGGCCTGAAGCAGTGCCCTACAAACAACCAAACATTTTCTTCTTTTGTTGGGACCAATTGACTCTGTCTACAGGTGTCCATTGCTGTTTCTTTTTTTCTGTTATTAATATAAAAGAATACTTAAAAGATAGCTACATGGCACAGTGAGTAGAAATAGACCTGGAGTCAGAAAGACCCGAGTACAATTGGGCCTGAAACATCAAATGTTTGACCTTGGAGAAGTCACTTAACCTTTGTCTTCCTTACTTTCCTCATTGCAAAATGGGGATAATAGTAACATCTACCTTCCATGGTTGTTGTGAGGTTAAAAATGAGATAAAACGTATAAAGAACTTAGCAAGACTCACAGTGCTGTGTAAATGCTGGCTGTTTTTGTCATTCTTATTGTTTTCACTTGATTCATATATATATATATATATATATATATGTATATATATATGTGTGTGTATATACATGTATATACATATATATACATACATACATACATACATACATACATACATACAGGGAGAACTACATTACACACACATACAGATAGATGATTCATGCTAAAATACAGGCTAAAAATTAGCCCCAAATCTAATACATTAAACCAAAGAGTTGACAGGTGGGATCATAAATATGATTTAAACTTTTCATAATAATTGAAATGTATTACATATTAAAGCATTCTTAAGATGCTAACTCATTAGTCACTCAAATGTTAAGCCCTTTCTCTAAATTATTTCTTTTATTTTTTTTCTGTAAAGTTGTCTTGTTGTTAATGAATCATTAGTGTCTTGTCCCTCAGGGAATAAAACACTGAAGCTTTCATTTAAAATTATTTAACCCCTTGTTGTTCAGTTGCTCTATCCTTTGCTATTTCTCAAAAGTCTGTCCAAGTTATTTTCCTTTTGCCTTCAATCCAAGTTGCTTCTCAACTTCAGGGTTTTTTCCAATGAGTCCCATGTTCTCATTATGTCGCCAAAGTATTTAAACTTCAGCTTTAGCATTTAACTTTCCAGTGATAACCTGAATTAATTTCTTAGGTATCTACTGATTTAACTTCCTTGCTTTACAAGGGATTCTGAAAAGTCTTCTGCAATAACACAATTAAAAAGTGTCAATTCTATGATGCTTAGATTTCCTTATAGTCCAGCTCTCACAGCCATACATTACTACCAGAAAAACCATAGCTTTGACTATACAAACTTTGTTCAGAAGGTGTTATCTCTACTTTTAAGTATGCTGTCCAGTTTTGCTTTAGCTTTCCTTCCAAGGAACAAATGTCTTCTAATTTCATGGCTGCAGTTATTGTCTATAGTGATCTTTGAACCCAAGAATATAAAATCTGACACTGCTTCCATTTCTTCTCCCTCTATTTGCCAGTGAGCAATGGAACCTGTTGCCAAGATCTTAGGGTTTGTTGTTGTTGTTAAGCTTCAAGCCAGCATTTACACCCTCTTCCTTCACTGTTATCAAAAGGCTTTTTAATTCCTCTTCACTTTCTGTCACCAAAATAGTGTCATCAGTATATCTGAAATTGTAGATATTTCTCCTGGCAACCTTAATTCTAGCTTTTGATTCATCCAGCCTGGTATTTTACATGATGTACTCTTCATATAAGTTAAATAAATAAGGTGATAATGTATAGCCTTGTCGTATAGTGTCTGAGGCAAGATTTGAACTCATGAAAGATGTGTCGTCCTGACTCCAGGCCCAGTTCTCTACCTAGCTGCCTATTCATTTATTTCTAATATACAGTATATGTTGACATATATGTATACATATATAGGTATATGTATATATGCACTCAATGTAAAAGTTCAGTGTTGTTTTAAGCTTGAAAAAGCACATGTATAGGTTCATACGCATATAGATGTATATATAATATATATGTGAGCATATATATACATATATATATAACCTCACATATGGACATACTTATATACATACACATATGTACATATTTATACATTTGTGTGTGCACGTATTTACATAAGCAAACATTTATGTTTAATCATCTTTTTCTCTAAAACATAGAACTAATTTAGACAGATATCTAATTTTTCTAAGTCTTACAGTGCTATATGAATGTGAGCTTCTGGGTTTTTATCTGTTTGCCTGTGTGCACCTTCATACAAAAGCAATTAAAAAGCAATTTTGTACATCATCGGTAGACAGGCAATATAGTTCTTCTCTTCAGCAGTAAAGTTAGCATCAGGGTGGAAAATGAGACGCTACCTAAATCTCAAAATTATAAGGTTTTATCAAATCAAATATCTCATGTCTCTACAATAACTAAGGGCTAACTGTGTTCCTGATTCTTTGAGTTTTTTTTTTCCTTAAGGTATTTTGTATACCTTATATATAAGCTAATTTTTTATGTATGTGCTAATTTTCAAATATTCATGGAACAGATATAATGAATTTTCCTAAATCCTATTTTTAAAAGAGTATTTCTGATTAAAAAGAATTTTGGATTTCTTTTTTCACCTTCTGACATGCCTACTATCAGCCGTTAATATGTTACATTTATATTAAGTTACATTTACATTTAATGAGTTACATTTACATTTAATAAGTTATACTTTCTAGTGGCTATAAAATTAGAATGTTGGCTTTCTGTTTTACCAGTTAACATAAAATATGAATATTTTGTTTAGTTTTAAATTTCTTACTTGGCAAGTTATTTAGTATGGAAGAATATAAAGCTAGCATTTGGACCAAGGAAACTTGAAATCAATTCCTGCTTTTGACAAATAATGGTTGCATTACCATGGACCATCACTTAGTTCCTTATGCCCCCAGGTAACTCTCTAAGACTATAAGTTACAGATGAGTTTTCAGTTTTCATTGGAAATGTTTCTGCAAATGGCCTGCACTGATGAAATTATGGTTCTATTTTAAAAGTGTCTAAAGGAATGCTGTAGGATTTTGATTTTTCTAAAACTGTGGACTAACATGATACCTCTGATGACTTTCCTTCATACCTCTATCAAAACAATGGTTTTTCTCCTTCTAGTGAGGCAGATTGCATTCCATCTATGCCTGCCTTTTCAGTGCCACTTTCATATACCTCATCACATATGTATATCATATAGGGGTGTGCCTAAAGAGTAATGGTTCTTCCTTAAGTTCTCTACTTTATCTGGATACAAAAGGAACACATGGATTATCTATCAGTTATTCTTCACTCTTATCATATGAGAAGTCCACCTTCTTTTTCAATCATATATTTCCTAAATGACACCCTTACTCTTTCATAATTCCTAATTTGTGGCATGTTGGAGCCTCTTTATCACCATTGTGGGCCTCTTTTTCACCCTTTGGCTTCACCTTCATCTCAGGTCTTTATGCAAAGAGTAGATGATGATTTTGGGGGATATTGTAGAAGAAATTTTCTTTTCAGACATGGATTACAGTAAATGAGACTGTTTCCAATAATTAGTCTGTGATTCAGTGATTCCATTGAAGTAAACCTAGTTTCTTGAAGCCTATGTCATCAGAACATTTTCTATAGAGAATCTTATAAAACCAGATGGGGTACTGGTGCAATCCTGGTGACAGATGATGTATTTCTTGTCTGAAGACAATCCTAGCTAGACGTTTAGAAGCTTATTAGAAGCTTATCAATAGACACAAATGTTTTGGTCATAGCTACCCATGAAACACACAATAATTAACAAATGGCTTACAATATTGCTTGATCCCCTTCTGCTTTCACAATGATGATAGCACGGTACCAAAAAAAGAGACTAAAATGTTCTAAAATACATAGTTCTTCAACTATTTAAAATATTAACTTGTTAGTAGCACCTTTCATAGTCATTCTCTGTCTAAGACCATCAAAATGGCATTCTACTGGAATCAAGCAATATCTATATTGATATTTTCACCAGAAATGTAATGAGAAGATATGAAGAACTATAGAATGAATGGAAGGCAGCCCCCTGGAGAAAGTCAATTCAATAAGAATTTCTCAGGTATCAAGTTCAAGGTGCTCTCCTGAGCACCAGGGATGTACAGATAAAAGTTAAAATGTTTCTCCCCTCAAGAAAAGAATATTCTACTGTAAGTAGAGAATATAATATGCATTCTGATAAGTGTAACACAAGGGGCGTAGTGATAGGAGCAATGGAGATATGGAGCCCAATTAATCTAGCAATACTTTAGAGAAATTTCAGCTTGAATGGGGGTGGAAGGCAAAGATCAGATTCCATAGAAAAGGTGTCACCTGAGCTCAACTTTGACAGAAGATAAGGATTCTGAGAAGCAGAGATGAGAAGGCAGGGTGCATTCCAGATAAAGTGGATAGCCTGTAAGAATACACAGAGGCTAGAAATGGAATGGTTATTTAGATCAGCTTGTTAGGCAATTTGTCTGGATTGCTAAGTGCAAGAAGGTGGGAGTAAGGTAATATAAAACTTAAAAGGTACATTGCATCTAATTGTGGAGGACAGTAAATGCCAGGGTGTGGAATTTAGATGTTATTCTAATGGTCATCGGAAGCTATTTTTTGTTTGTTTGTTGGAGAAAGGAGGAGAGCACAAGAAATGCACATTCAGACCTGTTCCTTAACAAAATTGATTTCCTCACTGTATGAAGGATGGACTGGAGAGGAGGCACTTGAAAGCTGATGCATGTAGGGGGAAGGATGATATACAACTTTGGGAAAGAGAGCAAAAATCAAATAATGAAAATTGCCAATGGCTTTTAAACTACTCAGAAAGCTTATTTCTGTTTATTATGAATACTTTCTTCAAGAAGTGTGCCAAAAAGTATCCAACTTAGAGATTACTAAATAATATCACCGCCACCAGAAAAAGAAAGTTGAATGTACTCTCCCCCCTCCAAAAACTGAAGACATTACAATCATTTCACAATTAACTGCCTATGTGTACTCAGACTATCAGGTGGTTAAAGGCATCCCCAAATCAGAAGAGTAAGTGAAAGAGTGGTGCAGCAGATAGAGTGCAGGGCCTAGAGTCAGGAAGACCTGATTTCAAATCCTGCCTCAGAACTTCCTGGCCATGTGACCCTTGGAAAATCACTAAACCCTGTTTCCTTTAGTTTCCTCATCTGTAAAATGAGCTGCAAAAGGAAATGGCAAACTATTCCACTATCTTTATTAAGAAAACCTCAGATGGTGTCATGAAGAGTCAGACATGACTAAAATGACTGAACAACAACAAGCAAATGAGAAGGTGTTTGATTATGGGAATTTAAGCCTGGTCTATTTAAGCTAGTTACTGACTCAAGAAATAGGGAATAGCTATAATTATTCTAAATACTATTATTTCCTCAAGAAGTTTAATGCAAATAATAATCATAAGATGGAGTTTGAGTTGTCCACAAATTACCATGGGTAGAAGCTCTCATTTAAAGTATAAGGTCATTCGTAGGGAAAACAACAGCAAAAACAACTCCAAGTTGGACAGAGGGTTGTAAGTATTATTATTCAATAGAACACCAATAAGCACCCTGAGGAGAAAATAAACCTAAAGAAAGCTTTGAGTGATATCTAGCCAATCCAGGTTATCTCAAAAGCCTTGCCCAAGGTTACTTAGGCAATAAATGAAATACCTGGGATTCGAAAAAAATCCACTGGTTCCAAATTGTGCACTCATTGCCCTGAATAGGATCTGTTTACATCAGTAATGTTAATATATTTGCCACATTTGGATCCAGTTAGTCAGTATCCTCTGTACTGTGTCACCAATTAACAATGGAAGTTAAAAGGATGATGTTGGGAAGAACAGAAGAAATGTGTTCTGGAAGCATCATAATTTCCTAGAATAACAGGTTGGATTTTAGAGATCTTGAAGAAGGAAAGATTCCAAAAGAATGGAAAAGACTAGAGGCAGTGACTGGCCAGGGAGATAGAGACAAAAAAGGACATTGAGTAATTGGAAAATATAGAAAATATTAATCTATATACCAAATTTTTATGACTAAAATCTTAGTGGGAATTGTCTTTGTTCACATAGAAGATACCCGGGCTAAAACATAATCACAGAATGGAAACATTCTTCTGGGTGATTTTGTTCATCATACCACATCTTCACAGTCACACAAGTGACACACAGTGAATATTAAGTCCTTTTGTGTTTGTTTCCTTGAAAACCTTTGACTCGGTGGAACCTAGTGCAATGTTGAAAACACTTTTCCTATCAAGTGTCCCTTATACAAGATATTTTTCTGTGACAGAAATCCCTTCAGAGATAATTTATTGAGTATTGAGACCAAATGAAGCAACAAGTGGAATATGTTTACCAAAGTGGTTCACCATTGCCAGGGAAAATACCCAGAGAAAGAAAAGCTACAAAAGGATTTCCTAATGATGGACCAGGTATACCAGATGCTCTTATTCCCACATGGCATTGTACAAATGGCATCAAGCCCCCCACCCAAAAAAAAACACTATAATGTGGATTCAGTGATTTCCACTGTAATGTGAAAGTGAGATGTCTAACCATTAATGCCAGAAAAACAAAGATAAAAACTGCTCAGTGTGCTGCTTAGGATATACAGCTGTGCAGGGCAGCTCTATCAAGTTATCTAATCAATATGTGTATCTTGGACAAGTGTTTTAGATGGATAATAAGTTCAGCTTATAATCGAGTAGGAGGAGATAGGACTGGATTTCATGCGGTAAATTGTTCAGTGCTTTTAATGATTGTAAATTGTCCACTGATTTAAAAGCCTATTTCTTTAACAACATTGTTGCCCTCATGACGTCAAAGAAACTATATGGCTCAATGGATAGATACCTGGATAAATTTAAACTCTGCCTTAGACACTTACTAGTTATGTTACCTGGGATGAGTTACTTGACCTGTCAGCCTCATATTCCTTATCTGTAAAGTGGTCACAATAATAGCATCTGTCTTACAGGGTTGTTGTGGGAATCAAATGAGCCAACCTATATAAAGAACTATGTAAATGGTTGTTGTTGTTGTTGTTGTTGAACTACAAATTATCAAACATGATCATGTCAGAGGAATATAAATTTTTGAGTAAGCCAAAAGCCAAGTGATAGCACATACACACTCATTGCGCATAGGCCAAATGTACAATACTTTCAATGATAACTTGCAAGAAGTGTTTAACATATTATTGAGTTTTTGTATAGCTATAAGAGAAAAGGGCCAGTCGTGTAACAACAATGGGAAATAACAGATGAACTCTATGAATGGTAAATTACTCATGGCAACACATAAAAAAAGAGGAAGAAGGAAACCTCCAGAATATTATAGTTTCATCTTTGTTGGATGATTTGTGAGGAAACAAAGATAAAACCTGCATAGGATTAGAAGAGGAGAGGAAATATTTGTGTTTTTCATCACCAGAAACAGGATCTACAAATATGAAACCTTTTCCATCTTATATCAAAGCATAAGGCTACTAGGTTGTGGAAGAGAGACTATAAGCTTCTCATCTAGTCTATTTCCCACTACTGAATATTCTCTTTAAAATCATACTTAATGCATACTAAATACTCAAAAATTAGTTTCTTCAGTGTCATGATGAAAAGAAATTGAATCAACTCATTTTCATACCTTGTACTAATGTTAGATTTTTGAAGTTAGTTCAGACCATCCTTGCAAGTGCATGAGAATATCCATAAATGAAGAAACTTGGCTCAAGAATTCTGAATTGAGAGTAAGCACATAATTGATGAATGGGAAGGCCTGCCAAGAAACTCTTGCAATGATACTGTCAGGAAATGACTAATGCTTGCAACAGAAAGTTGGCAGCAGTCATCATTAGATAACCATGGATTTTTCAAAGGTTAAACAAATGACAATGATGGAATTTCACCAATGCCCTGACATGAACTGAACACCATAAATCCAAATGTAAAAAAGAACCCAGATCTTTGTTGTTGTTTGATTATTTTTTGTTTTCCCCAAGAGACTAGTATGGATAAGATAGATTCCCCCTTATTATGTTAGGGAACTTCAAGTATTCTGATCACTAGAGTTGATTGATAGAACTGTCCTATAAACCATTTTAAAAATGCAAATCCAAAATAAATCACCACTGACAACAACCGCAAACACAACCACACTGGTCATCAAGAGTCATTCATCAAAAGCAAATAATATCCATTTACACATAAGATAAATAATTCATATTTATATAATAGCTAACTTTTATATAGTTATATAAAGTTTGCGGACTACTTTACATGTATTAACCCTGGAAAGCAGGTGTTATTAATATCCTCTTTTACAGATTAGGAAACTGAGGCTTAGAGAGACTAATTTGTTTGCCTAGCATCACACAACTATCAAGTATCTGAGACAGGAGTTGAATTTAGCTGTTCCTAATTCCAAGTCAAACTCTCTAATCACTATGCCAACTGTTAGGGGTTACAACGACATTCTGCTAGTGAAAGGGGAAAGGAACTAAATTTCCTTATGAACTCATTTCCTTAAATCTGCCTGTCTTAGTTTCCTCATCTATAAAATAAGAATAATAGTAGCACCTACTCCCCAGAGTTATTATAGGATTAAAATGAAATATGTGTAAAGTACTTTATAAAATTTGATAAATGTTAGTTATGATAATAATAATAAGTAGTATGGTAATATAGTAATAATAAGTACCATAGTGGTGGTGATGGCAGTGGTAGCAGCAGCAGTGGTGTAGTAGGGAAAACAAACACCAATTCAAGAAAGCAAAGTCAGGTTTTGAAATATCCCCTTAATAAAATAAATATAGGAGCAATTGATTCAATAAATTATAGAGCCAGGCATTATGTTTATTACCTGGTAATCTTAATGAGGGAATTGAAATAAATTTTTAAAAATTGGTTTTGAATGCTCAAACAACATAATTTATTTTTTTCTTTTTCCTTAAAGCATAAGTAGTTGTATGTATCCAAGGTAGTTAAGTAAATTAAATAATTTAGACAGTTGAAAATTCTGGGTAACTATGTGGCAGAAACCATTAAACATTTCTTGGCAGTAGCAATAAAAATCAATATTTTTAACACATTGTTTCTTTATTAATAAGTTCCACTTATCTTGACAATTGTCCCTTGGAACATCTTTTAAAATAAGCAGAGATTTTATTTGGATAATTGCCAAGTAAAAGGAGGACACCATATTAAAAAGAATAGAATATTTATTAATAGAACAGAAAACCATTACCATAGAACCTCCATGCTGGGATGAGCTAAGAAAAACATATTCAGATTTTTATTTTGCTTGTGTATTTTTCCTTCTGACTTTTCCCTTGGTACCATCGGTGAAAAATATGTTGAGAAAGTCTGGGGCCTGAAGGGAGTGTCAGTCATTACATATTAGGAGTCCCTGTGAAGGGTAAATTCTCATAATTTGAGTGGACATTTTAAAGTACTGTGAACATGTTGCAGGCCAGTGTGTGGCTGTCTGTTTTGAACCTGCTTTTTTATATATTATGACAGCTGGGGTAGGTAATTCACAGCAGTTAAATTGTTATCAACTACCTCTATTACATGATTATTATTTTTTGCCAGTTGCCTCAGATGAGTCAGTGATTAAGTAGAAAAGATGAAAAATTTGTATTTGTTGGAAATTCTAAATTGGTGTGAGGATAAAATCAGAGACATAACTTTGAAAAGCCTGCCTAGATTATGTTGCTATCAGTGACAATTAGACTTGATGATTATAGGTTCATAGGATCCTTCATTTATAATTGGAAGGAATGTTCGAGGTCATCTACATCCCCCCCCATTTCACATATGAGGAAATTTGGATTCAGAGGAATTATGCCTGGGAGACATCTTTGTAATGCTGTGGAAAATACAGTTAAGTCCTTCTAAAGAATAAATGAATATAGATATAGATATAAACATTATATAGAACATATATTATATATGACATAAATATACATTTTTCCACTTTAGTGAAGTTGTTAAGTCTTATGGTCAAGGTGCTGGGCTAGGCAGTGAGGAAGGTTTATAGGATACAGCTCCCACTCTCAAGTTCAGAATATAAAAGAGCAAAATATTCTGTTGATTCCATGCATAGTGTTATAATATTCAATAATAATATTTTGGCTATAAGGAGCAAATTAACAGTCAAGATTTTAGCAAACTGAAATTTGGAAGTGTTTCTTAGACTCAGCAAGAACTCAAATTTAAATTATACAGATGCCCCATATTTTCTTTCCATATGCATAGCTATAGAGGTGCTGATTTCAAGAATCCTTGTGTTGCCCTCTCTGGTGTAAGAGTAGAAGCCCTTGCAGCTTAAAGAGCCCAATCATTCAGCTGCCTCAAAGTCTGTAGTTATTACTGGGAGCAACTTATTGGCTCATTATTCCCATGACTAAATCAGTTGTATGTTAATAAAGATGGGGTTCCCAACTTAGTATTGCTGAGATCACCAACTTTTGACAGAGCTATATTCATTGAAATATAATCATAGTGTAAGGTGAGTGGAAATAGACAGTAATTTGCTATTAGTAGAGTTACCAAAATGGATTATTTTGAGTATTTCTTCTTTGTCATCCTTGAAGTGCTTATCCAGCACTGTGCTGAACATGGCTCCAGGCACTGTGGAAGAAATCCTAATATCTCCAAGGTAAAAAAGTGGAGCTGGTAAGGAAAAAAAATGGTTCCCTTAAGTTCAGCTACAGTCATATATCATCTTATCTCTTGACTACCCATTTAAAAGAGATCATAATTATAAAACTGTAGAATTTATAAATGTAAGAGACTATCCACTGTGCCACCTAGCTGCCTAATTATCTGTATTTAGGTTCAAAATAAAATATTGCTTCAAGTTAAATTTCAAGAAAAATACCAGTGGATGACCAATTTCAATAAATGTACTTCACAAATGCAGAAGGAACCCAACTTATAAATAATAATTAATAGAGAAATGGTATAAGTAGAAAAAGTGAGAGTGGGGAGGTTGGAAATTCTCAGCTCTGCCAAAACTAGTTTTAAAACATTGGTCAGTTATTTAACCTTTTAGGGAGTTCATATCTTCATGTGTAAAAATCTCTAACATTGATCATCTCTAACATTGGACATAACTGAAATAACTGAACAACAACACATATAAGTTATGTTGTCATATGATTTTAGATGAGAAGCTTCTGAGGCCATCTAATCTAACCTGGATCTGAAAAAAAGATTGATCCTGTTTACCAAACATACCTAAACAGAGGCTATCATTGTTGTTCTAGGCCAGTCGTTTCAGTCATGTCTGACTCTTTGTGACTCCATTTGGGGTTTTCTTGGCAAAGATATTGGAGTGCTTTGTCATCTCCTTCTCCAGTTCATTTTACAGATGAGGACTGAGACAAACAGGATTAAGTGACTTGCCCAGGGTCACATAGACAGTAAGTTTCTGAAGTCAGAATTGAACTCATGTCTTCCTGACACTCTATCCACTGTATTACCTAACTGCCTAGTCTGTAATTGAGGACTTCATTTGAAGGGGAAGGCACCAATAGCTATGGAGCCCATTCTTTTTTGGTCTAGTCCTTTTCTGAGGTTTTTTTTTCCTTATGTCAAGTCAAAATTTCCAATTTTTACCTTCTATTCATTCCTCATTTATTTTTTTTTCACTTTGGAGCCAAAGGGAGCATATTGAGTCTCTCCTTCAAATAACATCATTTAGTAATATTTGAATGCAGTTATAATGTTCCCTTCTTTCCTCCTTATGAGAAGCACAATATTTTCCATCTGTAGACTATTTGATCAATGACTAAATGGATTATCTGTCATTATTACCTTGTGACGATAATGGTAGATCTGATAGGCATTGATATTTATGTAGCTTTCTTTCAAAAAATAAAAATCTAAGTTTGAGAAATTTCTTGAAGAATTTTTTTTTTCCAGAAGGGTAACATGTAGGTTAAAGACTTTTGTTTGTTTCTATCCATTTGGGGAAGTTTATTTGGGAAAATACACTCAAAATTATGGGCAAAAAAATGCTTTTCCTTAGCTTGTGGAAGATAAAAATCTCCACAATAATAAAGAATTGGAGTAATGAAATATGGAAATTTGAGGAGATCTCCTTCTCTTTGTTGAAAATAATTAATAGTCATAAATATGTTGTGACAGTTCAGATTGTGAGAGGAAAAACTTGACTTTGAATTTTGTCATTTTGTAATTTCTTTTTATCATGGAAAATGATATGCATATGTTGGAGCTGTAATTATTGGTCCTGCCCAAGGGCCACACTATTTCTAAGCTATTGGATATCCTAGGATATAGTATAGGGATGCAGAATGAATGAGTACATTCACTAGTATGGAAGAGGAAACTCCTCCTCATGTAGGTTACTACCTTTTCCATTATTTATAAACTTAGATAGACATTGAGAGATTCAATGACTTGTCCAGGGTCACATAGCCTTTATAAGTTGGAATCAGGTCTGGAACCCTGCTCTTCTTGGCTTTAAGGACAGCTCTTTATAGATGCTACCTTTGTGATATAGGGCATGGATTTTTTGTTTCTTTGTTTTCTGTCATTCCTTCTTAGATTTGGTTATTATTATGACCAAAGGGATATTCAGCTGGATGTTCCTATGCCTGGCAGATTGGACTTGAATAAAAGTAAAGATTTTCTGCCACCTAAAACATCAAATCTCCTTAATCCAGTGCCTAAGGAGAGGCTGGCAAGTTGTAGACATAGAAGAACAAATACCTTGAATGGAAGTTTACAAAGTTTGATAAAACTAGTGAAATCTGGATTGTCTATGGAAGGCATCTGCAATACTGTTTCATTCTTCCAAATTTGGGGCAATCTGTGTCAAAGAAGTGGATCACCTAATTCCTTGCTCTTTGTCTAAAATATTCATTAGATACCTTTATACGCAAGGCACTATTCAAGGTGCTAGGTATTAGGTATATTTTTTTGTAAAATATCAAGAAGATATTTTATTTGGAGAGAGGGAATGAGGATGTGTGCCTAGGTTACTATAATATGATAATATGAGGTAAGGCATAATGGGGCAAAGGGAGGGGATACAATGTGCTTTATAGAATTTGAGGAAGAACAAACATTTTCACCTAAGGGGACTTGAGAAGTCTTCAAGTAAGAGGTAGCACCTGATCTGAACCTCAAAAGAAGAGAAAGATTTTGAAAGCCAGAAATGAGGAAGTGCATTCAAGACATGGGGATAACAAGTTCACCACAAACAGAGTTTAGGGAATAGCTAATAGACATATTTAACTGCAAGTTAAAATGCTGGGTGGAGACCAATGTGAAACATGGTTTAAAAGTAGGTAAGAACTAGACTGTTTTTGACTTTGAATTTCAAGCTAATGACTTTATATTTTCTTCTGAAGACAGAAAGCCACTGGAAGATTTTAATGGAAGGAGAACCTGTGTCTTAAGAATTTTATTTTGGCACCTGTTTGGAGCATGACTGAAGAGGAAAGAGATGTGCAAAAGTAGTAAAGCTCTTGAAGGAGGAAGGATTATAAAGAGTGTATTACAAATTTAATTTTTAAAAATAGTGATCGTTATGCCAGTGAGACATTCAGATGGGAAGGCAAAGTTTGAGGGCATTGATTGTGTAAGGAATGGAGATGAATGGGAAATCAATGGTATATTACAATGGCAAAGACATAATAGATGCCAAGTTAATACACGCATAATTATTGCATATTGTTAAATTTATCAATGTTTTACCTTCAAAGGTGAATGAAATTTGAACATATCTGGGGTTTAATGGGTCCTTCTATCTGTTAGGTTTCATTGGCATAATCTTTGAGAATACAGGGTGACCTCTCTACCATAATGAAGCATTGACATTGGACTTTAGTGAACTATTATCTTGGAAAAAATATGGATAAGCAAAACATAAAGGATGAAATGCCTCCTTGATACAAATCGGTATAAACTTACTTTATAAGTCTGCTTTCCCTCGGGTTTAAAGGCTTTATTTTTTTTTCATCATATTAACACTTACCTAGAAGCAATAATAACCGAAATCAATTCTTAATTAGCTCTCATCCAGCTTTGTTTTGTGATAGTTGTACTACTTTTAAAAAGAGAAATTGGGAAAATTGAATTAATATGATTGTAGAACACTGGTGTTAGAAGAAAAGTCATTCAGAAGCAAATAGCTCCCACCTTAACAATTGTTAGATTTCGGTCTTGTTAAGTCTAGATGAATGTTTCAAAGGATATTTTTGGTCTATTTTCAGTATGAATCCTTTAATTGACTATTTGAGTTATAATAGAGTTACATTGAACTAAGCAGTATAATAATTGTACAAAATTGAATGACTGTCATTTTTCTTTTTCATATTTTTGCATGAAACTTCCAAAAGGCATTGAGCTTTTAACTCATAACTCTATTGTTAATATTATTTTCCTAATTCTGAATACTGTAGAGATTTGCATTGGATTTTTTTTATTCTAATCCCATTTTTATTATGGATATCATAAGTAATTTATTCTAAAATTAAGCCCAATTAGCTAGGATACTATTTTCAGTTAGAAAATAGGACTGTCATATTTCTCATCATGGATTTCAGACAATATAATGATCTCTGTAATGAAGCCCTTCCAATTTTATCTAGCTGTAAAATATTGACTAATTACTATTCATTGTTTTTTGTTATAGTTGCCATTTAAGTCATGTAGCGTGGCACAAAGCTCATAACTTATATTGACTTAAAAATAAAATTGACAGTAGTAGGCTTCATTAGAAGCAGATGGACTAGACTGGAGATTAGAAAGATTAGACCTAGAGATTAGAAAGACTCAGAAGGGAAAGTGATTAGTGAAGGTCCCCGATGCTAACAGTAGGAGGAAGTCAGACAGGACATAGACAGTTGTACCTTCTATGGACAGAAAAGTCCATAAAAAGCTTTAGGAAGATGTCTATATCCAATTTAGATGATTAAAGTCAGCTGTTGAAAAAGTAAGGCAAGAGGCCGAAAATTTAGGTCTAGACGGAGATGTCCATCAGTGAACAACAGGTAGATCTTTTAGCAAAAGTATGGGGATATAAAAATCTAGTAAAAAAATAATACTTCTAAATCCAGCCAAGCTGATCCTAGAGAAATCTGGTAATATTAAATGAACACCCAGCCATAGGGATTCAGGTTCAGGAATGACTCCAGTCCCCATAATATTTTGTGGAAGCAAGGAAGGACTTTGTCTCAAATTAACCATATAGTCGAAACAAGAACCAAGACAAATACTATCCCATTAGGTATTCTCCTTCACATTTCACCTGTACTACTACAATAGCTTAATAATTTATCTCTACGACTTAGGTCTCTCCTTCTTGATTTTTTTGTATACTATGTTTTCAAAGAGATCTTCCTAAAATTCAGGGTCTAACTAAACTCCCTATTGCGTCCAGGCTCAAATTAGAGGTCTATTTTGTGACTTTTGAATTCCTCAACTTGATTTCAGCCTACCTTTCCAATCTTCCTATGTGTTACTCCCTTTTCTAAATGTTATAGTCCAGTCAGTATGACCTTCTTGCTTCCTAACACAGGGAATTCTATTTACAATGCATTATATATATTGACTCTCCTCTTTTCCTATCATGCTCTTCTATCTTGCCTGTAACCTTGTTGAACCCCTTGTTTAGTTCAAACCTATGCTCAAGCACCATCTTCTAAATTAAGGGTGGGAATTTGTGGCCTCCAGGCCACATGTGGCCCTCTAGGTCCTCAAGTTTTCAAAGGGTCACAATTGAGGACCTAGAGGGCCACATGTGGCCTCAAGGCTGCAGGTTCCTCAGCCCTGTGTCTAAATGAAGTCCTGGTCATCTCAGCTTTTAATGTTCTTTCCTCCATAAATCTACTATTTATTTATTTTATATAAACTTATTTCTATTTGTCTTCCATAGTAGAATGTAATCTCCTTGAGGATAGACATGCTTCATTTTTAGCTTTGTATTATCCCCAATGCTTGACACACAGGAGGAACTGAGTAAATATTTGTTCAATGATAGCTTGAATAAGATGCCATTGTAAATGGGGACTCATAATTAAATTCTTTCAAAAAGAAAAAGTAGCTAGTTCTCAGTCCTATAGCCATCTTTGCTACGAATTCTTGAGTATATGTGTGTGTGTATATATATATTTGTGTATATGTATATGTATGCATATATTTAAGATAATAATATTTAGAATGGGCAGCATGCTTAGAGATCACTAAGTTCAAGGTTTTATTTTATGGGTTTGCCAATTGAGGCACAGAAACTTAATTCATTGCTTTGCCCATAGTCATGCAATTATTAAGCAGGAAAGCCAGGATTTGAATCCAGGTTGTCTTATTCCAAATCCAGTGCAGTTCTATTACATCATGTTATCCCTTGGAAATATCAGTAACTGGTATTTCCATTACCTTTTCTATTTTGGGGTAGCTTCTCACATATTGTCCTATTTTTGACTCAGCCTGTGTTTTGGTTTTTGTTCCTGCCTGCTCCCTAGGCTTTGGTGTTCTTGGCTAACTTCCTAGTTACTAACTTCTGTTCTTTTTACAGTGTCTATTTTTTCTCTTGCTTTCAAATTTATTTTTTCCAATTAGCCAAAAAAAATCTATTTTCTCTCCTGTTCATCCCCCTCCTTCATTGAAAAGAAAGAAGGAAAGAAAAAGAAACAAATGTTACAAAACAAAACACATTTCTGCATTGGTCATGCCCCCAAAAACCCATATGTCTCAGTCTGCACCCTGAGTCCATCTCTGACAGCTAGTGGGTACCATCTTTCATTATGATCATCTGGAATAGTTTTTCGTCAATGTATTTTATTATTGCATCTAACCAAATCACTCCTCCACTAAACACTCTTTGATCATTTTCTTAATGCCTCTAAGATAAAATCCAAGTTTGTTAGTGTGACACAAGGCCTACACAACTGACATAAAGAGGCCATATCTCTTGCAAAGTACACACTTAGTCATCACCGGTGGACACTCAAATGGGAGACATCTGGAGGGAGGTTAGTTGGAATGCCCCTACACTTTACAGAAGCTTCCCTCACCAGGATAGCAGATAGAGCTCTCCAAATTAAATCATCATATACTTTGCTACTCAGTGACTTCTATGCAAAGGGGAAAATATGTTATGATGTTAAGAAATATATTGAAAATATGGAACAGGTATAAGGAATAAGAGAGGCTAGCAACCTTTATATTGCAGAGAAGCCTGATGCCTACATCTCATGAATATTCTATTGAAGAAAAGAATCAGAATGTCATATGCATGACACGTTCTGAATAACATCCCAAAATGAAATTGATCACATTTTGACAGATAGCAAAAGAGTAGTTACCAATGTGATCATTCTTGAATCATCTGTCTGAGTTTAGTTGATGGACCAATTAACAACTCTTTAGTTAGGGCTTGAGATAGGATGGGATTATAGTTATACTCTAGTTCTTTTTCCTCTTGCAATTTTAATTTTTTTAGTGTATGCAAATGTCTCTTTTTCTTCTTATCATTTCTACTCACTTTCCTCCTTCTTTACTTTTCCTTTTTTGGGATTTTGCTCCATCTTTTCCTTTACTATTCACTTTCTACTTGCTTCACTCCCCTTCTCCTGCCACAAATACATACTAACCTTTAGAAATAAACAAATAGTCAATGTGTGAGAGGGAATTTGTGGATGGGCTTGATGAAAGAGAATCCATTCTATTCCTTTGCTCAATCCTTAACATATTTCTTATCTGTCATGCAGCTTTCATTCTCCCATAGGACAACAATTAAAATTTACTGGTAAAATGATGCTTTTCTAAAATTAATTTGCCTTTTTTCTATTAATAATCACTAATGAAATTTTAATTTTTATTGTAGGAGCTATGCCTGTTCCAGACCAGCCTTCATCTTCAGAAAAGACTAGTTCCCTGAGCCCTGTGTTGAATACATCCAATGGGGATGGATCTGAAACTGAGACAACCTCTGCCATTCTTGCATCAGTCAAAGAACAGGTAAGCAATTTGCTTTATATTATTTATAGGAATAGAATTATATAGGTGAAAAATAGTGGTTAAATGATGATACACAATATCAAAATTAAGTAGCATTTGCTATTTTTTAATGTTTCTATGGGTTACTTCCATTCATTGCATTGGTTATGCACATTGTATAATTAATGTATTGTACCATAGCAATATGATAGGAAGACAGTGATATGATGGTAAAGGGCTTAGTTCAGGAAAAATAGTTATAGTCCTTATTACGTTGTCTGTGTGATCTAGAACAAATCACTTTCAGGATCTAGTTCCTCAGCTGTTCAATGAGATGTTTGAACGAGCTGATCTCTCAGACACCTTATAGCTGTATGATTTTTCTATGAACTATCTATGTAGATTTTTGTGATTATTAACATACACCAGCTAGAGGCAGGTCATATTGGATGATTATGTGAGCTATAAGTGTGAGAACCTACTGGAGGCTGAGAAACAAAGGTAAATAAGGTGAAGTGAACAGCTTAGGGATTTTAATGAAATCTATGTTTCTTAAGTATTACACATATGATCTTCTTAGGAATGCATATGCAGTTGTTGCAAATAGACTTCCTCCGTTGGTTTTTTCCATGTGTCTGGTTCATAATTCTAATGGATTACACAATTTCAATAAAGATAATCTTTGCTTATCTAAGAGAGTTCTCACACAATTGAGACAGTAACTGTATGAACTGCTAATAGCCAATCCTACCATATCACTTTGACTTATAAGAAGTGGATAACAATGGCTTGTTGTTTTAGTCTTCTCCATTCTTCTCTAATCACAAGTCATCTAGTAGTTACTAGGTATTTTTCTCATAGGTCTCATTCAACCAGTGGGTAAATTTCAGGTACCCATCCTTTATTGTGACTGGAAATAGAACTAGTTTGCTCATTTAGTCAGAGTTCTGGAGGCTAGTGCAACAATTTTCCTTATAAAAAAGAATAGCTTTTCCTGGACAGAAATTATTTTTTGGTCACAAAATATATACCTCTCACCTTGGCCAAGCACACATACCCTGCTAATGGTGTATCAGAACTACCATTGTCATATATGAACTCTAGGGAACTTAAACAAACATTGAGGATTGACATATCTTCCTAGATTTGTGAAATTTTCAGATGACTTAAGTTTAAAATCTTTAAGCATTGTTATACAGTTTCCAGTTTGTTAATGAGAGTATTTCTACAATATGTTACATATTTTCCTTCTTTATTAAGCAGACTACACTTGCTTTCCACTAGCTATCACCTGGAATATTCTCACTCTTCTTTTCTAACTTTTAGCTTCACTGCTGGCTTCCTTCAAGTCTCAGCTAGTCATAACTTCTCTAAGAAGTCTTTTCCAGTCCTTAATCTTACTGTCTTCCCTCTGTGACTACTTTCAATTCATCCTATATCTACATCTATCCCTGTATCTATATTACCTATATTTATATCATATTTATCATCTATGTATCAATCTATATCCTGTTGGCACATAGTTTGCATATTATCTGCACCATTAAACTATGAGTTCCTTGAGATCTAAGACCATTTGTTTCATTTTTTTCTTTCTTTGTATATTCAGTACTTAGTACAATATCTGACAAATAGGTATTTAATAAATGCTAGTTGACTGATTGACTTAATCTTTTGTTGATGATTTAGTCATCATTGATTCAACTCATTTTGATTGAAGAGACATTTATGAAGCTCCTACTCTCCATGGCTCTGCCCTATATATAGGGACAAAACTGCCTTCCAAGTATTTCCAGGTTATGCCCTATGCCTGCTTATAAGGAAACACAAGATAATTTGAAAATGGAGTAAACACTAAGAATCAGGAATGTAACAAAAGCCTTAGGAGATATCTTTCAAAGTTTCTTTGGGCCACAGGCCCCAGTGACAGTCTGGCGAAGCTTATGGACCCATCCTAGAACTTATTTTTTTTAAATAATTAAAGGAAATGATAAATTTGAGTTATAGATGGCTGAAAACAGAGGCATCTTTTGCCTTCAAGATCATGGATCTGCTGATATCTATCCAAAACTTCCAAATTAAGAACCTCTTGTTTAGGGACTACCCAAGTAGATTGGGACTGCTTTGCTTCTGTAATTCATTATTACCCCCCGCCCCATTTCCTTCTCAGCTGTCGCTTTTCAGTGTGTCTGCTTCCAGCACTCTCTTGCCCCTTAGATGGAAGCTTTCAGAGGGAACCTGAAGACCAAGTTTCTTAATTCGTAAATATTAATTTTATATGTAATACCTAATCAATGCTTCGGGTGGTAAGAAGATATTTTTTCTCCTTGGATTAAAGTATTTAAACTTTTGGAGAGCAAGTCTCCATGGCACTTAGGAACCATTTTTACTTACCTTCAGTTTTATGTCTGTCCCCAAATGGTTCAGATTACTAGAAGTATGATCACTAAATAAGGCACTGTGTCATTCAATGTTTCAAATTGTCTTGCTATTAAATTCTAGTTATTTACCAGCTTTGTAATTTGGGAAGAATAAATAGCATTCATTGTATCCATACCCGTTTATTTTTCCAGCAAATATTTATACAGCTCCTGGTCTGTGAAAAATTCTATACTAGGTATTCAAGATAATACTAATATAAATATGATTCAGTCACTATCATTAAAGAGTTTATAATTTATTTCTCTGGAATATACATTGCCTTAATAATAGTTTGTTCTTTTGCTCCCTCCATGGTTATCTTATTATCAAAGAATTTCATCACTAAATGAGAATATCTGCCCCACCCTGCCCCAAGAATGTGATATCAATGATACAGGGAACTTCTGGTAAGGAAGCTCCCTCTAACAATGCATATGGAAAAGAATTACACAATTTATGCATATAAAGAATTACCTGCATAACTCACTGGTTAGGTGGCAATGACAATAATAATAAGTAGATTTATATTCTCCTTAATCTTAGACAATGTGCTAAGTGCTTTACAAATATCTTATTTTATCCTCACAACAACCCTGAAAGGTAGATATTTTATTATCATTTTACAGTTCAGTAAACTGAGGCAAACAGAGGTTAAGTGATCTGCCTTGGGTCACACAGCTATTATGTGTCAGAGGTGAAGTACTAACCCAGGTCTTCCTGACTCTAAGGCCAAGTTTCTTTCTATTATTCTACAATTTGATGTCTCCACAGTTAGAATGTATGCTTCTTGAGAGTAAGGAATATTTTTTTTCTTTCATCTTTGTATCCTAGTGCTTAGCTAATGCAATGCTTTATACAATTTTTGTTGTCATTTGTTGTGTCTAATCCTCCATAACCCAGTTAGGCATTTTCCTGACAAAGATACCAGAGTGGTTTGTAATTTTTTTTCTTGCTCATTTTATAGATGAGGAATTGAGACAAACAGGATTTAGTGAATTGCTTAGGGTCACATGCTAGTAAATGTCTGAATTCATATTTTACCTCATGAAAATGAGTCTTCCTGACTTCAGGCTTGTACTCTATCCACTGTGCCACCTGGCTGACCCAGTCCACTTTATACAAAGCATGAAATACATGTTATTGTAGTTTAGATTGGATTGAATTGGATTAGAGTGGATTGGATCTGATCAATCCTTACTCTACCCATTGGCCATTTATTATTTTTGGAGATCAACCTAGTAATCTTAGTCCATAAGCCATCTTTGCTTTTGTGAATATTTCCCAGATGTTATAGTACATTGCTCAATATGTATCTTCCATTTTCTTAGTATGATACTGAATCTTTTATTTGGAAGACGATTCCAAACTATGACCATATTGTATATGTATATGGACCTATTTTTTTTAAAGAAGGAGAAATTTGTTGTAGAAAGCCCTCTGATGTCAGAGGACCCAACTTTGAATCAGAGATCTGCCATTTACTAACTGTGTGACCTTGATGGAAATATTCATGCAATAATAAACAACCTTTCTGAGTCTCAGTTTCTTTATTTGTAAAATGAGTGCATTAGACTAGAAGATTCCTAAGGCCCTTTGCAGTTTAAAAACTATGATTCTTTGAATGCTAGAGTAGATATACATTTCTTGAACTTCATTACTAGCTTAGAAATTTTTATATTTACATATGAATTGGAAGTTTTCCCTAACATTTCTTTAATTGTTCTGTGGTAAATATTTCTCGATAGCAGGCTATTTGGATATTAATAGGTCCATTATTATTGATGACAAACAAATAAAAAAAGATGTATAGTGAGTAACTTAAGAGATAACAAAGAGGCAAAATGGCAGTGGGTATCTTGAAACTGATCTACAGAGAGAGTGAAGAAAAGACAAGGAAGAAGTAAAGAGTAATGTGACTGCTAGGTGGCAGAGTAGATAGAGTGCTAGGCATGGATTCAGGAAGACTCATCTTTCTGAGTTCCAATCTGGCCTCAGATGCAGATTAGATGTGTTTCCCTTAGGTGTGACTATGACAACCACTACTACTACTACTACTACTACTACTACTACTACTACTACTACTACTACTACTAGCCTCTAACTTACAAGTAGTGACTGATGCAGGATACTTATGATTGGCTTAAGTCACTTAACCCTGTTTGCTTCAATTTCATCATCTGTAAAATGACCTGGAGAAGGAAAGGCCAAACCACTCCAGCATATTTGCCAAAAAAAGCCCAAATGAGGTTACAAAGAGTTGGACACAACTTAAATTTTTAAACTAAACAACAACAGAGAGTAATAGATAGTTCAAATTCAAAGTCTAATTAACAAGTTCTGTTTGCATTGTGTTTGTAGAAAATTTATAGTTTCTTCAATTATTCTTTATGTGTTAAAGACAAGGAGATTGGAATCATCTCTCAAAGGTAGAAAAGTGGATGTGTAGACAGATAGGACAGGCCAATACAGATGAGTAAAGAGCCCTCGGCAGCCCTCTCTTGATGCAATATACATGTTTATCAAGTGAGCCAATCATAATAATCTTGCCTTAGTCATTACCTTTAGGTAGATGCTAGCAGTAGTCGTTGTAATAGTAGTAGTAGCAGCAGCAGCAGCACTAGTAATATTAGTAGTAGTAGTGTAGCATACAAAGGGAAGTACAACTATGATGATGATGGTGACTACTATTACTACTACTTATGTCATTTTACAAATGAGGGAACCGAATTAGAGAGGTTAAATGGCATGTCCAGAATCACATAGCTAGTAAGAGACTAAGGTAGGATTCCAAGTTAGCTCTTCATAAATGTAAGTCCAGTGCTGTATCCACTATACCACTTAGCTATCTCTAAGATACCAAGAAGAATGCCAGAGAAATAAGGATTTTACCTCCAGGAAGAATGCAGGTCATCTATTCTCTTATATTCCCAACACATATACCTACACTCTTTTTTTACCTAGTCATTCATTTCCTTGATGATTTAATCTTTATTTCCCCAAATCATAGCACAACATTTTGCACATATCACAGTACTTAGCACATAATTGATGCTTAATAAATGTATGTTGATTTAGCATGGTAGCAACACAAATTAATGGATTTCAAACCACACTTGAAGAGATCCACTCTAGTTGTTGTTCATTCTCATTGCTGTTTTAATTATATAACTTTCTGAATTAGATAGTTATTGAGTTAACATTAACCATTTTTCTGGAGTTTTATTGTTGGGAGTTCACCCATTTATGCAGTGGAGCTACCTTCTGGGACTGGTTAATGGTTGTTGTACTTTATTCTCAAAGAGGACCAAAATGACATCACTATAATAGAGTCAAGGTGCAGTGTGTCCAACTGTGGCTGATCAAACCAATATAACCTCCGAATGTTCTATCACAGGTTGGGCACAAATAGTCCATATGACCAGTTGGGGTGGATTCTCTAAATTCGTAAGTCTTGTATTTCTTTTGAGCTACTTCAATTCTGCTTTGCTCATAGAGCAAAGCATCTTCTCTGTTGAGGACATGCCACCCTAGGAGATCCTGTACCAGTGCCTCCCATCCCATTCAAACAATTCAAAAGTTTTTAAGAGAGACCTTGAGAGTACCCTTGTGTTGCTTCTTCTGACCACCATGTGAGAACTTACCCTGTGTGAATTCTCCATAAAATAGTCTTTTAGCCAAGCATGCATTTGGCATTTGAACATGGTCAACCTATGGTAGTTGTGCTCTCTGCACTAGAGTTTGAATACTTGGCAATTTAATTTTAGGTTTTGTACATTGTCAATCTCCACACAACCTGAAGTTCTAATTAGCAATTGTTTTTGTCATTGTTCACATCAACCTAAAATCCCCATATCTGTTTTGGTCCATCAAAACTTTTTTTCCAACCTTAGTTCACTTTTCAAACATGTAATGTTTATCATTGCAACTGCTTCAGATTTATCAAACAAGTTATCCAGGTCATACAGAGAGTTAACAAAAATGTTAAACTGCATAGGACCAAGAACAAATTTCTGGCAAACACTCCCTAGTGACTGTCTTCCAGGTTCACAATTGTCTTATGAAAGTTTTGGTTTTGTTTGTCCACTTATTCAATTGACTCTGAATCCAAATAATTATGTCATATTCTAGATTATTCAATCTTTTTCCACATGATTTCACAAGACATTTTTTTAAAATTCTGGTTGAAATATATATATATATGCATATATATACACATAGACTTATATGTATGTGTACATACATATATTTATATATAAAATGCATATACAGCAGTCCTTAACTCAGGGGCATGGAACTTGCAGCTTTGAGGCTGCATGTGACCTTCTAGATTCTCAAGTGTGGCCCTTTGACGGAATCTAAACTTCACAGAACAAATCCCCTTAATAAAAGAATTTGTTCTGTAAAACTTGGATTCAATCAAAAGGCTGCATCCAGGGACCTAGCGAGCTACACGTGGCCTCGAGTCCACAGGTTCCCAACCCCTGCCCTTACTTGTTTGTGGAATAACCCTGAGGACAAAGGAAATATGATCAATGTGATGTGACTTTTTCATAATGAAGCCATAATAAATCTTAAAAATAATTACTTCCCTTTCTAAATGTTTATAAGGTACTGTTTTAATAACACTTTCTATAATTCTTCCAGGAATTGAAATCAGACTTACTGGCATGTATTTCATAGACTCTTCATTCTTCCTTCTGAAAATTTGGACTTTTCTTCTTTTTTTGATCTTCTACAAGAATATCTCCCATTCTCTATGATTTGGGGAGATTGCATATAAAGAGACCAGCAATCATATCTGCCAGTTCTCTACCTATATTAGGTTTACACAGATCTGGTGGACTGAACTCATTGTGAACATTCTTTTATTATCTCTCTTAGGTTTAGGTCTTAGGTTTCAATTCTCTAGTGACAGTTTTTTTGTTCTTCACCCAGTCTCCCAGGTCCAACTTGGATCTCAAGATCATTCCCAGAAGCAAGAAAGAAAAACAAATAAGAGTTGAATAGCTAAACATTTTCCTTACCCTCTATTGTCATCCCATCTACTTCAATCAATGAAGATCAATCTTTTGACTTCCTTTCCCTTAACATAGTTAAAAAAAATTCAATTACCCTTGGCATTCATTATCAGGTTTGATGTTCATGACACCATTCAAGTGAAGTGTTTTTCAAATTTTTAAGGGATAGAGAAAGGCTATTGATCACCACCACCACCAGCAGCACCACCATCATCACTACTATTATTTCACTTCTTCAGGTTTCATCATTGCTACCATCCCTGAGCATGATGCTATTCACCGAACAGGAGTTTTGTCATTATTCATAATGTTTATTAGTAATGAGGATTGGAATAAGTCATTCTAAAAATATTTCTTTTTAAAAGTAACTGACATTTAGTAGTCACTTTCTGTTAACTGTATTATGAATTTTAGTACAATGATTTTATTATTTACATTTTAAATTACCAAAAATATAGTATGTAAAAGGAACATTGTTGAAAATTATCATAAAAATAATATATTCTATCATAAAATTTTTTTTCTAATTGGTGTGTCAATGCATTTGCCATATTAAATAATGTCATTGGAATTAACAAAAATAATTTTTTTGATGATATGACTTAATTCCATAAAACTATCAATCATTTTAGACTCTTTGGAGAATTTGCATTACAAAATGAGAATGTTTTCATTCATGGAGACTGATAAAATTTCAGGAAAAGATCAAGAAGGTACAGAAACATTACCTAGCTAGACCAGTGAACCTTATATGCATATATTTAAAAAAATAAATTATAGAAATCATTGTGTACAAACTGGATTCTCTTTATATTTCCAAAACCAGGATTCATATTATAGCACACCTGATAAACCACTTGATTGCTAATTTTGAAATATGTTCTCTGTTTCAAACTAGGGCATTTTCTTCTTGATTGGGATATTCAAATTTGTGCCTTGGAGCCATACTCTCAGGCAAATATCTAATCATTGTTTTTATAATCAATTTTTGTTCACAGCCACTGCCCCTTAAAGGATTTGACCAGCTTAGACTATGACCCACTTCTGCCCTACCGCCCATAAATAAGACAAAGATAGTCTCCCATACCCTAGGGCCATATTCTTCCTAGACACAAAAAGAAAAGTCATGCTCCAGAATTAAAGTTTCTTGAAGTCAGGTACTATCTCTCTTTTGTATGTCTCTGCAATAGGCATATAACAGTTTTTATTGATAGTTATTTATCACATCATTATATTATATATTAACATTATTATATTATAAACATCTTGCTGAGAAAAATAAAAAGAGCTTTTCACAGTACAAACTCCTAGTTATAGAATTGTAAGGCACTTCCTTAGCTCCTCCCCAAATAAAAGAACACAAAAAAAAAGAAAATTTCAACCCCAAAACTGAGTAAAGATCACATAACTATCATTAAGCCCTTCTCTGCCACTAATTGATATAGAATCACCATTTCTCAGGCAGAGGAGGTATTTAATGAAGAGCCTTAGTTCCACTTAGAGAAACTGCTTCAAGGCTTTCAGAAACCTGCTCCTTGACTTCCTTGAGATTTCTCATCTGAAATAATCAAAACTATTGACAAGTGAGATTGCTGGACATGGCTTTAGCTCAGCTCATGCAGTGTTATTGATATTCCTCCCTCTACTCCACGCTTGTGGTATTCAGCACAATGATTCACATTAATATAATGTCATAATCCTTATAAAAGGCTTTCCTTTCAATGAGCCTTTGATCTTAGTACCACATACACTATTACCATGATCTTACTCGTGAGGACACAGAAGGCCTTGCCTAAAATGGCATAAAGAGGAAGCAACAGAGCTAACAGAGCTGGATTTGAACTTAATGTTTTCCTGAATACAAGTTCAGTGTTCTTTTCACTATACCCCATTGTCTCTTGAGCGTGGGTTCTTAGCTGTTTCTGTGTTGTAGACCTATTTGGCAGAGAAGTCTAATGAAATCCTTTCTGAGAATCATGGTTTTAAATGCATGAAATATAATACAGAGGATTCCAAAGGAAACATGTTTTCCTGAAATAAATGGAATTGTTTTCCCAACCAAGGTCACAGATCCTCTGAATTGTATCCATGGATCTAGGTTAAGAGGCTCTCTGCTAATTATCACTTCTAAGGAGCAGCTTCTTTTAGGAGCTGCACAAGTAGTGAACCTCTTTCAGAAAGAGTGGTCCAGAAAGTAAAGGTAGGAAATGGGGGACAGATCTGAGTGAAACAGATGGATTTGGAGTCTGTTCTCAGAGAGGACCAGTATTAGTAAAACAAAACAAAAAAAACAAACAAACCAGGCCAGCCAGACTGAGTATTGGAGATACAGATATGCTGAAAAAATTATACAGGGGTAGAGCAGGAACTTGAGTGAGAGGTAGAGGACCGAGAGGTTGTTACAAAATATAGAACAGCATACAGTAGCATAAAGTAGAAATGATAGTCACTAAAGGGCTAAACTACTGGAGTGAGCAATTGTTTTCCAGAGATGAAGGGATTAAAACCCAAATAAAGGTAAATAAGTAAACTTCCGGGAACAGAACACAGATCCTGAAAACCTAAACGGCAGGTACAAAGGGACAGAGTAGCAAGGATCAGAGCCCAGAAAATGAGTAATAGAGATTTGTTTTGCCTTTCTTTGTACCTCCAAGATTTAGTACTGTGCCTGGCACATAGTAGTCATTAAATATTTTTTTTTACTTGTTTACTGAATAATAGTGCAAAAGACTGGCATAGCATGGGTTCAGAACCAAAATCTTCAGTTGGTTAAAATGTCTTTCAGGAATCCAAGAAAAAGCCACAGTTAAGTTCACTTTTCTTTTTTATATTCTATTCCTAACTGAAAAGTTATAGCAGAAATTTATCATAAAACCTTTCAACTTGGAACTAAATGTATTTGAATGTCATATTTCGGTCTCCCTATAGGGAGCCAGGAATCTGGCCTTAACTCTACAGGGCAGTCCCTGGGAAACATTCTGACTAAGTTTGTCAGGAATTGGGGCAAATGTGGTGAGAGAAAGGAAAAGGATTTAAGTAATGTCTGACACAAAAAATTAGCAGAGAAGTAGGAGAGGAACATATATTCTAATTAAGCCTAGTAAATCAGGTGCACAATACTCTTAAAGAATCTAACTCATTCAATCATCTGGAGCAGCAAGTGTTCTTAAAATGTGGTCTGAACTTGTTTTTGTTTTGTTTTGTTTTTATTAATATATTTCAATGTAATTGGCACCCCATATAATTATATGTACTTATTCTATGCATTTAAAATCATTATTCTGAAAAGAGGTCCATTAATTTCACCAGATTGCCAAAGGGATTCATGACCTGTAAAAGGGTAAAAACCCCTGATCTAGGGAAAATATTTGCCCTCTTTCATCAGTCATAACACATGCAATCAATACTTCCCTTTCTAAGAAAAAAAAATAAGCCATATATACAACAGGTAGTGCCAACCCCTTCATTTGATAGTCCTAATAATGGTCTTGTCTTCATCCCATTTCACCTCCACATACACACCAACACATGATTTCCACTGACGTTCTTCACATCTGTCTGTTGATTCCTACCTCTGTTTTCTTAAATTGGACACAACTTCAATTTCCTTACATATAAAATGAAGTTGTTTTCTGAGGCACCACATCACACCTATAGGATTGACTAACATGACAAAATAGGAAAATGATAAATGTTGGGGAAGATGTGGGAAAATTCAAACACTAATTCATTGTTGGTGGAGTTGTGAACTGATCCAACCATTCTGGAGAGCCATTTGGAACTATGCCCAAAGGGCTATCAAAATGTACATACTCTTTGACCCAGCATTACCACTTCTAGGGCTGTATCCCAAAGAGATCATAAAAAAGAGAAAAGGACCCACACGTACACAATATTTATAGCAGCTCTCTTTGTGGTGGCCAACAACTGGAAATTGAGGGGATGCCCATCAACTGGGGAATGGCTGAACAAGTTGTGATATGTGAATGTAATGGAATACTATTATGCTATAAGAAATGATGAACAGGCGCACTTCAGAAAAACCTGAAAAGAAATATAAACTCATGCTGAGTGAAGGGAGCAGAATCAGAAGAACACTGTACACAGTAACAACCACAGTGTGTGATGACTGACTGATACACTTAGCTCTTCTCAGCAATGCAAGGACCTAAAATAATTCCAAAAGAATCATGATGGAAAATGCCATCCACATCCAGAAAAAGAGTCTGCATGTAGATCGACACAGACAAATTTTTTGTCTTGTTTTGTTTTATTTTTTTCTTTATCATGGTTAATCTGAATCATTCTAATTCTTTCTATGCAACATGACTATTGTGAAAATATGTTCAATAGAAATGTATATGTAGAACCTATGTCAGACTGCATGCTGTCATGGGGAGGGGGAGGGAAGGGAAGGGGAGAAAATTTAAAATATATGGAAGTGAATGTTAAAAATTACAAATAAATTAACTTTTAAAATAAAATAAAATGAAGTTGTTGGACTAGGCAGCCTTTAAATCCCTTCCAATTACAAACCTATGGCCTAATAGCTCTTACTATTTGGTGCTGCAACACCTAGCTGATAATGCCACATTGCCTTTTATCTGTTTAGTCTTCCATAGAGTAACACAAATTCCTAAATACAATTTCTTAAACCAGTTTCTTTCCTCCGAAATCCTAAAACAAGAACATTACCATAAACCCTTATGCAACTTATGATTTGATAATAAAATAAAGGATGAAAATTTAATGCTTCCTTCCTGTGAATTGGATGTAGCATAGATATCATGCTCTATCACATACCACCAAACAATTGAACAGATAATAAATGTACCCCTTCTTTGGAATTTCCCTCCCTCAATTCACCTCTTTTCTTAGGCAGCCAAACTAAATGTATCTCTGCCTCTATTTGTAAAGGCATTATCTCACCAGTCCTGACTTCCAGATGTCTGTATATCCACATTCACAGCCTTCTTTGGGATTTTCCCTTCTCTGTCTTGTTACCTTCCCTTTCTCATCCTATACTCTTGTGTAGACTAATTGTATTCTTTTTCCACAGTAGATAAAAAAATGAATCCTTACCCGTTTAAGCATACTCATGATACATGCTAATGTGAAGAACTCTGATGATGTTTTACATTCACAATTATTTATTTAGAAATAAAATGTTACATGTGTAAATTTCACAAAGAAATATCTTTTTCTTTGGTGCAGTGAAAAGATAACTAGATTCAGGGTCAGAGGACCTAGGTTCAAATCCTCCATGTGCTACTTACTGCTTATGTAAACTTAGACAAGTTAATTGACTACTTTATGCCTCATTTTCATCTCCTACAAAATAGAGGTGTTGGACTAAATTATCTTTCAAACCTCAACTCAACAACAATGAGTCTTTGAATGTTTTAACCAACATATGCCATTTTCCTTCTCAAAACAGAAGAACATCAGAAGAATATCACTGTTAGAAAAATGTACCTTTATTTTAGAGAGAAACTCTAGGTTTTTAAAAGTACTAAACATTTTCCCAAAGGCAATTCAGCCTCTCTTCTATCCTGTTGTTTTGAGCCATTGCCCAGTTGTGGTATCTTTTCAAGATATACATATATCTATATCTATATAACTACACACATATACATATACATATATGTATGTTTAAAACACATTATTATTATTATTATAGCCCAGAGGCATCAAAATTGTAGCCGGGCAAAACTTTGCACAATGGATTGAACCAAATTAAAATGCAATTGAGAAATAGTTAACAAAATAAATAAACATACAAAGGAATGTAGTGTTAATATATGTTTTTAAGTCAATATGTAGCCCATGGGGATCTTTATATATGGTTTGGTGAACCATATTTCTATTTGAGTTTGACATAGCTTATCCAACCAATATACCATCAAAACCTTTAAGTTTCAGGTAAACTTAAGGTAATGGAGTGGTATGTACTAGCTGCAGGAAGGCTGGAGCATATTAGCACTGAAGTTTTTTTTATGAGAAGCTCTTAAAGATTTTATCAGAGGAATGTGATACTGGAAAAGACGGTGCAGTCATGGAGTAAGAGTAGTGGGTTACTGATGGACAGCCTGTGTATTCTATTTGTATCTATGAAATATGAAGAGATCCAGAGGAATAGGCTCCATTATCTTGGGTGGACCACCTGTGGCAGATTTTCTGATATACTCAAATAAGAATCCTTTAGATTAAGACGTGTGCATGGGGTACTCCATCAAAGGGAAATGCACATCAGTGAGAACACAAATCCATTGAAATAATAATCCTCAGTGTACTAAAAGCAACATTGCTTATGTTCTTCTATTTCTTGAAATAATAAAAAACTCAGTTCCTAAAATTAGCCATCCATTATTTAGTTACATTCTGTTTTATTCACTTTGATGCTCTCTGAGGCAATTATTTATTGTTTTCTTGAGAGAGTGGTATGTAAATTAACTGAAACAGAATAAAATAAATAAATTTGTTGACTTGTACAATAAGCTTACATTTTTACAGCTTTGAAAACATTTAATAAGCAAAATGGCCTCCCTTTGCTGAAATAGCTTTCTTTTTACATGTTTTGATATAGGATTTACAAGATTTTGACACATCATTTAATCCTTTGTCATGAAACCACAGTTTTATCACACTAGGTATTAAATGTACCTTTGATGAACAGTTCATTTTTTCCAAATATAGCCTTGATTACATCCCACAGGTTTTCAATGTAACAAGACATTTGAGTTCCCAGGATATTGGTGTGCATTTATCTTCATCACTGGAAAAATTTCTTACCTTTCTGTGAGATGTGGCATGCATGGTGCAAGGCTTTGTTGTAGTATTCCATCACCATTTGGGAAATTCTATAATACCAGAACAATTATGCTTCTCAGTATATCAAAATATACAGAACTATTAATTATCCTCTAAATAGAGATAAAAGAGTTTCTGGCCCACTGGAATTAACAAACCACCTACAATATTATTGGATTAATATTTTTCAGTCTTATGAATTTTCTTACCTGAAACTCTAACTATGGACTCACCATGACTTCTTGTGAATGTGATTTTGGTATAGCCTTCAATGAAAAAAAAACGATTTTCATTTAAAAAATATTCTTTCTAATTTCTAATACTCCAGTTTGCTTATTGTCTTGAATATGACAAGTATTTTCATAACAATAGTTAACAGCTGTTACTGTTAAAGATCATCTTGCTGTTATTCCAACTTCAATAACCCTACATTGCATTGTAGAAGAATCAATAATCTCTAAAGCCATTAGGTCCATGTGAAGGTCTCTGCTTGCTTTCTGATAGTTAATTAGGAAGTTTTACAGCAACGATTTGTCAGTTTTTTGGCATTGTTTTTCATTTCCACCATAATTTCCTTTGTCCTTCAGTATGACTCGTCCAATTTCATTGTAACTTGAAATGCTCCATTTCCCCCTCACCAAGAGCATCTATATTTCTAAAAGCCATTGTAGTGTGATCTTTAAAAGCTGTAACTTTTGTTATATCAAAGAAGTGGAAACTGAAGGGATGCCCATTAGTTGGAGACTGGCTGAACAAATTATGATGTATGACTGTAATGGAATACTATTGTGTTGTATGAAATGATGAAGGCAATGGTTTCAGATGAATCTGTAAAGATTTATCTGAATTGATGCAAAATGAAATAATTAGAACCAAGAGAACAATTTACGCAAGAGTAATATTGTAAGGATTATAAACTGTGAAATATTTAGTATCTCTGATCAATACAATGACACACCACAATAACAAAGGACTCATAATGAAAAATGTTATCCAGATAGAGAACTGATGGGCTTAGTGCAGATCGAAACATATTTGTCTCTTTCTTTTTCTTGCCTTCCCCCCCCCCAAAAAAAAACAAATCCCATGGATAATTGTAGAAATTTGTTTTGCATGACTTGATATATGCAATGGATTTTGTATTTATTGCCTACTCCCATGGGGAGGGGGAGAATTTAGAACTAACAATAAAACTAAATTTAAAAAAATCTATAACTTTTGAACTTTTGCATAAGGAAATGTCCATTGTTTTAAAACTGCAGAATTAAAACACAACAAAATGGAGCAATATAATATGTGTGACACAAAATCTAATACTGAATTGAAACAGAACTAAGTTGGAAAAAGCATCTCAATATGGTTTTGTGTTATCAAGGACAAATGTTAAGAGTTAACCTAATATAAATTGATACATATGCATGCAAACATTACTGCCAAAAATGCAACCAATATCAAAATTATTTCTCCCTCAAGTAATTCACATATCACATAAAAGGAAACTTGAGGGAAACCTTAGATATTTAGAGAAAGCAGCAAATGGACAAAAGTGAAAAAGTCTGTTGTAGTCACATAATTTCTCATTTGTTTATATAATAATACAGTATTGTGTGGAATTGCTATCTTCTTAGCTTATTCTCAAATGATATGTCATTATCACAAATTATCACACATGATAATGTGATAGAGAGCTCAAAGAATTAAATAAATCAATATTAGTAGAAAAATTAATTCTTTTTCAATATGTCATCATTTCCTTTCATACATTATATTAAGAGAAGCAAACCAAAATGCCTATCAACAAGTTATGTGATTGCAAAGTCTGAGTCTTACTTTTTTGTTTCCTCACTTTGTTCCCTCTTCGGTGTTTTCCATACAGGATGAAAATAGGGATAGGGATAGTATCTGTGATCTCTTTATTTAAGGGAACTCCTGCAAGAGAAAAGTCCCTTTACCCATATAGTTGAGCACTTTTCCTGTAAATTATAGTCTTAGTGAGTTGCCTGAGATATTGAGAAGATAAGTGACTTGCCCAGAGTCACATACCCTGTATTTGTCTGAGGTCACACTTGAAACTAGTTTGTTTTTTTTTTCCTGACTCAAGATCTCTTTTCACTCTTCGAGAGCAGGTGGTATTTGGGGAAAAGATTTATACTATACTATGCCTAAATCTGTGCCAGGAGAAAAGATTCAAAAACTTCATACCTCACTTTTGAGAGGTTACTAAGCCCTGACCACAACTGCTTGTGCCTGTGTAAATGATTTTATAATAAAATTCTGCCAGATTTAGCACTTTTCTAACATATTCTAGCAAAGAGAATTTTTTTTCATTTGTATCAGATCTCTTTCTTCAAGCTTAAAAGCACAACCATTTTGCTTGTTTAATTTTTTCTTTTGGATTTTTTCAACTTGAAAGTTTTTATTTATATGCATTATTTCCAATATTTAATAATTTCTGCAAAAAATGAAAAAAAATCCCTGGTTACATCATATTGTTCAAGGTGATCTTTGTTCTTTTCAAAATGCAAGACATTATGTTGAGCAAGATTTCAGGACAGTTACGTATAGGGACAGAAGGTTAACTTTTCTCAGTTGGTAACTTGAATGATTTTAGCCTTCTCTACAGGATACAAGTAAACACATTTAGAGGAAAAACACCCTCCTAAATCATTTTCCACAGGGATTCCTGTTGAGTAATCACAAGTTTCCTTGAGCCATATCCCCAGTTAATTTTAGGCTTCAATTTGTAGTCTTCTTTTAAAGGAAATAAATAACACATACACAGGCACATACACACAAAACACACACACACATACACACACAAATATGCCATCAAGTTTGAGAATAGTACTTTGCTTGAGATGGAGACATATAGGTTTTCAAAAAAATCACATATGGGGACATAATTTGCATGTAAAATAAGAAAAAAATATGACTTTGGGCTATAGTAAAAAGAAAAGTGCTAATGTAGCTAAATACTTTTTTGGGGAAAATGCATTTAGGTAATATATGAACATCCTGGCAAAACCTATGTCAAAAATTTGCCTAAAGGAAGTAATTTATTACAATTTGAATATTTTACTTATTTTCTTTTAAGCTACTGAAACATGGATTGCCAAACTGGTATTATTATGGGGGCTTTGAATATTCGTCGGAGTTTTCTCTTTTAAAAGGAGAGGATATGAAAATTTTCTTATTTGCCTTTCTGATAGCACTATGTTTAAAAAGGTAGAGGAAGAGACAGGAACTGTTTGTTTGGATTTTATCCTGACAAAGAAGTGCTAGTTGGTAGAGTAGAAATCATTGAAATCTGTGAACATGTTGTCTCTGAGTTAATGATAGACAGGGAGGATGGATACAGGACATTAAGTGTAGTGTACATGTTAGAACAAGAGAATGAATTTTAAGAAGTTCAAGGAAAAGTTATTCTTCAGTCCAAAACTATATAAAAGTTAGTTCGAGGGGGATACTTTCATTGAATTTTTGCCCAACTTTTTAATGAGAAGGAAAAGAGAAGCGGAATGTTTCTAAAGAGAATAAGTTGATGCCACAGAAAACAGAGGTGTACAACTAAGAAAGAATAAAAATGAATTGTTTGGCACAATGAGAATGATCTTAGAAAGCCAATATGAGCCAAGGGAAATCCAAAGAATTGAAAAAGTGTGTTTTTTTTCTTTATCACATAGATTATAGAACTGTGACCAAAATTTGAAGTTATATGTAGGCAGTTTTTAGCTCGATGACAAAGAAGAACTTTCTCACAGATCAGCCAAGTAGTGGAATAGGCAGCCTCAAATTAGATGCTAAATGGCATTGATAGGGGCAGTGAATAAAATAAATCAGTGCTTCAGGGATTGGTAAGACAAGGTGAATAAAATGAGATAAGGCTGGAAAAGTAGGGTAGTGTCACTTGGTAGTGGGTCTTTTTTTTACTAGAAAGACAACTGGGAGCTGATGAAGGTTATTGAGGGATAGATTTAGACAGCCAAATTGATGTCTGAGAAAGATTATTCTATAAATTGATTACTGGTTCATTTATTTATGGAATTTTTTGAAAATCAATAAGATTGCTGGCCATTAAGTCATATTTCCCAGCCTCCTATAGTTTTTTTTTTAAATATTAGATTTATATTACAAATAATAATGTTAATTGCGTTTCATTTCTCTCCCCATTTTATACAGTGAAATTATTGTGTAATAATTTGAAGCTCTGCAAAGGGACATTTTAATCTTAATTGAAGTGAAATTCAACAGAGGGTAAATTAAAGTCCTAAATCTCAGACTTTATGCAAGTACAGGATTGAGAGAGATGGCTTGAAAAATATCTGGGCATTTTAGTTGACCATAAGTGTAATATGAGCCAAAAGTGTGATATAGTAGCTAAAAAGTGTTAACATAATGGGAAACTAGATGAATAGAATTCTAAACTATAAGAAGTCCTTGGTCTCATTCTATTCTGCCCTGCTCAGGCCCCATCTAAATTACTCTCATCAGTTCTGGCTCACACATTTTAAGAGGGACTTAGAAGTTAAAGTACATCTAGAGGAGGGCAACTAGGTGAGTAAGAGGCCTGGAAGCTAAACTTAAGTGATTAGTAGTAGTAGTAGTAGTAGTAGTAGTAGTAGTAGTAGTAGTAGTAGTAGTACCACAATCACCACCACCACCACCACCTTACAGGGACAAAGTAAATAAAAGTACCATGGCATTTAACATATTTTTGGAAACCAGTATGGACCCCAGTCCATACTATGGAGCTCAAGATCATTCCTCTTCTTTTGGAAGCATCTCAAACAGAATGCTTTCTGTGATGTGGGTTCAGTTAGAGTTGCTTGCTGTAGATAGATAGGGCATCAGTTTTAGGCAAGGAGAGTTCCCCGTAATCTTGATAAAGCCTGAGTAGCTAGGTACACTCAGATCTAACAGTGAGTTAAGCTTTTCATAGAGCACATCTTTACCAGTGGATGGAATTATTATTGGAAATCTCAGGGAACATTCTGGGGTCCATAGGTTGTACCTGCTTTTTGGATTAATCTGAGAATCCTTGCAGTTATGCAGAAGGTAGAATAAAAAAACAATTTGGAACAGGAAAAATAATTATATGTTGGACTTATTTAATTTAAAGTGGTAGAGGATATTAATTTAAGAAGTTCTATAGATAGATACTTTATGAGTCTAGAAAGAATATTCATGGTATTTTGGAGATGTCATACATGCATGTAATAATTTTAAAGAAAGGGAACATATCTTCTTTTTTTTATTTTTTTTAAATTTATTTTTAATATGTTTAGTTTTCAGCATTGATTTTCACATGCATTTGAATTACAAATTTTCTCCCCATTTCCACCCCCCCC
>CM053622.1:279797022-279823189 GCA_028646595.1 Phalanger gymnotis
TTTTTTCAGATATGTCTTCAGTTGTCCTCAATTTCCTAACAAAGATAAAATTTTAGTTGGGTGTCAAAGCATTTAATTATTAAGTTCATATACAGTGACTGTTTTTGTTTAAACTTACAATTATAAATACATAATACACAGTGTCCCAAAAGTCTTATTATGGTTTTAAGCTTTAAACAAAGCTTACAATTAATTCTTGTATTACATTTATCTCTTTAAAATAAGACTTTAGGGACAATGTCTATGTTGTTAGGAATTTTTGAGATAAACTTAATTTTTCACACATTTTATCAACTATAAACCTTACAACACAAGAATGCAGGCATTTTAACAGAAATGTTTCACGTTCATATACTACATTGATTCTTTAATATCTACTAAATATGATTTGGTGCAGAAAATAAGCTTTGATTCTTGATGATTTTGTTGTTGTTTAGTTATTTTCAGTCATATCCAACTCTTTGTGACCCTTTTTTGGGGTGTTCTTAGCAAAGATATTGGAGTGGTTTGCCATTTCCTTCTCTGATACTGAATGATATCACTGGATATTTGCTGAGGTCTGGCCTTCTTGATAGTCTATGCATGAAACTGGATAAACGTGAAAGTATGATTTTGATTTCTTCCAGTAGCTATTATATCCCATTCGTAATTTCATCTTGTTAACTTCACCATTTATTCATTATTTAAGATATTTAAGTAGCTGTGTGAAAAACTAAATTGGTATTCTTTTGAAATAAATGGTTTGAAATTTTATGTCATTTTAATTAAAATCAAACTTTGAAAAATACATTGCCATTTTTTTAATTATAGAATTTTAGGTAGTGTGTAGCGTAATATTCTTATTGTACCCTCGGAGACTCAGTGCTATGATCTTTAAAGGTGGGAACTATAACTTTTATTCTTATATGCTCCAGGATTTTGAACCCATTGATAGGTACATGTAAGTTTTACCTTGAAGCTGTTAGATAAACTGGCTCCTGGAAGTGCCTTCCACAGCATAATAAACCTTCTGTGTAAACAAGTTGACACTTTCCTGAAAAAAAGATAAATATTTTTGCTGCATTCCAAATGGCTTTTTGAAAGACATTTATGCATTTTAACATCTTAGACTCGGTCATTGTTTTTCCTTGTAAAGAAAGAATACAAATTGATACAATTATGAAACATAATTAATCATTTTTGAAAGCCTAGAAAAGCAGTGATCGCTAGTGGCCAGCATGCTTTCACTAAGGACAAATAGATTGATTTGAAGTCAATTAAATGATGAGGCTCATTGAGTGATGATTAATGTTATCCTCTATGAACTGTCTCCAGTATAGGGGATAGTTCTCTTTCTGGGGCCTGTTTGGTTCAGCATTGTCAATGAACCTCAAGTGAAAGAAGCAATCAGTCGGAAACCATGTGTCGGGTGCTATACTGATCAATCGAGGTATAAATACCAAAATGAGACACCTTCCTACACAAGCAACTTAAATTCTACCAGGAAAGATGAGATATGGACAAAATATGTTCAGATGTAAGTTGATACAAGATACATACAAAATAAATAAATGTAAAGCAATTTCATGGTAGAGGAACTAGCAATTAGGATTGAGGAAAGGGCCTTTGGAGGAGGTGGAAGCTGAACTGACCTTTGAAAGGACTTAAGATGTAGAGATAAGTAATCAGCAGTTTCTGGACATGGAGGACAGCTTGTGCAGTGGGACAGAGACAAGGCCTGAAACATACTCTACAGGGAATAACAAGTGGGACCATTTGTCTAAAGCATATAATGTATGAGAATATAAAGTATAATAACCTCAGCAAGATGAGCGGGACCTATATTGTGAAGGGCTTTCCATTTAAAACGAAGGCATTTGTATTTTATCCTAGACCCAATTCTAGGAGGTAGTGACATAGTCAAATGAGTACTTTTGGAATCAACTTGGCAGCTCTGTGAAGGATGAATTAAAGCAAGGTGAGAATGGATTCAAGGAGAACAACTGAACTATTGCCAAGTGTCTAGGTTAGAGTTGATGAGGTCCTGAACTAAGATAGTTGTGGTATGAGTAGAGAAAAAGAGATCAATAATTGAGATGTTGAAGAGTTAGAACATGACTTGACAAGTCATTGAATATCAGAATGACTGGAATAATTATGGGATCATATAGATTGAGAAGTAAGGAAAAGGGATTCAGTTTGTGGGAAAGATAAATTTATTTCACACATGTTGTGTTTGAGATGCAAGTGTAGATATCCAGCAGGCAATTGGAGATAGAGGACCAAAATTTGGGAAGAAAATGAGAGTTGTGTCAACTCAGTTGCACAGTGGATAGAGCACTTGGCTTGGAGTCAGGAATACTTGAGTTCAAATCCACCCTCAGACACCTCTGAGCTGTGTGCCATTGGGCAGGTCACTTAACCTTTGTTTGCCACTGGAGAAGAAAATGGCAAACCATTCCAATATCATTCCCAAGAAAACCACATGGGAAGAGGTCCATGGGGTCACAAAGAGCCGGACATGAGTGAAACAACTAAACAACAACAAAAATTACAGTTTTCTTATATCTGTTGAAATCTTGTACTAGGAAGGTTCATTGTCTCCTTGACCTTTTGGGAAGCAGAGTAGTGGATCAGTGGAATAAATAAAGTACATAATACATAGTAGTAAATGACCCTAGTAACTTAGTGCTTGATAAATCAAATCCAAGCTTTAGGGATAAGAACTCAATATTTGACAAAAATTGCTGTGAAAATCAAAAAGAAGTTTGGCAGAAACTAGGCATAGACAAACATCTCACACTGTATACCTAAACAAGGTCAAAATTGGCACATGATTTAGATATAAATGGTAATGTTATAAGTAAATTCAGGAAGCATAGAAAAACATAGCTGTCAGATCTATGGAAAGGAAACATTTATGACCAAACAAAAGATAGAGGTAATTACAAGAAGTAAAATAGATACATTTGATTACATGAAATTAAAAAGGTTTTGCACAAACAAAACTAACGTAGCCAAAATTATAAGGAAAACAGGAAACTGGGGAAAACTTTGAAATGATTTTTTTTTGATAAAAGCCTCATTTCTCAAATGTATAAGGAACTGAGACAAATTTACCAAAAAAAAAAAACCATAAGCTATTCCCAATTTGATAGTGGATCAAAAAAGATGAATAGAAAGCTTTCAGAAGAAGCTTCCTGAAAAAATGCTCTAAATCACTACTGATTACTGAAATGCAAATTAAAACTTCTCTGAGATGCCGCCTAATAAATATCAGATTGGCTAATGTGACAGAAAGAGATAATTACATGCTGGAGCTGATGTGGAAAAATTGGGACACTAACGCACTATTGGTTGGTGGAGTTGTGACCTAGTCCAACCATTTTAGAGAATAATTTGGAACTACATCCAGAGGGCTATAAAATTGTGCATACTCTTTGACCCAGCAATACCAGTACTAGGTTTGGATCCCAAAGGGATAAAATAAAAAGTGAAAGGACCAATTTTAGCAAAAATATTTATAGCTGCTCTTTTTGTAGTGGCAAAGAATTTGGAAATTGAAGAGATGCCCATTAATTGGGGAACGTTTGGATGAACTGTGGTTTATAATTTTGACAGAATATTATTCTCTTTAAGAAATGATGAGCAGGATGGTTTCATAAAAGCCTGGGAAGACTTATATGAACTGATGGCAAGTGAAATGAGCAGAACCAGGAGAACATTATATGTAGTAATATTATAAGGATGATCAACTGCAAAAGATTTAGCTACCCTGATTGAGACAATTATCCAAAAGAGTTCCAAAGGATCAATGATGAAAAATGCTATTCACCTCCAGAGAAAGAATTGATGAACTCTAAATTCAGATTGAAGCATACTTTTTTAAAACGTTATTTTGTTTTTGTTCATATCATGGCAAATATGGAAATATATTTGGCATGACCTCACATCTCTAATAGAAATCAAAACACTTGCTTTCTCAAAGAAGTGGGAGAGGTGAAAGGGAGGGAGAGAATTTGGAACTCATTTTTAAATGTTACAAATTCTTTTACATGTAATTCATAAATATTTAATGAATTTTTTTAAAGAAGAGAATGAAGATTTTGTATGAGACCACCTCCTAATGATGGAAGATAAACAACCAAGGGATTTGATTGCTAGCAGGATTCACTCCTGAGGCAGTAATTTTATAATATTGTAATTTGGTCAAACCACAGCTGGAGTACTATTTTGGGCACCATATTTTGAGAGTGACATAATCAAGGTGAAATACATGTAGAAAAAGGCCACTGGACTATTTAGAGAGTTAGAGAGCATGCCATATAAGGATTAATTGAAAAAACTTGGATTGTTTAGTCTGAAGATAAGAAAACATAAAGGGGAGATGATAGGTGTCCTTAAGTGTTTCAAAGACTGTCATATATATACACATACATATGTATGCATGTATATATGGAGAGTATTAGTTTAATGTGGCTATATCATTGCAAAAAAAATTCATTTCAACAATAATTTAGTAAAAATTTATTAATTGCTGCTCCTGTGTTAGGCTGTAGTATCTTACATGGAAAAGTAACACTCTGTACATGTGTATATGTATATGTATATGTATACATATACACATATATATGTATATATATACATATATATGTCTATATATATCCATGCACATATAATTTATGTATATTGTATATGCACATGCTTAGTGATATTTACACATATGTGCATGTAAACATACATATACATAGGTACCTTGCATATGCATTGGTATGTATGCATACATAACACATAGATACAGACAAACATTAGGAAGTGTCAGAAGAAATTCTGTAGTTTTCACTCAGTCTTGCTAATATCTATATAATACGGTTTAGGAGTTATTTGAAAAATGATAATGACTGATATATTTTTGTTTATTTCATCCAATCTTATTTACTAAGAGGATTTACCATGTTATTATAGCAATACTACTTTTAAAACACTACATTTTAGCAGCAGGGATTTATTTTCAAAATCAAACGATTAAAATATGCTTGGAAGTCAGTTTTACATTTTTAAGCTTTTAGGTATATAATAGTATGTTTTTCTTTAGCAATGGGATTACTTCTTGAAAATGTATAATCCTATTGATCTTTTCTTTTGTAGAAAGGTACCAAAAATATGAATTATTACAAACTAAGAGCTTGGTTTTTTTTAACCTTATGAGTGACAGGAAAGCAATTTTGTCTCAGTTAACAAATCAGTAAGCCTGTGTCTGTGCTGGACATTATGAAGTATCATAAACTAAGCATAAGGCAAGAGAACCTGTTTTCAAAAAGTTTATATTCCAGTTGAGAAGAAAACACTTTCAGCACTGATATAACTAAAAAAGGGAAAAAACAGATTTAATAATATTATGCAGAAGTATGTGAAAATGGAGCTAGAAAAAATGAAATAAACAAGTACTGGAATCTTCAGGGTACAATGTGGAACTCCATGAATTTCTCAATGATTCTCTAGAAATCAGAACCTAAACAATAGTTTTGCAGGGCTGCTTGCTTAATTTTCTACTAGTTTTAACTCCACAGGAGCTCTGTTTCTGTCAAATTCATTCATTTTGTTTTCAGTTATAATCACAGGAAAAATCTTTCAACTCCTCGTTAAAAATAAATTAAGCCATCATTCACCAACAAACATAGATTCCCTGTGCTACAAAATTCAATATAGAGTGAAATTTACAATTAAACTAATATTTAACTTGCTGTCAAAACTCTAGTCTTGTTATAGTATTGACATGTTAAAATGGGTATAATTTTTTAATCTTCTGGGTACATTGAGAGCACACTATGTCCTCTTTCCAATAGAACTCCACTATGAAGGAGGTAGATATATTTATCCCCATAAACAACAATCTCAGTAGTAATAAACTTGTTTTTGATAGGGTATGTGTATGCTGGTAATTAAGTATGGTAATTATCATTTTTATTTATTTGTTATTAAAAATGAAAATAACTTTTGGAAATAATCTGTGACATGCTTTAAACGATTAGTGATTTCTTTCCCAAAAGTATTCATGTTGTATCTGTCTCTATTCTAATTCTAATTGGACTCTGATAATAGTTCAATTCCTTTATATCTCATGAAGCATAATATTTGTTTAATTCCGTGCTGCAATTAGGATTTTTAGTTTTATTTTAATAGATCTTTATATCTTTTGTTAAATATTTCCAAATGACATCTTAAAAGGAACATTCATTGTTTCAAATTTTTGAGCTTCAAATTCTGTTCCTCTCTCCTATCCTTCCCTTTCTTGAGAATGCAAGCAATATTTTATCAATTATACATGTGAAGCCATGCAAAACATATTTCTATATGAGCTATCTTGGCAAAAAAGCCACCAAATAGTATAATAAAAAAAGTTTAGTAAAAGAAAGATAGTTCAATATGTATTTGGAGTTCATCAGTTCTGTCTCTAGAGATAGATGGCATTTTTATGGGTCCTTTGGAATGGTCTTGGATCATTATTTTGATCAGAGTACCTGTCTTTGAAAGTTGATCATTCTTGTAATATTGTTCTTACTACATACAATTTTTTCCTACTTCTGCTCACTTCATTTTGCATGATTTAATATGTCTCCTCAGTTTTGTTCTGAAACTATCCTGTATCCTGTTCATAATTTCTTATAACAAATAGGATTCAATTACAATCATATACCAAAACTCATTCAGCCATTCCCCAAGGCATCCCTTTGATTTCCAATCCTTTACCACCACAAAAAGAACCGATATTTTTGTATGAACATATCCTTTACATTTTATTTAATTAATTACATATGTGCAAATATATAATTAACAATAAATTTAATTTAATTAAACCTAGCATTAGTATTGCTGGATCAAAAGATATTCATCATTATTTTAATCCCTCGGCCATAGGTCCAAATTGTTCTCCAGGATTTTTGGACCAGTTTACGACTCCCCCAACAACACATTAATGTCACAATTTTTCAACATTACTTCCAGCAGATGTCATTTTCCTTTTCTTTCATGTTAGCCAATCTGACAGTATCTCAGAGTTATCTTAATTTGCATTTCAGTAATCAATAGCTATTTATGGCATTTTTACGTAATTATTGATAACTTTGATTTCTTCTTGTGAAAACTCCTGTTCATATCCTTTGATCAATTATCAATTGGGAAATGGTTTGTATTTTTATAAATTTGTTTCAGTTTTCCATATCTTTAAGAAATGAGGCCTTTATCAGAGAAACTTTTTGTAGTACTCCCACCCCCATTTTCCTGTTTTCATTCTAATTTGAGCTGCATTAGATTTGTTTATGCAAAAACTCCTTAATTTCAAGGAATCAAAATTATTCGTCTTACTTCCCATGATCCTATATACCTCTTCTTTGGTCATAAATTCTTCCCTTGTTCATAGATATGGCAGGTATATTATTCCATGTTCCCCTAAGTTACTCATGATATCACATTTTATATCTAAGTTGTTTAGCCATTTTGACCTTATCTTAGTATATGATGTGGGATGTTGATCTATTCCTTGCTTCTTCCAAACTGCTTTTTTAGTTTTCCAAGCAAATTTTGTGAAATAATTAGTTGTTACCCCCAAAAGCTTGGACTTTGTGGTTTAGCAAACACTAGATTATGAATCATTTACTACTCTTTATTGTGTACCTAATCTATTCCTTTGATCTGCCACTATATTTCTCAGCCAGTACCAGATTGCCTTCATGATTACCACTTTGTAATATACTTTGAAATCTGGTACTGCTAGAATACCTTTCTTCACGTTTTTAGTTGCATTGATGACTTTTACTTTTATATAATATTCATTTCTGAATATACCTCTACCATAACCCCTAGTGAATGAGGCTCCCTTTGTAACGAATTTTAATCTTTAGATAGATACATCTATCAGTATTAAATCTGTACACAGATTTAATACTGATAGATCTATCTAATAGAGATGTATGTATAGAAATATCTATATAGTCTTCTATCTATATCTGTATATGTGTGCATATATCTATCTGTCTATACCTATAGAGGCAGCTATGTGGCACAGTTGGATAGAGTGATAGACCTGGGGTGAAGATGATACATCTTTCTGAGTTGAAATTTGGCTTAGTCACTTACTAGCCATGTGACCCTCGGCAAATCACAACTCTCTTTATCTCGGTTTCCTCATCTATAAAATGATCTGGAGAAGGAAATGGCAAACGACATCAGCATCTTTGCCAAGAAAACATCAAATGGGGTCACGAAGACCCGGACATGACTCAAACAACTGAACAACAGCAACAAAATATATAGATATAGTGATGGATATAGATACATACTTCAGCAAAAACCAACCAACCCCTCAGTCACATGTGACATAATATGCACGGTTCCATACCCACAATATACCACCTCAAAAAAGAGAGAGTTCTTTTTTTCTAATTTGTTCTCCATTTTAATTATGACATTCAATTATATTTTAATCTTTTTCCCATTTGTGCTATTGTTTTCATTATACATATTTTTTTTCCTGATTTTACTTATATCACTCTGTTTCTCCAAATTCCTCAGGGACAATAATTCTTAGGATACAATATTAATCCATTAAATTTATATGACATATTTTGTTAAAGTATTCCAGAATTGTGGGAACTCCCTCTTCTTACATATCTTTACTACCACTAAAATAATCGTTCTAAATGTTTTCATATACTGTATTTATATAAGATCCCTCCATCTTTCACTTTCATCAGGCTTACTTGCTATGATGACTCCAAGACAAATAGTAAGGATATTTTAGTTTTCTTTTTCATAATTCTAAAAGTAGTTACAACTCCTCATAACTCCCATACAATGTATCTCTATGTCTTATTTTCCCTCAGTCCCCTCAATATCAACTGTTTCCATTTCTTGTCATCTTGGACAATTAACTGGATGCAATTTGAAACCTCAGAAACATTTTGCTTTTTTATTTTTTGGTATATTTTTAATTTTATTTTATTAGTATTTTCCTAATATGAATTAAGTTGTAGCATTTATCCATAGGTGTTTAAAACTTCGAAATTGTTCTTGTGAGAGCCATTTTTTCCATCTCTTTTTAGAGCTTATCTAAGGAGAAATGATCATCATTCTTACTTATTTTTGGTAATCTCCTATAAATTTTAGGTATCAGATCTTTGTCAGAAATAGTTGCTGAAAACATTTTCCTAGACAACAATTTTACTTATTATCTTAGATGCATTGATCTTGTCTGAAATACAGCTTTTTTTTTCTTTTTTAATTCACATAACCAGTTTCATGTAATTTTCAACTTTCTCTTTTACTTTTTCTGATTCGTTTTATCCCTTATTTGGTTAAGAGTTTTCTTCCTAGCCATGCTTGTGAACGGTACCTCTAACTACCTTCATTTTTTCAGGTAATGTGACTTCTTATGTGGAACATTTGTCCGTTTGTAAATTATTTTGCTATATAGGGTATGACTCTAGTCTATATGTATTTTTGCCTAACTCCCAGTTTTTCCAGTAGCTCTTTTCAAATAAAGATTCCCTTGCCAAGTAATCTATGTTCTCAGTTTTATCAAATACTGTGTGATAGAGTTTGCTTACTTTTAATTCTTGATCATCTAGCTACTCTACTCATCTAATTTTTCATTTTGAGCAATTTCAATTTTTTTTGAAGATTATTATTACCATAGCTTGGATTGTGAAATGCTATTAGCATTTCTTTCTTCATTTCTTCCCAATATTTTCTTGTCATTCTTGGTCATTTGTTGAGAATTCACTACTATTTTGTCTAGCTCTACAAAGTAACTGTTTTGCTGCTTTGATTGGTGTAACCCTGATTCTGTATATTGATTTAGGTAATATCATCATCATTATTCATTTCAGTAGCCCAAATTTGAACAATGTATGTTGCTCCTGTTTTCCCTTTAAGTAAAGTTCTATAACTGTATTTCAATTCCCTGAGTGCTTCTTGGCAATTATTTTTGTGGATTTCGTAGTAATTTCCAGTGAGATTTCTCCTATTATTTTCTTCTAATTTTTTGTTATTTCTTTATGGATATGGTGATAATTTTACTGATTTATTTTGCACCTTGCTACTTTGTTAAGATATTGTTTTAATTTTTTTTTGCTAATTCTTCTCAATTAGATTGAGGATTTTGTATAATGCCTGTATTCTGAATTAGTTTTTAACGTGAAATCTTTGGTGTAGTATGCACACTAAGACTAAAAACTGGCAGGCATGAGGATTTTGTTTATTTCTCTGTGTGTGTGTAATATGTATATATGTTTCATATGTGTGTGTATTTATATATATTGGTTTCATGAGTAATTTAAACTCTTACAAAACCTAATCATCTTACTACAATTACATGTCATAGGTAAGTTGCCAATATATATTAATGAAAGGTATTTCCATACCACATAGTTCCCACAAAAATAAAATTATAGTTTCAGGAGAAAAATACTCCCAGGGACACTCTCTTTACCAGTACAGTCCAAACTTTCTAGAGGTAGCTCAGGGTATTGAGTAGGTTGAGCTCTGGGTCTGGAAGAAGGTGTGAATTCAATTTGGGCTTCAGATACTTGCTATAGTAACCCAGGACAAGCGTAATCCAGGACAAGTCATTCAACCTCCATCTGCCTCAATTTTTTTTAACTCTAAAATGTGGATAATACTTCCCAGGGCTGCTGTGAACATCATATGAGCTAATATTTGTAAAATGATTAGCACAGTTCCTGGAAGGGAGCATTTACCTTTTGCAACAGAACTACTCTCTTCTGCTATAAAAGGTAGATGTTATGATTACCTAGTGGTAGAATATTTATTCTGAAACAACCCTTTGATTAATAATAATGATGAGGGTAGTGATGCATTAATAGTCAATCCCAAACTGTCATAGAGATGGCATTCTTAAAAAATGGCACAAAAGTAAAAAAAAAATGCTAGTGTTGATAACATTGAACTATCAGACATATGGGGTTAGGTTCCCTAAGCCAACAAAAATTGCGATCTTTCGCTAGATATTACTACAAATACACTTTTGTGCAAACAGTTTTTGAACAAAACATCAATTCTGACAACATGCACTTTTCCCAACACAATAACTATGAAATAACCCATAAAATATAGTATACAAAATAAAATTGGTAACAAAAACATTTCTTCTTGCTAGGAATTCCATAAAATTCTGTGATATTTTAGGCTAGTATATCAATTAAAAATATTTCAGACAATATCTACAGTACCATAAATACCTTCACTCTTTTTTGGGGATATGATGAATTGTTGATTTGCTAACACCAAACTTGCAGCCGACAGCAGCTGTGGACATTCCAGCTAAAGATTTATTTACAACTTTATTTTCTCACTAGGTCACATCACTGACTTTGCACACTTGGACTTAGAGCCCAAAGAACTTGCACTATGTTTTGAGGTCATAATTGCAACATAAAACTTGAGTTCTAAAGGCTAATAGTGAAAAAATATACAACAAATACATAGGAAGATATTTAATTGGCTGAATGAAACTAGTGAAGCACCTAGTAGGATACCAGCCATTCCACTAACTTGCACACATTGTGACTCTCATTTTTTTTTATCTACTGCACGTAGCCACGAATGTGTGCAGTTGGCAACATGAACATGAAAATGAAGTTACTAATAAAATCATGTGAATGCTTGAAGTCACAAAAGTTAAACATGCAAACAATGATGATTGAATATATATGTACATATATACACATATACATACATACACACATATATGTATTAGATAGATATAGATATAGATATAGACATAGACATAGACATAGACATAGACATAGACATAGACATAGATATAGATATAGATATAGATATAGATATAGATATAGATATAGATATAGATATAGATATAGATATAGATATAGATATAGATATATAAAATCTACTATGTGCCAGACGCTGGGCTAAATGCTCTTAACCACTTTAATGATGGAACTTACAGTTTTAAAATGATTTCAAAATATGTTAGCTGTTGAGAAATACTAGATAAAAAGTTAATGTAATTTTCCTATTCAAAAGTAAGAAAATATGTAATTCAAAATGGAAATTGTGATTTTTAATTGCATTTTAGATTTAACATATAGCCAAGAAATAGACATTTCAATCCAAAATTTAGAACAAAAATATATTCATTAAATGACTTCAATGAATTTCTTCTCATCAATTTATGATTTTATTTATTTCAAATAGGAAGTAAAGTCATCCAATAGGATTAGCTTGATCAAATATTAATTGAAGGGAAAATGTGAAGTGTAATGATTTCTATGTCATTGTTTTGAAACCAATTTTTCCCCAGAACAAAGTTAATATGAAAAATAGCTCAGTCCAGCCTAATTACAATATCCGTCCTGATACTGCACTTAGAGTAACATGTGATAGGGACTTGTTTTCCCTCAGTTCTTTAAGATTAATAAAAACATTATTGTTGTACCTAGTCTTCTCCTTGTTTTGCTATATTAGCAGGGGCAAAAGATATTAATGTAGAAAACTGCTTAGAAATTATGGTGAAATAAATTTTATATCCTCATGAAGACCAAAGAAAATTTGGTTAGCGAAGAGAGGTTGGACTATGAATTTCTATATCCCTTCCAATTTTAAATCTGTTATCCTGCAAACTTCAAGTAATGTATAAAGATAAGCATGGGCTGCTTAGGAAGACAGTATGATATAATAAGACTAGCACTCAGGTTGGGATCAGCAAGATTGATCTCAATTCCTGGCCCTGACCCTAGCTAGATAGCTATATCACTGTGACCTTAGAGAAGTAATCTCCCATCTCTTTATCTCCTTTTCCATATCTTTCTGTCTATACCATTTATCACTATGTAAATAGCCATAGCTTTTACCACAGTGTAGCCACTCAGTGTTTGTCAAAAGAAATCATTCCTGTTACCAACCCAGTTGAGGCCTTTATAATGTCACATACCTAACTAGCTTCCTCCCACTCCTTCCCCCCCTCCCCATGTTAGTCTTCCTAAATACAGCTTTGTTCATGTTGTTCATCCTGCTTAATAACTGTCAGTGCTTCTCTATTGCCTAATGAATTGGGTTATTAACTTATTCCTGTATGTATGACTAAGTATCCATCCAAGTGAACTGTTTTCTGTTGTTACCAAATTATGCTCCATGCTTTCTTTTCTCTTCACATGTTGTTTATCGAAATTCTAGTCATCCTTCATACCAGCTGATAAATGTCTCCTTAAAAGAAACAGATTATCATAAATATAAAAATCAAATTAATAGTTCAACTACAGTATAAAATCAGAGGGGAATTTATAACAAGATACATGTTACCAATGGATCATTTAAATGTCAATCTGCAATTTTCAGGGAGTATACATGCTTTAGTTAATCAGAAAAAAGTTAAAGTATCTCTTGTACCCCTACATGCCTTTTAATTTTTGATAACTTTTTTTAAATTTTTATTTTCTTTTTTGGGGGGGAGAGAGAGGCAACTAGGTTAAGTGACTTTCCCAGCGTCACACAGCTAGTAAGTGTCAAGTGTCTGAAGCTAGATTTGAACTCATGTCCTCCTTACTCCAGGGCTGGTACTCTATCCACTGCACCACCTAACTGCCCGAATTTTTGATAACTTTTCACCTTTTACATTGACTTCACACATCATTGTTTTTCTCAGCAAGCAGGAAAGAGTGAAAAATTAATATAATGCAGCACAACATTATGTACAACTTCAGGGCACAATATTTGTTTTATCTTATTTTATCTGACACTTTGACAAGTATCTGAACATTTCAGTGAAAAGAGGAGATTGCATAGGTTTAAAATATTAAATACCCAAAAGAAATAGGTCACAGTGCACTTGAGTCTATTCCCAAAGGCAGAAATCATGGTATGAGAAATAACTCATACCTACCTATAGATGATTTGGTTGGTGAGTTAATTTTTAAAGTTTATGGCCTTATCAAACTATTAGGAGAAGCAGAGGTTTAGGAGGCTATTTAAGTTGTCATCTGATGTTAATGTATTTTTCTGCTCTCCTCATTGAACCACAGCTAAATCTTTGCAAGAAATGACAATTTATTCTACTTTTAAAGACTCTCAGAGAACATTTTACTGTCACCTTCTCTGATTTTAAAGTATTGTTATTTTAGTAATCCCTTATTTCTCTGTCCTAATCCCTAAACCCTAAACCTAAGGTCTCAAGGCATATTCTGGGAGCCCTCAGTTTTTAGTAGCCTCAACCCCAAATTACTTTGCATTTTAGCAGATCTCTTATTTCAGAATTGTACCTTTTCTGCAACTTACAGTTTCAGGTAGTTGCTTGTGTTTACTTTATGTATTTTGTATTTACCTATTTGCCAAATAAGATAGGCAGGGCCCATCAGGTTTCAGAACAGTAAATGAACTGAAGAAATAAAATATTGAATTCCTGTGTGACAACCAGTGGGATGAGCCAATTGTCCAACATTTTGGACAAGTATAGAAAAAAAATGACCATAGTTTTGCTAATTCTTTAGTTGGGAGTTCCTATACACTCACTATGATAAGTGACTATAGATCAAATGTGAATGTTATCTGGGCAGTTCAATATTGTAATTCAATATATAGCATTGAAAGGTCTTAGATATAAAGCAAAGGACTCAGATGATCTAGAGCTTGATATTTTGTTGTTCCCTTAACACATACTGCTTTGGTCTATGACTCCTTACATAGTATGAGAATGCCTAAATTTATGTCAAAAGACATCATAGATCAGAGGTGAGGAACCTGCAGCCTGGAGGCCACATGTGGCCCTTTACGTCCTCAAATATGACTCTTTGACTGAAGCCAAACTTCACCAAACAAATCTTTTTATTACCTTGTGGGGGCATAGGGATTTATTCTGTAAATTTAGATTCAGTCAAAGGCCTGCACTTGAGGATCTAGAGGGCCAGATGTGGCCTCAAGGCCTTAGGTTCCCCACCCCTGTCATAGACCCTCTTCAGTGTCATAAATACTAAGTTGAATTTGGCAAGACTAACAGCAATAATCTCATATCTCTGAGCACTTGAAGGATTATACACACACATATATGTTTATCTATAATATGTTTGTGTTTGCAATTGCCTTGTGAAGCATGATGCTGATATTATAAATGGAAAAAGTGATACTAAAAGGGGCTTAGGGATTTATTTGTCCTTACATAGCTACTAAAGAGCAGAATGGGAAATCAAGATCAGATCTCCTATTTCCAAGTACAGTGATCTGCCTAGTTCACCAAGTTGCCTCTCAAAATGTTTTATCATTTCACATATGTTTGAGTGAAAATTGTATGTGTCGCTCCAGCTTCCATTAGCATTTATTTTTCTGAAAACCATCTTTATAATTGATGTTCCTGTAGTTCATGTCAACAGAGGCCATGCTTTGAACTGACTACAAGTGTAAACTGTCTTCCCACCATTGTTAGGTAGCCTTTGGAGGTCAGGTCAAAAGAGGATGGATAGGCTATGGAATGTGCTTCTTAGCTAATTAGTTCCTGTACATTTTCTCTGGGTCTATTCTTTTGGCTTTTGATATAAACTTAAAAATGTTCATTTTTTCCCCTTATAATTCCTTTCTTTTACCTTTTGTCATAAGAAGTAAAGTAATTGATGTACTTTGTTTTTTTTTTCCTGAAGAGCATTTTTTTAAAAAAGTAATTTGAAATAGGTAGCCTCCCCAAATATTGTGACAAAATGTTAAGACATTACGTGATTACTGAATTATTCCAGAACACCTCCCAGGGTTTGATATTTCTCTTTCCCTATCCAGGCAGCTACTTGGCACAGTAGATAAAGTGATGGACTTGGAGTCAGGAAGATCTGAGTGTAAATGCTACCTCTACATGTAAAAGCTGTGTGACTCTAGGCAAATTATTTAACTTTATCTGCCTCAGTTTTCTCTCTGCAAAATGGGGATAGTGAAAACTTCTAAAGCCCAGAGTTGTTGTGAGGATGAAATGAAATAATATCTGTAAAGTGCTTTGCAAAGTACTATATAAATGTGAATTATTTATCTTCAGGGAATGGGAAGTGCTATTTCTCTCTTTCCTTACATATTTTGCCTATAGAGACCAGAGTATTTGCATCTGATCAAAATACATTTTTTACATCTTTATTTTCAATCTCTGAATGTTTGGAGAAAATACTAGTGCTATTAATGACTCAGATCTGTTTTTTCTATGTGTGGCTGTGTTTTATCACCTCTATCAAACCAATTGACCGACAGCTGTTCTTTCTGCTGTTTTACCTTCCTTAATACATGCTATGATACCAGATGAAATGCCAGAGTCAGATCATAAGTATATAAATATTGAAAGCTCTTGAGAATAGAGATCAAGTATAATTTCTCTTGCCATTCTCTTCCCCAACCTAGCACAATGTCTTGTATGCAGCATGTATTCATTATTTAATGAATGGAATATATAGGCAGATACCATCAGTGTAATAATCAGGGTTGAAAATTTAATAAAACAGAGCTTCTGTGTTGCTCATGGAACTCAATGCTCCTCCTTTTGACTGTTACCATAGACTCAGGTGTTGCAACCAAAATACAAACAACATTGTCCTCAAAAAAGTGTTTCTCACTTTTGATAAAAGATCCCAGAAAAAGAAATGAGAGGATTCCATGTGGCAAAGCAGAATTCTAATGCTAGACATTCTAAAGAGGCCTATTTCTGTGTTGAGGATTAGTTCTAATGCTCATCAAGCTGAATAATTTATATTAAAGTTGGAGTGGATTGTCTACATGGGGTTTTTTTGCTGTCAAGTTTCCTCCAGGAAAGCACACTCACTGAAGCCATGTCTTCTTTGTTTTGTATTGGAAAACATGTTGAGCTCCCACAATTACTTGGCTCCCTCCAATGCTGATTTTTTTGATGTTGCCTAGTGGAAGACTTTGCCCATTATCCAAAATTCTGTGAAAGCTATGAAGTCTTCAGTTCAAGAATACCCAATAACTTTTGATACTTAAAATACTGAAAAAGCCGTTGTTCACTGAAATTTGGTCTTGGCCAAAAAAGTTGCGGGTCTATTCATATAGGGAGATAGATATCTTTACCTATTAGATAGAGATATCTGTATTTCTCTATATGAATTAAGAAAGTCAGATTGGTAATAGTGGTGTTAGCAACATTTACGGAATATATATTAAGTACCATCCTGATTCAGAATATATACACATGTGCTTAAATGTGAATACATATGTGCGTATATAGGTATATGTGGGAGTACATAATAGCATTGATGATTCTAGTGGAATACATGTCCTGTCTACCAGGTATCCCTCACTTTTGCCACAAATTTTGGACTCAGAAATTTCTTAGATTACATTATTTCTTTGGTTCTCTTTCATAATACATTTTTTTTTTTTATTGAGTATCACTTGCCCCAGCTTTCTATTGCCTTCTCAGTGATATTTATTTTCAGGAAAGTGGAAAAAAACAGAAATTTATTGTTTAGATGTGGGACCATTCCAAAGAACCCTCTGTTATTTTATAATTATTTTCCCATGAGAAGCAGTGGATGGAAGTGCAGTGCAGTGGATGGAACACTGGACCTGAAATCAGGAAGACCTGAATTAAATCCTGGCTTTAGACTCTTATTACCTCTGTACCTTACTACCACTTTACCTCTGTTTACCAAGTTTTCTCACCTCCAAAATGTAAATAATAATAGTATTTATTTCCCACAGTTGCTGTGAGAATCAAATTAGAAAATATCTATGAAAAGTACTTACACAGTGCCTGTCACATAGTAGGCACTATATAAATGCTTATTCTCTTTCCACTTCCCTACTAAACTAATTATATGTGTGAGTGTGTATGTGTTATTAAAGATGAAAGTATGTTGTAAAGTATTAAGTATGAAAGAGATTGATAGAAAGAACACAGACTATGATATAAGGTGTCAGTTGATGAGCCTACACTGTGAAATTAAATTCAAACATTAGTTTGAATTTGTGTGTGATTGCCAATTCCTTATGTCCCAATATATGGACCTGCCACCAAGTAGTGGTAAAGGTATGTATATAGATCCAGGAAGTCAGCACACTTCTGAGGTAGATTTTGATCCAATTACTGAATATTTTATCAAGGATACTTATAGAATCAACCAAAATATGATTGCCAATCAAAATAATTATATTTAAAGAAATATAAAGTCTTAAAGTAAACAAATGAAAACATTTGAGGGATTATAAGATTTATTATGGGAAAGGAATTTAAAGATCAGTTTGTCCCACTTCTCATTTTACAAGCAAGAAAACTGAGTTTGATAGAGGTGGGCTTGACTTTCCCAAGGTCAAACAATGGCAGTCAGGATTTGAAACCAGCTCTTCTAATTCCAAGTGTATCATTTCTTCTTTATTATGCACAGTTAAAATGTACCTGCATAACAATATTATACTTATTTATGACCTGAGCTCATTTCTTATTCTGGTCAGGCAAACCTCGTGTACATCTTTAGTTAGATTTATGCTTTTTATGTTTTTCGAAAGGTTTTTGTTGCACTCCAGCTTTAATGGTTTTTGTATAGCCATATATTTCATTATCTTACTTCTTCAGGTATCTGATGTCTTTCATCTCCCAACGACCACAAGGAACTCATATCACTCAGAGCTGTTTTTCTAACACCTTCCCCTCTGAGTAGAAAGACTTAATGGCCCTATGTTTTAGGTTTTCTACATTAATTTTTTTTAAATCTCCCCAAGTATCGTTTGATGAATTATACAGTAGCTTTGCTTCACACCTTTCTTTACTGTTTTAAGATAAAGGGAAAGATTTTTAAATTGCAGAACAATTTAAATTATAGAAAAAGATTAAGGGAATACTGTAAAACCTGATATAGAATTGTGGAATATTAAAGCAAAAAGATGTTAATTAAAACTCAGAGAAATTTTGTACTTGTTCTATATGACCTCAGTGGATAGCACTAAGAACAACATGTGGAAATTGCAGAGGGGAAGATGTAGACTCCCTTTAAGGAATGTTTCCCCATTAATTGGAGTTTTCCTAATGTAAAATTGGTTGCTTTGGGTTGTAGGGGATTCCTACTTATTAGAGGTCTTCAATTCAGATTGGATGGTATTTGGAGAGGAGGTTTTATGGCAAGGACAGGCTGTATCAGAGGTGCACCTTGTCTTAGTGGGTAGAGCGCTAGACTTGGGGTCAGAAAGGTCTAGATTCTAACATGCCAATTTTTAGTTGTGTGAGAATGAAGAAGTCCTTTCATCTCTCAGAGTCTCCATAACACTTTGACACAAGTTATAGAGAGATGCTGATCTCTGATCATGAAGTTTCAGCAGCTGAATTAATAACCTTACTGAAATCATAGATTATTGACATCATGATATACATCAGGTTGTTCTAGATAGCCTCTGTAATTCTGTGATTCAATATATAAACTTAGCCCAGAGTTTTCATAATTAATAGTGGAATAAAGACTAGAACCAGCATTTTCCAACTTCTTAAATCAGATGTAGTAGAAGTGATTTTTAGTGTCAAATTTAGTGTGTGGACTCGACAATTTAAAATAGAGACTTTTGATAGAGGATGTGAAAATAAGCATTAATGAAACATATTATTAAATTGCACATACAGGTTGGTTTCTCTTTTATCAGCTGTTTTCACTTGGGAATGTATATAAATGTATTTCAGGTTTATAACTTTGATCTGTCCTACTAACTGTGATGGATTAAAATTAAACTTGGGTTTTAGATTGTATATACACATGTGTTTATTCAACAAGACACACAATGAATATTAATGATGTAAAAAAGGAATATTTACTCAATATAAGCAGCCAAGTCATCTGGATTATTTTGTTAAAAAACTGACAGATAAAACAGATTCCTTATTGTATGGGGCTTGTTATCATTTATACTTTAAATTTGATCCTAAAACAGAATAAAGCATTCCCCCAGGATTTAATAGTCATATAACTGAGCCAACAAACTTCCAATTATCTTTTTGTATATCAGGAAATGTTATATGATATCTGAACAAATTTTATTGTTTTCTTTTAATCATGTTTTATAGGAGATGTGATTCTTATTTTTTTTTAAAAAAAAAAAGGTACTAGAGATGAAAAAAAGAATTTTAGGAGCAATGTTTGCAGTGATAGTAATCACAGAATTGTTTGGTCAATAAATGTTAAACAGACTCCCTGAAAAAAAAAAAGGTTCCCAGGACACACTATTAAATTTAATGTGCATTATTAAAATTTTCTCCATAATTTTCTTAAGACAATCAACAAAACAAATAAAGCACTGATTTTTTAGCACTTGATTATTTCTGAAAGGTAAATACTTATCCAGTAATTTAACAATCTCTTAGACTGTGGTGTAAGCTGATTAGCTTACTGCTTTTTAAATTCTTTTTTATTTCATTAACTATTTTCCTATTAAATTGTAATAATTTCAAATATTTTATTTTTTACAAATATATTTGTTTTTTAAAGTTCTGAGTTCCAAATTCTCTCCCTGGTTTTAAACACCCGCCCATCACTCAGCTTAGCTATGAACAATGGCTATTTTTCCAATTGTTTAGATCTGACTTCGTTTGAGTGAAAAGTGTTTTGCAATTGTGTTCACATACTTACTGGGTTTGTCTTACCATTTAGACTCCCAATTATTTTATATTTCTGCCATTACTTTGAATATATAATACTTAAAATAGTATAATATATAATATTAGATATGTAAAATAATTATTTTAGATGGAATTTCTCCATTTCTTATTGCTGGACTTCATTAATAATGTAGAGAAATGCTAATGATTCATGCTGGCTTAATATATATTCTGTAACTTTGCCTAAGTTGTTAATCATTGCAATTAGTTTTTTAGTTGATTCTTCAGAATTTCCTAAGTATGTCATCCTGCCATCTGCAAAAAGTGAAAACTTTATGTCCTCAGTGCTATATTAATTCCTTCAATTTCTTTTTCTTCTTTTATTGCTATAGATAGAATTCTTGTATTATACTTAATAAAAATGGTGATAATGGAATCCTTGCTTTGCACCTGATCTTACTGGAAATCTTTTAGCTTATCTTCAAAAACAAGTAATGCTTGATTATGGTCTTAGATAGATTCTAACTATTTTAATGAAAGCTTCATTTATTTGTATGCATTCTAGTGTTTTTAATAGGAATGAGTGTTGTATTTTGTCAAAAATTTTCTTCACCTACTGAGATAATCATATGATTTCTTATGATTTTTATTGATATGACCAATTCTGCTGATAGCTTTCCTAATATTGAACAGCCATGCATTTACAATATAAATTCCACCTAGGCAGATTGTATGATTTTTGTGATATAGCACTGTATTTAATTTAATTCCTAATATATAAATTAAAATTTTTGCATCTATATTCATTAGGAAAACTGGGCTCTAGTTTTTTTCTCTCTATTTTTGCTTTTTCTGGCTTAGGTATTAGCACCATATTAGTGTTATTAAAAGAATTTGACAGGAATACTTTTTTGCCTATTTTAAAAAATAGTTTATATAGTACTAGAATTAATTGTTCTTTAAATGTTCGGTAGAATTGACTTGTGAACTTATATGGTTCAGATTATTTTTTTCTTAGGGAACTCATTCATCATTTATTCAATTTCTTTTTCTAAGATAGGATTATTTAAGTATTTTATTTCATTTTCTGTTTATCTGGGCAATTTATATTTTTGCAAATATTCATCCATTTCACTTAGATTGTTAGATTTATTGGCATATAAATGAGCAATATGCTTCCTAATAATTGATTTGATTTCCTTTATATTAGTGCTGAATTTACCCTTTTCTTCATTTATACTGGGGGCTCAGTTTTCTTTTATTAATTAAATTAACCAATAGTTCATCTATTTTATTTGTTTTTCATAATAACTGACTCCTAGTTTTATGTATTCATTCAATGAATTTCTTACATTGAGCTTTATTGATTTCTCCTGAGATTTTTGGGATTTTTAATTCAGTATTTAATTGGGAATTTTAAATTTTTCTTTTGCTAGTTACTTTTTTAGCTGCATGCCTAATTCATTGATCTGTGGGGTTTTTTTTCTATTTTGTTGATGTAAGTATTTAGAGAGAGAAAAAATTTTCAGTGTACTGCTTTGGCTGCATGCCATAGATTTTGGTGTGTCATCCCATTGTCATTCTCTTTAATGAAATTACTAATTGATTCTGTGATTTGTTCTTTGACCCACTTATTCTTAAGGATTAGTTAAAAAAGTTGTGACAATCATTAAAAATAATTTTAGTTCCACATTCCTCCCCTCCATGCCATACATCTACACCCTTGAGAAGTCAAGCAATTCATTTATACATGTGAGGTCATGCAAAATATATTTCCATATTAGCCAAGTTGCAAAAGAAAACATAGACTCAATAAACTAAAACAAGAAAAATAAAGCAGATATTTTAAAAAAGTATAGTTCAGTCTTCACTGAGAGTTATCAGTTACCTCTCTAGAGGTGGATTGCACTTTTTCATCATGAGTACTTTGGAATTGTCTTGGATCATTGTCTTAATTAGAATACTTAAGTCTTTCATAGTTGATCTGCTTACAGTATTGCATTTACTGTGTAAAACCTTCTCTTAGTTCTGCTCAATTCACTTGGCATCAGTTTATATGTCTTTCTGAGGAAATATATTCACATTTTGTATATAGTATTCCATCAAAATCATATGCCACAACTTGTGTAGCCATTCCCTAGTTAATAAGCATGCCCATAATTTCCAAACCTTGCCACTACAAAAAGAGCGGTTATAAATAGCTTTGTAAAAATAGTCATTTATACTTTTCTTTTTATCTCTTTGGGACACAGATCTAATAATGATATTACTGGTAAAAGGATATATAGTCTTCTAAAGCCTTTTTGGCATAGTTCCAAATTTTTCCCCAGAATGGTTAGACTAGTACATTAGTGTCCTAGTTTTTACATATCCTCTTTAGTATGTGTCATTTTACTTTTCTGCCATGTTAGCTAATATGCTAGGTTGGAGGTAGTATCTCAGAGGTGTTTTAATTTGTATTTCAGTAATTAGTAGGGCTTTGGGGCATTTTTATGTGACTATTGGTAGCTTTGATTTCTTGTTCTGAAAACTTCCTATTCATTTCCTTTGACTATTTATCAATTGGGGAATGCCTCTTAACTTTATAAATTTGACTCAGCTCACTGTCTATTTGAGGTAAATTGGCTATAAAATTTTCCCAATTTCCAGTCTTCTTTCTAATTTTCACTGCAATAGTATTATTTGTACAGAAGTTTAATAATTTTGTCTAATCAAAAGTATGTATTTTTCTTCCCATGATCTTCTATATCACTGATTTTGTCGCCAATTGTTCTGTCATCCATAGATGTGACATATTCCCCTAATTTACTTATGATATCATCCTGTATGTCTAACTCATTTATCCATTTCAACTTTATGTTGATATGCAGTGTGAGATGTTGGTCTATGCCTAGTGTCTGCAAAACTGTTTTCTGATTTTCCCAGCACTTTTTTTTCAAATGCTGAGTTCTCATCCTCAAAGTTTGGATCTTTATTTTTCTCAAACACTAGATTACTATAGTCATTTACTACTGTGCATTATATACCTAATATAATATTGACTTTATGTTCTTCCAGATAAACTTTGTTAGTTTTTCTACTTCTATAGAAATAATTCTTTGATACTTTGATTTCTATGGCACTGAATAAGTAAATTAACTAAGGTGGAAATGTCATTTTTATTATATTGCCTTGACCTACTCATGAGTAATTAATATATCTCCATTTATTTATATGTGACTATGTTTGTGTGAATAGTGTTTCGTAGTCATGTTCATATAATCCCTGAGTTGTCTTGGCAGAGAGAATACTAAGTAATTTACAACATCTGAAATTATTTTAAATGGAAATTCTTTCTATCTCTTGCTGCTGGGTTTTGTTAGTAGTATATAAATTTTGGTAGTTTATGTGGGTTTATTTAGTATCCTGCAACTTTGATGAAGTTGTTAATTGTTTAAACTAGTCTTTAGTGGATATTCTAGGTTTCACTAAATATATCATCATATCATCTGCAAAAAAAGGAATGATACTTTTATTTCTTCTTTGCCCATTTTTATTCCTTCACATATATTTTTTGGTCTTATTGCTATAGCTAGCATTTCTGGTACAATATCACATAATAGTTGTGATAATGAACATCCTTGTTTTACCCTTGATCTTACTGAGAAGGCTTGAAGTTTATCTCCATTAACAAATAAGGACAGCACTTGGTTTTAAATAGGTACTACTTATTTAACGGAAAGCTCCATGTATTCATATGCTTCCTAGGGTTTTTAATAGTAACAGGTGTTGTGTATTGTCAAAGGTGTTTTCTGCATCTGTTGAGATAATCACATGATTTATGTTACTTTTGTTATCGATATGGTAAATTATACTGATAGTATTCCTTATATTGAACTAGTCTTGCTTTCTTGGTATAAATCCCACCTGGTCATAGTGTAGAGTCTTTGGGATATATTGCTGTAATCTCCCTGCTAGTATTTTATTTAACATTTTTTCATATATATTCATTAAGAAATTAGTCAGGAATTTACTTTTTCTGTTATTACTCTTTCTGATTTAGGTTTCAAAACCTTATTTGTGTCATAAAAGTAATTTCAAAGGACTCCTTCTTAACCTATTTTTTCAATAGTTTATGTAGTTTTTTGGAATAATTATTCCTTACATGTTTTCTAAAATTTACTTGTAAATCCTTCTGGTCCTGGGAATTTTTTCTTAGGGAGCTCATTTTTTTCTAAGACAGGGTTATTTTAAATATTCTCTTTCTTTTTCTGTCCATCTGGGCAGTTCATTTTTGCAAATATTCATCCATTTCACTTAGAGTATTGGTTTTACTGATGTATATCTGTGCAAAATAACTTTTAATAATTGCTTTAATTTCATCATCAGTGGTGGTGCATTCACCCTTTTTATTTTCAATAGCAGTAATTTCTTCTTTCTTTTTAAATGAAATTTGCCAATTTTTGTTATAATTGTTTTGTTCACAAAACTAACTCCTATTTTATTTATTAGTTAAATGATGTTGTACTTTCAATTTTATTCATCTCTCCTTTGATTTTGGGGATTTTTCAAATGGTGTTTAATTGAGGATTTCTAATTTGTTCCTTTTCTCATTTTTTTAGTTGTATCCCAATTCATTTATCTGCTTTATTTTTTTTTTCTTTACTGCTGTATATATTTAAAGATATAAATTTTCCCCTACATACTGCTTTGGCTGAAATGCACAAAATTTTCAAATGTTGTCTCATTGATGCTGTTTTCTTTAATGAAATTGTTGTTTCTATTATTTGTTCTTTGATCCATTCGCTCTTTAGGATTAGATTGTTTGTTTTCCATTTATCTTTTAATTTATGCGTCCATAGCCCTTATTAAATTTTATTGTACTGTGGTCTGCAATAGGTGAGTTTAATATGTCTGCTTTTCTGTATTTGGTTATAAGGTTTTTATGCCCTAATATATGGTCTGAGGAGGAAAAAAGTTATACTATGTATTCACATTCAGGTATGTTCATAGGTCCCTCATATCTGATTTTTTCTAAGTTCTATTCATCTCTTTGACTGCTTTCTTTTATATTTTATGTTTAGATTTATCTAGTTCCAAAAGGGTTAAGTTGAGGTACCCCACTATATCATTTTACAGTCTATTTCTTCATGTCGTTCGTTAAATTCTTCCTTTAAGAATTTGAATGTTACACCTTTTGATGCATATATGTTTAGTATTGCTATTACTTCAATGTCTATTGTATATTTTAGCAAGTGGTAGTTTCCTTTATCTCTTATAATTAGGTTTATTTTTGCTTTTTCTTTGTCTAAGATCATGATTGCTACCCCTGTCTTTTTTTTATTTGTTTTGTTTCTTTTTTTCTTTTTCTTTTTTTTATTTAATATATTTAGTTTTCAGCATTGATTTTCACAAGAGTTTGAATTACAAATTTTCTCCCCATTTCTACACTCCCTTCCCACTCCAAGATGGCATATATTCTGGTTGCCCTGTTCCCCAGTCAGCCCTCCCTTCTGTCACCCCACTCCCCTCCTATCCCCTTTCCCCTTCCTTTCTTGTAGGGCAAGATAAATTTCTACACCCCATTGCCTGTGTATCTTATTTTCTAGTTGCATG
>CM053622.1:279823689-279854231 GCA_028646595.1 Phalanger gymnotis
TTTAATAATATCTTGATTTCTCATCAAGTCACTAGCTTCCACTTGCTCCAATCTCATTTTGAAGGTAGTATTTTCTTCAGTGGTCTTTTGGACCTCCTTTTCCATTTGGCTAATTCTGCCTTTCAAGGCATTCTTCTCCTCATTGGCTTTTTGGAGCTCTTTTGCCATTTGAGTTAGTCTATTTTTTAAGGTGTTGTTTACTTCAGTATATTTTTCAGTATTTTTTTAGGTCTCCTTTAGCAAGTCATTGACTTGTTTTTCATGGTTTTCTTGCGTCCTTCTCATTTCTCTTCCCAATTTTTCCTCTACTTCTCTAACTTGCTTTTCTAAATTGTTTTTGAGCTATTTCATGGCCTGAGACCAGTTCATGTTTTTTTGGAGGCTTTTGATGTAGGCTCTTTGACTTTGTTGACTTCTTGCAGTATGTTTTGGTCTTCTTGGTCACCAAAGAAAGATTCCAAAGTCTGAGCCTGAATTTGAGTACGTTTTCACTGCCTGGCCATATTCCCAGCCAACTTACTTGACCCTTGAGTTTTTCAGTGGGGTATGACTGCTTGTAGTGTAGAGAGTACTTTGTTCTAAGTTTGAGGGGATGCGCCATTGATTTCAGAGCAATTTCTATACAGCCAGCTCTGCCACACCAGCACTCCCCCTTCCTCAAGAACCACCAACCCAGACCTGACAAAAATCTTAAGCAGGCTCTGCACTCCTGCTCTGATCCGCCACTTAATTCCTCCCACCAGGTAGGCCTGGGGCCAGAAGTAACTGCAGATGTAGTTCTGTAGCTGCATCTACCCCTGCTGCCCCCAGGACCGTGGCCAAACTGCACACTCTTTTCACTCTCTCCCCCACAGCTTTTCCCACTAACCTTCTCATTTGTCTTTGGTGTTTGTGGGTTGAGAAGTCGGGTAACTGCCACAGCTCACTGATTCAGGGTGCTAGGGATTGTTTCACCTGGCTCCTGGTCTGGTTGGTCCTGCCGCTGCTGGCACTGGGCTCCACTCCCCTCTGTTCTGTGCATGATAGACCTCATCCAGTGACCATCCAGGCTGTCCTGGGCTGGATCCCTGCTTCCCTCTGCTATTTTGTGGGTTCTGCAGTTTTAGAATTTGTTCAGAGCCATTTTTTTATAGGTTTTTAGAGGGACCCGGCAGGGAGTTCATGCCCTGCTTTCCAGCCGCCATCTTGGCCTTGATTAACTTCTTGTGTGTCTCAGTTTTAAGTGTGTTTCTTGTAAGCACAATATTGTCTGGATTCTGGTTTTTAATCCATTCTGCTATCTGCTTCTTTTTTTATTGGTGAGTTTATTTCATTTCCATTCATAATTATGATTATTAGATGTGCATTTCCCTCCAACCTGTTTTCTTCTGTTTATCTTTTATTTTCTCTTTTTATTCTGTCTCTCCTTTAAAATCTGTTTTTATTCTGACCACTGCCTTTTTATCCCCCCCCCTCCCTTTTATCATACCCCCTTTATTGTTCCAGGGAGTTTTAATCTGGGGATCTCCTTCAGATGTTGACCAGTGGATTCTTTAAATATCTACTTTATCCTCTCATGCTAGAATATCAGGACAGTTTTCCTTGATGCTTTCTTGAAATTTTATGTCCAGGCTCTTCCTTGATAGTGGCATTCAGGTAGTCCAATGATTTGAAATTCCCTCTCCAGAATTCAATCTGGGGCATTATTTTAAAGTAGTTTAGAGAGGAATGTTAGAACCCCTCATCTGAGAGCTTCCTTTAATCTGCCACCTTGACTCAGCCCCCAGAAGTCTAGCTGACTGTTGGAATTGTTGCTGGAAGTATAGTAGATTTCTCTCCAAGATCAAAGGACTATTAAGTCAAGAGAGAGTCTCTTTTGTGTCTTTACTTGCTTCCTAGAAACAGAATAGTTCTTTCTAGATTGGGAAATATTTCTTTTTAATTTCCTTTTTTTAAAAAAGAACAATGCTACTCAAATTAAAACAACACAAGATGATATAATACAGGGATTTTTTTTAATTATCAGGTAATCCTAATGGATATAGCAGAAACAAAGCCTTATTCTTTTAATTTCTCCTCTCATCAAGTCTATCCCAGCACTCGTTGCTTTTTATTCTTCTTGAATGATTCCCTTGAAAGTCATGTTTCTTGGTGATGAACAAAGAAAACTCCAAATGCTGTCCTTTGAGTTCCCCAACTCCTTAAGAACATTCCAGATAATAGAATCAAGTTAGAATCATTTAGACTAAGTTTGAATTGGTTTTTATTTCAGAGGGAACTGCAAGAGTGGCATGTTCCCCTGATATTTCAGGAAACAAAAACTTATCTATTAACTTATTTATCTATATTCCACAATTAAAAACCAGTTATTTATCTCACCTGCACCAAGGCAAGGTATCAACCTTACAATAAGCAAGTGTGCAGAACCAAATTTAAAATTCTGCTTTTCATAAGTTTGCCAGACAGAGAACATCGAACCTTGTGATGAAATAGACATTGTAGAGAAATAAAGGTAGTCTTGTATTTCCTCATGAGTTAGGTAGAAATAGCTTCTTTATTTTATTGAATAGTTGTGATTTAAATTAATAGAGGCTAACAAAAATCTACATATGAGAACAAAGTAAATGGCAAATCTAATATTACAAGCAGCTTATATGTCTTCATATTCCTGTTTCAATGGGTGAATTTTTTCAGCAGAATACATATGTGATTACTGTTATTTTCAGTTCTCTGTCCTTGAGCAATAAAAAATAATGTTTTATGCAGAAAAAAATGAGAATTTTGAATAAATGATTTGTGCCATTGAATAAATGATTTGTGCCATTCATCCACTCTATATACAAACTTGGAAAAGAAAAAAAAAACATGGCTTTATGGGTTCTGTTCATAAATTTATACTGAAAATTAAACTCTGTAGGCTTCATTGAGTTAACTAGTACAATATATATTTATACTAATTACTACAGAAAAGGATTCTCTTTCATGAATGCCATTACACAATGGATGTGATGCTGTACTGTGACAGGATTTTAATCCCCTCTAAAGCCAGTTACTATATGCTACTCTTTAATGATGAAGGATGTGACATATTGTAACAAATTCTGCATCTTCAACAGCGCAATATGCAGGGTGTTCTTAAAGTCTGGACACATAGGCAAAAATGCATATTTCCAACAAATTAAATGAATGCAATTTTTTACAACATCTTATTTAATTGCAATATTAACATCTTCGATGTGAATTCCATCATTTGCTGTGCAAAGATTGATGTGCTTTGCAAGATTCACATAAACTCTATGCAGTAACTCCACACTTCCATCAATTTTAGCACATTCACTCCTTATGCGTTCTATCAAGTGTGTTGCATCTGAGATTACCATTGAGTACACCTTCTCCTTTAGCATATCCCAGAAAAAGAAGTCAAGGGGGCTAAGGTCTGTTAATATTCCAAATATTTCAAAATATACCTTTTTTCCTGTGTCCAGACTTTAGGGACACCCTGTATACTGACTTCCTCCATTGTATTTTCATTCTTCTTGCCTTGCATCACTTTCTTATCAAACATTTTTACTATTCTAATTTACCTACTGGTTGCCCTGACTGTTCACCAAATCATCTGGTTCTCTGAGCTCTGTAGTCTTTCTTGCATATTTCTTTTTCTTCTTGATATCTCTGTAGTATTATCATTATTGCCTATATTGATATAGTGCAACCTTGGTCAATTCTTTTTAGTTCCTCATTTGAAGAGAGGATTGGCCTGATATTCACTAATGATCATTAAAGTCCATTCTAGGTTCTGAGAATTGTAAGGTGATTTATGGTTACAAAACTCTTCTACATTCTATATCTTATTTGATCTTTCTAATAAACATGGGCAGTAAGTAATGAAAAATACTATCATTACCCTTTAATAAATAAGGATAAGTGAGTTACCTAATGTCATACAGGTAATATGGAATGGAGCTAGAGCAAAAACACAAGTCTCTAGTCTCGAAGTTAATTGTTCTTTCTCCTTCACATTTTCTCTTGAAAAGGCCTCCACCCACCTGACTATCTTTGTTCAATCAAAGTACAAAATCTAGTTTGAATGACTTTAGGATGTTTTCCCATGACTTTAAAAAATGGGCTACATTTCCCCTATCCATTCAGAATATTTAAACACACCTATTTTAGCAAACAATCTAGTATAGGCTCTAAAAAGGATAGATGAGAATGTCATAAGTTCAGAAGAAAAAAGGCAAAAAGACATGGGCAATAATCTCACAGGATAGAAAAATGTTGAAAGATGAATTTCAAAGGTAGTCCTGCACTGGTGAGTCACAGCTTAATCCTTATTAGAAATGGTCCATTTATCTATCCAATATTATACTATAAGATTGCTGTTATTTATTCATTCACTAAGAAATGTTTTTTATTAAGCACTTACTATATATTAGTCAACTTTTTCATATTAAACCAAAAAGCTTGATTTTTATATAAAGATTTTTTTCTCTATTGTATACTCCAAATTACTCAATGTCGTACTGGGCATCATTTCAATACTTGTTGAGTGTCTATTGAAATAAAGTTTATGTCACTATGATCCTTGATTGCTCTCAATATTATATTAACATATTGATAAAATCTTAACAATTTACGTGGTATTGAATGTGATAGACTATGAACAGTACATATACACTGAATAACAAAATTCAGTTACAAATTCTATCAAATTTGATTGCATCAATTTAAATGAATAATATGCAATCTTAATTTTGTTTTTGGTGGGAGGAAATACTATTTACCTACACCATTGCTTTTATTTCCTTTTTAAATACTCTTAATTAGCTGAAAATTATGGATTTGGGGGGAGAAACTTTATGCCAAAGATTGAATCTGAAATTAGTATTATTATGTAAGAATCACGTGTGAGAAAGTTTTTAGTGCGGTTCTTTGACCAAAATACTTAGTCCTTCACCTTGGAGCTTATAATTCTAAACATTTTAATTTACATTTTATTTTTCAGTTAGGTACTGGGTGAATATATGCTCAGGAAAACATAATTTTAAAAAACTCACATTAAATGCTACTTTTTAATGATCCATAGCCCTGTGAGTCACTTCTTCCAGAATACTTGTGTTATTCATATTCTTTCCTCCTTATCTCTTATCACTTCATTGTCTGATAAAAGATAAAATCAAAGGAATGCATTCATAACTGACAAATTTAAAAAAACACCTGAAATGTAATAGATACATTTAACATCATACTTTTTAAAAATATTTTATCCAAATGAGATTAAGTATTAAACTGAATTTTAAAATAATATGTAAAGGGACATAATTTATTGGATTTAAATTTGTGTCATCCTCCTTGCATAATCATTACCTACTTTTAAAAAAGAAAACCAAGGTAAACCTACTTTAGGTGATATTCAGCAATAGTGTTTGTTTGGAAAAGACAATATTGCAAATAGCATATTATACATATTTAATAGCTTATAAGCTCCTAGAGGACAAAGACTGTTGGGAACATTGTTTATTCTTCATGAGAAGTGAGAGCATGCTAAACACAGGTCTGAGACTGGAGACAAGACAGAGGAGGAAGAGAGAATGACTTTGAGTGGGGCTCCAACTTTGCAATATATTTGAACAGACATGTATTAAAAATATGATATAGTATATTCAAAGTACTGGAATGTACAATATGATAGAAAGGCTGGAGTGTACAATGTGTTAGAAGATTCCAGAGGAGGGAGAATCATTTTACTGGACAGTTGGGGAAAGCTTCCTACAGGTGAACCTTGAGTTGGACCATAGAGAAAGAACATATTTAGATCATGAGGAAGAGGGCCAGGGTATTCAAGAATAATGAGAGTGAAGATTTGGAGACCAAAATGTGCAAGGAATGATGGTGAGCTGTGGCAGGGGGGACAGGTGGGGACAGTGATTAGAGTACTATAACAAGTAGGGAAGGCTCCGATTTGAAGGGGTTAAGTTATTTAGTAGGGTTAGTTGCACCAAAAAAAATGCAAGAGTCAAATATTTTTAATGAGCAGAAGAGTGAAAGGGGAGCATATAGGGATGTAACTAGAACAGTATTGCAAAATGTTATATATGTATATGTATGTTTATACCACTCATATTCTCACACACAAATATATCCTTTCTGAAACATTCGTGTAACAGTTTCTCGATTTCTTATACAAATATCTTTCTGGTCCTTTGAATCTTTGTGTTTGTTGATTATTATAATCACGATACCAATGAAAATTTAATTCAAGAAAAAACTATGCAGAGGGATCATTTTGAAATCTTTCTGTTTGTCAACTATTGAGATCACAATAGCAAGGAAAACTGAATTCAAGAAAAAAATAGACAGAGGGATCATTTTAGAGCTTCAAAGGGTATTATTTAATGTTTTTGCATGGGAGATTGGAAAGGTAGTATTGAACTCAAAGTGATATTATAGGAAAATCAGTTGGAGAGTGGTGTATAAGATGGATTAAAGGAAGGACAGATCAGCCAAGAATGATCAGATAGAAGACTTTCAGTAGTTTGGGATCCCAGACAAAATAAGAACTCCTCTTGGCATTTATTGGCATTTAAAGTCCTTAAAATCTGACTCTAGCCTATATTTCGAGACTTATTTAGTTCTACTCCCCTTCACACATCCTATGTTCTAGTCCAAATAACCTGCTTGTTTGCTTTTCCTTGAACTAAACATCTTAGCTCCTCCCACTTGGCCTTTGCACAAGCTGTCTTCCATGTCTGAAATGCAATCCCTCCACACTTCTACCCTTTCCCCTAGTTGATAGTGATTTCACCTTTCTCCAATTATCATATATTTAACTTGTTCATTTATATGTTGTGTCCCCTGCCCCAAATCAGTTCCTTGAAGTCAAAATCTTTTTATTTTTTCATATTTCTGTATATTACATCAATATCTCTTTGCTCCAAAGTGTCCGAGAATTAGCAAATGTTTAATCAAATTGAAACAGAACTAGGTCAAGACATTTCTGAATCCTGTGAAAGAGGTTTAAATTTTACGCTTACCTATGTGTTGCCATCCATAAAAGATATTCATCCTTCAATGCGACTTCATAGTATCACAAGGTAAATATCTGCATTCTATTTTTGTTGTTAATATATGTAGACATCTACAAATTCATATTTTAAAAATCATCTCTTGCTGCAGCTCCTAGTATGTATTACTGTGATCAGTTCCCTTCCTTGACTATCTCTAGTCACCTCTAACACTGCCTCCACTCTTGTTCAGGCCCTCATCACATGATGCCAGTAAAATTGTATTAACCTGTTGATTGGCCTCCCTGCCATAATTATTTCCTAGTTTCAGTTCATCCTCCAGTCTAGTACCCTCCTAAAATAGAGATCTGACCATGTTTTTCACCTACCCATTAATCTTTAGTGGCCCCCTATCACCTACAACGTCAAATATAAAATCCTTTTTTGGGTATTCATAGATTTTCATAAACTGCTCCCCTTTCCTACCTTTCCAGTCTTTTTTATTCCTCACAGCCTATACCACCAACAGCCACATCCCAGGTATTCCATAATCTAGCCTCCTTGTTTTCATGAGATTCTCTATTTCCCAACTCCAGGCATCTTCACTACTTGTCTCCTATTCCTGGAATCTTCTTTCTCTTCATCTCAGCCCCTGTCTTCTCTGGTTTTATTTATTGCCCAGATCAAGTTCCCACCTTTTTATAGGAAGTAGTTGTAAGTGAAATTCAACAAAGGTTGACTGAGGCACATTTCTCAAAGAAAGACAAAATTTTATTAATAGGGGCACTCCATGACATTAGAATGGCTCCTTTCAGCCAAAGACCCTGAGATGAAGACAACTCATCTTTATGAGCTTAGAACAAAGAACAGAACTAGTATGGAGTTGAGAAAAACATGATTGGTTACACAGCTGAGTCATGGGAGTCAATGTGATTGGTTAGAAGTTGGGACTGAAAGGCTAGCAACAACCCCCTTCTACCCTCCTATAACTAAGGAATATTCATTATTTGAGTCCACTTGCAAGGTCCAATATAATGGCCTAGATTTCTTCGGACAGCAAATCAGACATCCTTGAAGTATAGCTTGGTGGTGTAAAGATACTAGACCAGACTCCCTGGTTTCCACCCACATCCCCCAGTGGTAGCAGAATTCCTTGAGGCAAATATTGAACAGAAAGAACAGGAGAAATAGATGTCTAAAGAAGTCATTACAGACTAACTGAATTTCTACCCTAAGTTCAGAGACAAGGAACTAGGACCTATGCAGTTACAGGACAAAATCAATTAACTGAACATATGATCAATAAAAAATGATACAGAAACAATTTAATCTTCTCAAAGTCTCTCCTAATTATCCCTAATTATATTGTCTTCTGTCTATAGGACATTTTCAATTCATCTTGTATATAACTTGTTTGTACATAGTTGTTTGCATGTATTCTTGCCAATGAGACTGTTAGCTCCTTGAGATCAGAGATTATATTTTATTTTCTCTATATCCCTAGTGCTTACCACGGTGACTTGCATTGGCACAAAGGTGTTGTTGTTCAGTCATTTTTAGTCACATCTGACTCTCCATGACCCCATTTAGGGTTTTCTTGGCAGAGATACTGGAGTGGTTTGACATTTCCTTCTCCAGCTCGTTTTACAGATAAGGAAATTGAGGCAAACAGGGTTAAGTGACCTCCCCACAGTCACACACCTAGTAAGTGTTTGAGGTTGGATTTAACCTCAGGCCTTCCTGAATTTAGGCCTAGCACTCTATCCTCTGCACCACCTAGCTGCCTCAGCATACAGTAGGTGTTTTAAATATTTATTGACTGACTGTCCAGGTCTTAGTCCATATATGTAGGAATAAGGAAGTAAACTAAGGTGGTGGGATGAGAGCCTTTCACCCATTTAATCCTGTAAACACTTATTAAGTTCCTGCTTAGTTCAAGGATCTGTGCTAGGTGCTTGGGATACAAAGAAAAAAAATTAAAAATACTCTTACTCTTAGGGTTTTACTACCACCAAAGAATGAAAATTTTTTTCAAAAGAAAAATGAAAGAAGAGACAAGGAAATAGCTTGTGCTTTCTAGATTTTTTATTCTAAACAACTTTTTCCCCCAATATCTGCTATAAAACTAACATTGACAACAATGGAGAGAAAGACCAATTAAGCTATGTAGATAGATAAGTTACAAATGATTATGCAAATGTTAAAGTAAAGGTTAAAAAACAAAAGATTTGTTCTTCTGCTGATTGCAAAAATGAAATCCAGATTTTACCAAAATGGCTCAGGACCAAAATCATTCCATAGGAAATTATTTTCTTTAGGGTTGAGGGAAAAGGAAAATAGGTATTTAACAGAATTTATTGGGAAAAAATTATCTATTTTTTTAAAGGATGGCAAGTGTCCATTCTTTTATTCAATAATTAGAACAGTGATTCCCAAACTTTGTGAGTGATTCCCCTTAAACTTTGATAATTCCTTACCCACTCATGATAATCATTCAAGCAGTGTTAATTGAGAAAATAGTTTTTAGGCATCTATAAAATAATAAGTTTTAAATGATTTTATTTTGTCAGTCAACAAGATTTATTAAATGCCTGCTATGTGCCAGGTACTGTGTTAAATTCCAGAGATAAAAAAGAAAAGCAAAAGACAGTCTCTGGTAGGTTTTATAATAATCTAGGCATGGTGACAAAATATGGGGAGTTAGAGTGTGTGCAGAGTTGTAAATGACATCTAGGTGTCTAGCCTGGGTGTCTAAGAAGAGAGGGTAACCCTCTGCTGTGATCACAGCAGTATATACATACTTTCTGAACATAATCATAGGCATGCATGCCAGACATGTTGTCTTTTCAAGCTAGAGAAAGCATGTTTGTGGCTTTCCTATACTGAATCACTTTTGTTTTAATTAAGTAAAAGTCAAAACAACAATGTTGGGTGAAAATCTTGCTTCCATGGATTCCCTGTAATAACTCTGACTCTCAGGAAAATGCATTTGACCCACAAGGAGAGAACCACTGAATATATAAGAATTTAATAAAAAAAAATACATGGATGTTTCATAAGCATTATTCTGAAACTTCCTTTCATAAAATCAACTTTTCTGTTCTTGTAATGTTATATAAAATGGGATGTTCTCATTCAAGTATAAATATGCGAGTGAATCTAATTCAATTCACTGCTCAAAATGAGATTACTTTTTCTCAGTAGACAATTACTTGTATGTTATTTTTTGCTGCTGCTGATTTGAGATCTAGTAATAAATGTTAGATTACTGACTCTACAGAAATAAAGAAGTTTAAAAACTATGTTCAGACTTCCTGCTTTATGATTTTATGCACTCTATATAAAATAACTTTTGGATTTCACTCTTTGGAAACATAGAGAAGTGATAGTATTCTTATATTCCTAAATTTAGTAAATTGTTACTGTGTCAGCTTGTAGCCAGTTGGTTCTAACAGATTCTTCATTGTTATAGTGTCTCACAGCTTCTCTTTGTGGATGTCCACATTCACTCTAGTAAAACAAGGAGGTCATGAAACTAAAAAAAAAAAAGATACTTAGAAACTTCTATAATGACTGATCAAATGATATCATAAATGTAAAAGTCACATTTAAAATGCTTTAAAATATCAGCTATTGTTATGACAAATGGATAAACTAGTTATGTTTTGGGGAAAGGTATAGAATATGCCAACAGAAATTAATTTCAGTCATAATAATCACATTTTAAATGTTAATAGCTTAAAAATCCACTAAGATTTTTGGGATACTCTGTATGAATGTAGCTATATGTATATAGTGTGTGTGTGTGTGTGTGTGTGTGTGTGCGTGTGTGTGTGTGTGTATGTATCACTGGTAAGATTTACAAACTTCTCTTTCCAATAACTCTGTAGCGTATGTATTACAAATATTATTATCATCATTTTCACAGATCAGGAAACTGAGGCTCAGAGATATAATTAAATTGCTTTTGGCCCAGTGGAAGTATATGATAACCAACAATTATTTATTAAGTACCTACTCTGTGCCAGGGAATCTTCTGGGTCCTGGAGATTCAAAGGCAAAAGTGAAACAATCTATGTCCTCAGGGAGCTTACCTTCTAACAGGGTAGACAGCATATACATATATGAGTATATAGAGAACCATGTGCAAAGTAAATACAGGGTAGTTAAGGAAGTGAGAGCCCTAGCACCTGGAGACATAACATTCCATGTAAAAAGTGGCACATGAGAATTTGAGTTGAATTTTAAAGGAAACAAAAGATTCCAAAAAGTGGAAGTGAGGAAAGAGTGCATTCTAAAAATTGAGGACAGCCAGCTCAAAGGCAAAATAAATAGGAAGCAGAGGGTCGATTGTGAAGAACAACATGTAGACCAGTATAGTTATACTAAAGAGTACATGGAAGGAAGAATTTTGCAGAAACTAGAATTAACTGGTTGATTTCATATATGTAAAATCTATATTATATATGATAATCTCGGATTCTAATAGTAGATGAGAAAAGTTATTTGCTGCTGTATTTCAGAATCACTCTTGTTATGCCATTGGGTATTACTTCCATCCCTTAACATGTTCTATCATTGTGGTTCACATCTTTTGGTAAATCGCCCACAGTAGATTGGTGTAGTAATTTGAGGTCCTCAAAATACTTGTACAGTTTCATAAAGCCAAGCCAATCCTACCCCCATTCTTGTTCCATTCAGGGAAAAGGTCATTGTCCTTTTGCATATTGTATTTCCTTCCCCCAACAAATGAACAAGCAGCTATACAGATAAACTAGTTCTATAACCCATACCTCAAAACAGTTTGGCCTAACTATGAACTTAAGAAAAAGCTAGTGAATGAAAAACACCTCAGACTATATTCAGACTATATAAACTACAGAGTTTATTTCAAAACTGTAAAAAATATTAAATTTGAAATCTCACATAAACTATATTAATATAAGGCAAAGTAATTCAAATTCAGAGGCACATGTAACCTCACAGAATATTGATATGGACTAAAAAGATGCATGTATTGAATACATGCTATAATGTAGTTAGCATTTTCACTCCTGAAGATCACCTGTAATAAAAGGAGTTAATAAAAATAAAAGTAACTGGTTAAGTATTGCAGGATCCTCAAATTGTCTTGTTTGTAATGTTTCACTGAACATTCTGTGAACTAACCTTAATATGCAAATAGAAAGATCCTTCTTCCATCTCTCAAAAAAAGTGAAAGCAAAACTACAAACTACAGTAAAATGTTAAAGAAGTCTGAATTTAAGAAGGGAAAACAATTGCTTTGGAAAAGTTTAGTTGAATGATTATGTTTAGGATCATGTTGCCAACCTTATTCTTGACTAGTGCTATCAGCTGCTTTTCCTAAGAATCAATTCTTGATATTATTCAAATAAGGGGAAGAAAATTCAATAGGAAAATTCAATTCATCTGTTTAACTTGAGATTGAATAAGGCTTTAAGATAGTGAATGATACTGAAAGAAAAGTAAGAGTTGGTGTGACTGGCATTCCTTTGATAGAATGAAGAAAAGACCATGAAATGGAAATCCAAGAAACAAAACTAAGTGCTAGTTATTCCTTTAAATGTTCAACCATACCGTAGTAATCTACTGTTTGATAACCCAAAGACTGCAGCTTCTGGGATGAGAACTCACTATTTGATAAAAACTGCTGGGAAAACTGGAAAATACTATGGCAGAAACTAGGCACAGACCAACACCTTACACCCTATACCAAGTTAAAGTCGAAATGGGTACACAATTTAAATATAAAGGCTGATACAATAAGCAAACTGAGAAAGAAAGGAATAGTTTAACTGTCAGATTCATGAAGAATGGAAAAAATTATGACCAAACAATATATAGAGAACATGATGAATTAAAAATGGATAATTTGATTACATTAAATTGAGAGGTTTTTGCACAAACAAGGACAATGCAACCAAGATTAGAATGAAAGCAGAAAACTGGGAAACAATTTTTTACAAACAGTGTCTCTGGAAAAGGCCTCATTTCTAAAATATGTAGAGAACTGAGTCAAATTTGGAGGAATACAAGTCATTTCCCGATTGATAAATGGCCAAAGGGTATGAAAAGGCAATTTTCAGATGAAGAAATTAGAGTTATATATAATCATATGAAGCAATGTTTTAAATCACTATTGATTAGAAAAACGTAAATCAAAACAATTTGGAGGTACCATGTCACACCTATCAGATTGGCTAATATGACAAAACAGGCAAATTATAAATGTTGGTGAAGATGTGGGAAACTTGGAACGCTAATGCATTATTGGTGGAGTTGTGAACTGATCCAATCATTCTGGAGAGCAATTTGGAACTATGCCCTAAGGGATATAAAAGTGTGTGTAACTTTGACCCAGGAATACCACTTCTAAGTTGGTATCCCAAAGAGATCATTGAAAAGGGAAAGGGGCCCACAAGTACAAAAATATTTATAGCAGCTCTTTTTGTGGTGTCCAAGAATTGGAAATTGAGGGGATGCTCATCAATTAGAGAATGGCTGAACGAGTTATAGTATATGAATGTAATGTAATACTATTGTTCCATGAGAAATGATGAGCAGGCAGACTTCAGAAAAACCTGGACTTTCATAAATTGATTCTGAGTGAAGTGAGCAGAACCACAAGAACATTTTATGCAGTAACAGCAACATTGAACAATGACTTTGATAGATTTGTCTGTGCTTAGCAATTCAAGGATCTAAGACAACTCCAAATGACTCCTGATGGAAAATGCTATCCACATCAACAACAGAAAAAAACTATGGAGTCTAAAGGCAGATAGAAGCATGCTATTTGCTCTTTTTGCTTCTTCTTTCTCATGGTTTCTCCCATTGGTTCTAATTCTTCTTTACAACATGACTGATGTGAAAATGTTTAATATGAATGTGTATATAAGGCTTATATCAGATTGCATGCTGTCTTGGGGTGGGAGTGGGGAGGAATGGGGAGAAAATTTGGAACTCAAAATCTTATGAAAGTGAATGCTAAAAATAAATAAATTTTAAAAAATATTCGAAAATGACAAACAATTTTGATACATGACAAATTTGAGAAAGGGTGTTATAAAGCAGCTAAACTCAATACAGTTGAAATTATGAAAGTAACAGGAAGGTTTTATAGTAGTCTTTACATGTGACATACTTATGAATGCCAATATCATACATACTACATTATACTAAATGCTCCTGTCTCATTTTTAGCTTATGGTCTGGAAAAATCCCTTGACCTCTGGCCATTCTCAGCCATTACTTCTCTTGTTTAATATAATTTGTTTTTTCTTCTTTCCTAACTGTACTCCATTATTCCTGAAGATCTGTGAAGGATTCTATTCTATGTTTCTTATCATTTCTCCAACATAGCATACCATATTTTTGTAAAATAACAATAAATAATATTATAATCAAAATTACATATTATGTGATGTGATATTATAGCAAGAATATCATCATTAATTATTTATATCAATCATAACAATGTAACATTAATATAACTATTTAATATTATAATCACAATATATAATATAATTGCAAATAATATATGTCACAATTTTTTAAGAAATAATGATTGTAAGCAAAAGTGTTTTCTGTAAGTTACCCTGTTTAATTCTCACAATGACCCTGGGATATAAGTAGTATTATTATTCCTATTTCACAGTTGAAGAAGCTGAGGCAGAGAAAGGTTAAGAGACTTGCCCATTGTCAAAAAACCAGTAAGTTCCTAAGGATACTTTTCTATTTGAACTCAGGTATTCCTGACTCCAAGGCTAGTGCTCTATTATGCCACCTAGCTTTTTAAATAACTCAACCAACAGTACATAGCAACTGGTGGCCAAATTTATCAATCACTAAAACCAATATTACTTCCTGGCTCCTGGTCCACTATTCCCTTGCCTATTGGTGGTGTCAAATTCAAAATTGAAACAGATCCCTGGTGATGGCATATTGACTTAGAAAATTACATATTAATATTATCTACATTCTATTTCATTTTTTATTTATTTTGCTAAACATTTCTCAATTACGCTTTAATCTGATTCAAGTTGTACTCCATAGTTTTATTCCAGATCACATGCCATGAATTTGGTGTCTCTGTCCATGCTGCCAGAATGGGTTTCTCTATAGAAGTGGGGAGAGGATATTAAGATTCCAGGGTTTCTGTAAATCTCAAATCAGCCCATTTCAAACATTTTGAAAAAGCTGGAATCATGCAGAGAGTCCCTGTTATCTCCAGTCCTTCCTTACTGTTACTGGTCAACAGCAAAACAACTTGTCCCTTAGGCAAAATCATTGTGAAATTGAAACATCTCAGAGAGTTTCAATAATAAGTTTAAGATATGTATTCTGTCTCTCACCAAGCAAATTAAGAGAAGCATTGTAGAAAAGGCCTATTACAAGAGTACTAATTATTCATGAATTACTAGATGAATTCAAAGATAGTCTTTGTTAATTATTGAACTCAATTTATATTGTGCTGGGAACGTTTAAAAAGATGAATTTTGGTAAAAAAAAAATAATAATTGTTTCCATAGCGGGTTGTGAGTCTTCTATTGGTGATTTAATTTCTCTCTCTCTCTCTCTCTCTCTCTCTCTCTCTCTCTCTCTCTGCTTCCCCTCACTTTCCTTCTCCCCCTCTCCCACTACCTCTCCATCTGCCTCTACCTCTCCTCTCTCTTTTGCAAAAGAATGTTTACTTCAAAAGTATAATGATAAATATACAAGCTTACTTCCCCAAGTCTAATTGCTCCCTCCACTACTTCCACCACCTTATTCACTGGGGTGAGGAAGGGTATTTTGTTCACAGCTAGGTGTCCTCAGAGCACAGTCCTAGTTCCAAGTCCAATTTCCTCCTCCCCTTCTCCCCTCAGGGCTTGCATTCTGGGCTGTCTGGTTTACTGTACCACCTGGCTAACAATCCTGGCTCCAGGGTTACCATGACTCAAACTCCTAGGTCAGGTAGGGATCGCCAGTGACACCTGAAATTACTACATACAAACAACATGAAACAGAAACAATCACCCGCAGACCCATTTTTCTGAGCAAGTGTAAAAACGGGTTGGAGCACATATCCTCCTTCCTTCCCCTGCTCTGTGGGTGAATTGTGTGTTATCTTCAGCCTCGGGAAGGAACAGAAATAAATCTTGGATGTAAATAGCTTGAATTATTTTTAGCATGTTTGCTCTAAACTTTCTGGTTCATGCTGTTTAATAAGAGTTGAGTTTTTGTTCCTTATCATCTCTTACTTTTTTCACTTTTCTACTTTAAGCTATTGTTCTCATCCTTTCTTTTTCTTCTTATTGCAAACATACTGATAAAAACTTAATATAGTTCCTCGGACATAATAGGTGCTTAGTAAATGTTTATTGAATGACTAATGGTATAGGGTATGCATGGCCTGAACTGATTAAAAAATAGATACTGGGGAAATATTCCAATTCTTTGAATATAATAATTATTCTGCACTTGAATAAATGAAAAATATTCTATGGTAAAAATCATCTCCAAAATTATACAATGAAACAAAACCAAGGAAATTCCTATGTTATGTAGCTGAAGACAAAAGATACCACTCCAGATTAGTATTGAAATAACTCCCTGTGGTGTTAGGTACATAAAAGATTCATCAATCAACTTTGGAAGCTGATGCACTTAAAATTCTTAACCTATGAAGCAAATAGTACAGAATTTCAAGGATGGAAAGGGGTTTTTCAATATATTCCTTAAACGAAAATTCTGTCTGTAATGTGAATGGCAAATGGTTATCATCTCTCTTTTGCAAAAAAAAAACTGTAGCAAAATTAACCAGAAGCATTTCATTCTACTTTTGGACAGTTACAATTCTGGAAAAATGAAGTCTAAGCCCTACCTTGCTCTTGACTCTCAGAACTGAGTAATGGAGATCCTGCAGTCCCTCTCCCCAAGTTCCTTTACCAAGGGAATTCACTTTGGGTTCCAGGGTTACCAATGATTATGCCCTTCTTAACCTAGCCAAAGAATATGTTGGCTTTTTTTACCAGTCATATCCCAATAATGAAATCATTATAGCTTAAAATTCACCAAAGCTGCAGATTATTTTGTAAAGAAATACATCTTTTACTTGTGCAGTTGCTTCCTTGAAACAAAGTGTAGGGCTTCATATCTATACCTATTAAATTGTGTCTTATTCAATTTGGCCCATCATTTTAGCTTCTTGATATATTTTGGGGTCCCAGTGCTATCACATAATGGTAGCTAAATCACCAAGAACTTTGTCATCTAAAAATTTGATATGCATACTCTCTCTGTCTTTATCCAAATGTTGATAAAAATGTCAAACAGCACAGAGCCAAGGACTTAAATCACTGCCTAGAGATCTTATTCCAAGTTGATATCTATCCATTCTGATTTCAATCAGTTATAAATCTAGCTAACAACATTATCATTCAGTCCTCAGTGTCCCCTTTTTTTAACAGTTTTAGCATGAAAGATGCAGTCAAATGTTTCATTGAAATCTCAATATGTCTACAGAATCTACAGAATTTCTCTAATCTGATAACATTGACCAAAAAAGGAAACATGGGTAATTTAGTTGAATCTGTTTTCAATGAATCTATGCTCCATCATTGTGCTCACTACTTTCTATCGTAAATGCTCAAAAATTATCTTTATTGTAATACCTTCTAGAGTCAAGGTTCTAAACCTTTTTTCTTGTCATTGGCCCATTTGATGGTCTGGTGAAACATATGAACACCTTCCAGAATAATCTTTTCAAAATCATAAAAATAAAACTTACAAAATAAACCAGTTATAATAAAATGCAGTTAATAATATAAAAACCCTGCAACCTCACATACCATAAAAATTCCTTAGTATATAAAACTTGTGGTGAAGCTCACTAGTCTATGGGGCAAAGGTGTTAATCATCTTCCCATTTGGAAAAATCAAGACAACTTTTGCCATTTTATGGTCCTGTATTGTCTTCTCTAAGAGGCAGCTAGGTGGCTTAATGGATAGAGTACAGGACTTGGAGTTGGGAAGACCTCAGTTTAAATCTGACCTCAAACACTAGTTTTGTGACCCTGGATAAGTCACTGAACCTCGATTTGCCTTCATCCACTGGAGAAGGAAATGGCAAGTCACACCGGTATCTTTGCCAAGAAAACTCCACAGACAGTGTTAGCATCCATGGTATCACAAAGAGTCAGACATGACTGAATGACTTAACAACAACAAATTCTTTTCTGTCATCTGCAGTTTTTCAGATATTATTGACAATAGCTAAGCAATTATATCCCATCTTGCTCAGGACTTTATAATGTCTCATAATGTTTTCTGGGTTCCTTCTAGTTGTGTTATTTTCTCCCGTGTGAATTGTGAGGAGTGGGTAGTGATTGTTAGGTATGAAAAGTCTCAGGCATCCCTCCATCATTTCTGAAAGGAAGACAACACATTTTCATTGTTTATGTTGGATCTAGCAAGAGCTGTCTTCTTACAACACCTCAACAAAAAATCACAGAAAGTTTTAACCTTTCTCTTCTTCCTCTGAGTATTACTAGATTCTCTCTTGATGGTACCCGTGAGTCCATAACACCATTCTTTGTACACCTTCCTTGCTGGCCATGGTTCTACTCTAAATGATGATGGTAATGATGAAAATGACAAGCACAATCATAGCTAACATTTATATAGAGCCTACCATGTGCCAGTCACTATGCTAAGTGCTTTATAAATATCTCATTTTATCCTCACAACAATGCCGATAGGTAGATGTTATTGTTATTGCCAGCTTATAGATGATGAAACCAAGTCAAATACATGTTAAGTTATGTGCCCAAGGTCAGGTGGCTAGTAAGCATCTGAGGTCAGATTTGAACTCAAGACATCCTGACTTCAGGACCAGCACTCTATTCCTTGAACCATCTATTTGCCAAGAGATATAATAGCCTTACAATTATTATTTACCGCCAAATATTGCGTTCCTTCTTCCCTTTCTTACACAGGTTAGGATACCTTTATTTTACAAACTTCTCCTGAATCACTTCTAACAGCCCCTCTCAGAAATATTTAACTCTCTTTGATAACTTGGAGAGTAGAGAATCTAACCTTGAAACCCTTCCACCTTTTCCTCTAACAGAGTGACAAACATGTATTTGTGCCTTCTTCTCAGTGGCAGAAAAACAAATACAATCTCTGTGAATGATTGAAAAATTCCCCCTTGCTCTTCACAGCCACTTCAAATGAGATACTCAGTCCTCTTTCATTCCTGTTGGCAGAGCTTTTAGCCATCATTAATGGCATCCTCCCAGTTTGCCATGTACACTGTCTGTACTGGCAGCTCCTGAACATTCTATGTAACTCATACAATATTTATTTCCCTCATCTGAGAGGATAAGACCATTCTATGAATTTTGAACATAAAGTATATATTATTTTCAAAGCTCTAACATTTGCTGTACAATTACTTCTAAAGTAATATGTATTTTTTTAATTGTAACATAATGTGGCTTCTGAATGTACAAACTGAACACCCTTCCAGTCAATTATTTGTTTGTAGAATTCTACAATTATGAATTTCTCCAGAGAGTAGCAAATCAATTATCATTTTAATCCTCTGCCCCACCCCCAATCTGTCCCTCAAAATTACTCTCCCATGATCATTAGGAGAAAAAAAATATTCCAAGCAAAACTATTTCAATCCCTGAGGTAATTGTGTTTGCAACTGCAAGAGCATTCAATGTGTTACACATCAAGGGTGACTTTAATAGCTAATGCTAGGAGGCATTCTCTATATCATCAAGATATTATCTCTTGGATTCTAGGAAATGTCATGGGCTAGACAGATGGACACCATGCTTCAGCTAAGCCAAGAATTAATTGCAAACTGTGTCGTAATTGTGATTTGATTAATAACTAAGAGTCTACAAATTGCCCTGCTTTATGATGGGCTAGAGGTTATATAACTATGTCTCCTGTGTATGAAATGAAGATGATTAAAATGATAAATTACTGTGCACTACAGCTGAACTATGGTTCAATCTAGCTAGAACATTATCAAACAGCATGGCATAATAGAAAGTCCATGAGCTAGGAGTCAGGAGACCCGGGTTCTAGGTCCAGCTCTACCACTCACACCTTTGGGACTTTCAGTAAATTATTTTTCTTCATCGGGCTTCAAATTCATCCTTTGTAAAATGAAGGGGTTGTTCTGCTAGAGTTGCTTTTGTTTCTGAAATTTTGCCTTTCTGTGAAATTTTTGGACAAGCAATGTGCCTTACCTGCACAGAAGAGCAGCCAGCTGTTGCAGTTATTTTGTATGAAGACAGCTTGTCTACTCTTCACCCTAAATTGTGATAATTGGTTCAAATGGTGGCAATCAGAATGCTGCTGTGAGAAACTATTCGTTTTTGTGAAATGTCAGTGGGGTTCAGTAAAGGACAATCACTGCATATGTGAGTGGCTGGCAGGCATACCATCCCCTATTGTTACAGGAAGCTTTTTTCCAATGCATGGTTCATGGCCTAAAGGAGAGAGCTAAATAGATTGAGTATCTGTAGTGATGTCACCTCCACAGTTAGGAATAGATTCTAATTTATAAAATCTATGCCATGCTACGGTGAAAAAATTAAATTAGTCTCTTAAAATATATAAAAAAGGAAGTCAATATTTGGTTTTTTCCCTCTGAACTTTTAATAATCAATGAAACCTATTATGTAAATAAAAGTAACTTTGTGTTGCCCCAACATTTAAATACATATATGTATAGAGACCATTTCATTTTTTCAGAAAGATAAAGATAAATTGTCCTGACAAATATGTTGTGTATGTTTATATGATAATTAAATTAGATATAAACTACATCTAAATATATATTTATACATACACATAGGCATACTTCAGATCCGTCTGTATGCTTGTTATATTTGTACAAACAAAATAAGTAAAATCATTTTAGATGATTCAAAATATTTTCTAGGATAATATTTTTATTTTATAACTTTGAGTAGGATGGGTTAAAATTCCATAATTAATGAAAGTTATTATATGCCAGACATTCAATTAAATAGCCAAAAGCTAATGACAGACTTCCCTAACCTAACTTAGCCATCAAATGATGTGTAACCTGAATTACACATACTTGTCCAAGACATCTGGCCTATGAAATTCTTTTTAACCTCCTCTTCAGGTTAAAGAGTGGCAAAGGGAAATTGGTGATAAATTTAAATAAGTCCAGTTTTATGGTAAAAAAATTTTTAAATGAAATATTAAACTTTAAACATTAAAAATGTTAAACTTTTTCATACAATCCAGAAAATTCCCGGCTTTTGTAGTTGAGAAAAGAGTAGGCTTCACACACAAAGTAGTTTATAGTTGAATTCTGATTTTTGCCTTCAGTGTATCTTGTCTATATCTAGCTTCTGCTTTCAATCAATCAATATTTATTCAGCACCTGCTATGTATGAGGTACTCTGATGAGTAATGGAAATACAAAAAAGTTTTAGCTTTCTAAAACAAATATTAATAAAGCTTTGATTATTCTTAACACAATAAATAATAAAAATAATAATAATAAAATCCTTGTAACTAAAGATTCTATATAGAAGTGAAGGAATATTAGAATTTCCTCAGAATCTCTGACTTTTGAGATTCTGTAATTGATTTCCATCTCTTGAACACAGGGTCTGTCTAAACTCTTTTTTTCAGTCTTTCCCCATTTCAGCACATAGCAGGAGCTTCATCAGTGTTTTTGCAAGTCAATTAAATTTTCAATACATTGTTCAACAACATGTCAATTCATATTTGTTTTATGAAGATATTGGCACCTAGTTATTTGCGGGGGCGGGAATCGTAGGTAAATTTGTTTCTAAGAAAGGTCCTGAGACCTGACTGATGAGACTTTCTCAGAACCCCATATATATCATTATGGACATCCTTGCTGTGGCAAACATTGACCTATCATCCCATCCCTTATTTTTCCTGCCTCCTCACCCCTCCTTTGCCAAGCCAGACATGACCAAGTAAGGAGGAGACCTAACAAATATTAATTTGTACTTGCATTTGCCCTCTGTAGTGATAGTGAGAATGCTAAATTTAAGGACAAGTAAAATTTAACTTTGCCTCCTACTACCTTTTCTATGATAATAACCTTTTCCTAACTCTCAGTGTCACCTCTTCATTACTCCTCAAGTCTTATGTCCTCATGCTGCTTTGTTCATGTGCAATTGTAGATGACTTTATTCAAGATTTAAGCTATGAAATAGAAAAAAAGATATAGGATGATAGCTAGCAGTGATGGACAGATCAAGTGAGTGGTTCTTTTTAAGAATGAGGTAGATATGAATATATATTTTAGGGAACAGAAAAACAACCAGTCAAAAGGAAAAAGAAAGGATTAAAGAGAGATTGGGGGAAATAGAGCAATTTTTGGAGAAGACAGGATGGAATGGGATTATTTATGCATATAGATGAGTTTGTTTTAGGAAAGAGAAGGATCACCTTTTCATATGAGATAGAGGTAAAGGAAGAGATAATGGGGAAGGGATTTGAGTGATATGAGATTATGTGGGCAGAGTCAAATGCTAAAAAATTTTTCTAATGAAATATGAGGGAAATTCTCATCTGAAGTGGTAGGGGAATGGTAAAAAATGGGAAATTTCAGGAGAGATAAATACATTTGAAAATCCATTATGGTGAGTGGGATAGTGAATCAATAAGGAAGTATATATGAATTGCATTGGCATAGTGAGAGGTCAGTTGAGATTGTTGAACATAAATTTCTAGTGGACCCAGTCAGCATGGTTTTGTGGGGCTTTTTTCTAGCTTTCTTTAGTAGCATGCAAATAGGTAAAAATGTGTACCTGGTAGAAGTAGGAGTGGGATGGTGAGAGTAATACAAAGTTGTGATTTGGTATGGCATGACCAAAAATATCATTAAAGGGCAAGGAACTCAAGTATAAGGGACTGAGATACAGTGGAGAGTGTAAAGTTTAATTAGTTCACCAAGACCTCAAGATGGAAAGGGGAAAAGAGTGTAGTCAATATTAGTGAAAAGATGATGACCTGAGAAAGAATTGAGAGATAGTGAGATTAGAGGTTAGTTACAGTGAATGTGAAGAACAAAGTAAGGAATCATGAAACAGAAGGAAAGATGGAATGATAAAATATTATGCTCAGATAAAGGAAATTCAGAGTTCATGAGCATGGGTAGAAGTAGAAGACATAGATGATGTCAAAGTCAAGGGTATGACCATCTCTGTGTATAGCAGAGGTGGATTGGAGGACTATGGCATAGGAAAAGATTAAATTGAAGAACTGGGAAGCAAGGATGTTTATGAGAGTATCAATATGTATGTTGAAGTTGATACTTAGAGAGGGAAGACCCCAAACTTTGGAATCTAAAATAGTAAAAATAATTTTCAGACATTTTATGACCTTTAACCAAATCTCATTCACCAACTTTTACCCTGCAAAAAGAATAATCATACTATGTAATGACAATATAGTTTGTTTTTCACTCTTATTTAATATTGTCTAAATATTGGGCAGATTAATAGGTAGCAGTTAATTTTTTCTTATATGTTTTTGTAAGATTTTCAGCAATTTAATATTGCTAATTAAACTTCTTTTAATGGACCTCTTCATATTGTCTTTCTGGCATTAACATTGAGGGCGACCACACCAGATGTTAAAGGTTTTATTCAAATAAGGGATCATTAACTGTGGCACAGTATCTGATTTTTAACTCTTAATTCAGTAGGTCCGTAGGTATATCCAATGTCACTAATTTAAATGATGTCAGTATTTTATTATATTTGGAAACATGGACTCCTGGTGGCAAACAATGAGTATTTTAAATGTTGGCTATGTTAGTAGAAATGATAATAACCTTAGATCACATTAGGTTAGGAGATAATTCTATGAAGAATGAATTAATAAATAAAAGATGTAAAATTATTTAGATTTCCTTCTCTGTAGCAAAGAATTTATCTTTGTGAGGCTTTTTCTTAATTGTAAATGGGAAAAGGAATGATTTCTAAAAACAAATACTGAAGGTGCTTTGATTTTGCCAAATAGTACTCAAAGTATCCCAGAAGTTTAGATACTTTTAGTTTTTAATTTATTTCCCACCAACAAAGAAGCTAATTTTTTTTAAATCAGCATGTTTTTATATGGTATATGACACTAATAAGTATTTTCCCTTTTGTTTGGGTAGAAATTACAAACAACAAAAAACACAAAAATATATGGACACTTCTCATTGCACATTCTATTGTCTTTCCTACACATATTCAGGTTACCTGGCCACATTTGAGCTCTTGACATAAACTAAATGCATGAACCAAATAAAAATGTCTCACAAAGCTAGCTATGATTTCCTAAAATACAAATATTGTACACTATGAATGTGTTTCCTTTATTTATAATTCTAAAAATCACTTAATTAAGATACAAACATAGCACATTGTTATGAATCCTTTAATTCCAAATTCTGGAATAAGAACATATTGCATCCTTTCCAGAAGTACAAAAAAAAAAAACATGGAGGCATATTTAGGTGTACTTGAAGCACAAAAATTTAGATTTTGACAATTGAAAAGGGACCTCAAAGATCATCTAGTAATTAACCAATCCTCCTACTCCAATGAAATTATATTGTATCTGTTTTGTATTTAATTATTATATTTAATTATTTATGTGCTTGCTCTTTCCTTTGATAGAATGTAAGCTTCTTGGAGGCAGGAACTGTTTACTTTTTATCTTTGTATTCCTGGTGCTATTATAGCACCCAGCACATAGTAAGTTTACTAAAGTGCTTATTGAACTATCACATCTAATTGACATCCATAACAAGAGATTCCCCCTTTCGATATACCCAACAAGTGGCTAGGTAGCCTTTATTTGAAGACCTCCAATGAGATAGAAGCTACCACTTCCTGAAATAGCCTCATTTACTTTTAGTCAGCTCTAATTATTAGGAGGTTCCTTGTATCAGAGCCTAAATTTCCCTTTTAGCAATTTCTACTCATTGCTTCTGGTTCTGGATTCTGGGATGAGACAGAATATGCTTAATATTCATGACATTTCTTCAAAATTTTTGAAGATAATTATAATAGATAGCTTTGCTGATTCTTCTTTTTCCCCAGTTCATTTTTTCTTCATCCAAGATGTCCTCTAAATTGAACATCTCCAACTTATCAATATACTTCCTAAAATGTGGCAGCCAGAACTGGACACTGTATTTTCAACCAGATCTGACCATAGCAAAAGAAAGTATAACTCTTCACCACCCTAATACAAGATACTACCTCTTTCTTATGAAGACCTTTAAAAAGAACCAAAGATTTGGAATTGAAATGGACTTCAAAGCCATCCAATCTACTCCTCGAAACTTCAGATAAGGAAAGTGATGTCTAGAGAAGTTCCACATTTAAAAATTAGTTTCCCATTTGGAAGCACCTCCCCAACTGCTTTTATCTTTTATGTTCCTTAGCTTTTGTTGCCTGTCTTAAGAGAAAAGATATAATTGAAAATGGGGTATTGTTTTATTTTGGAAATTTGTTGAATAGTAAATAAGAAAACAGATAATTACACAAGCAAGTAAATATGCATTATATGTATTAATTTCCATAAAATTATAGAATTTTACTGAGAAAATGATTTTCGATTTCTTAGTATACTGAGAAGAAAATAATGACTAAGAATATCAAATGAATGGTAACTTTAGGGATGCTTACCAATATTTTTTGGTGTGCTTAATAAAGAGAGCAAAAATGACATTATTAGGCATATAACTAGTGAAGATCAAATACAAAGAAAGGTCAAATATAGCAAAATGTTCACAAAAGAGGTGTGTGTGTGTGTGTGTTAGCAAAGAACTACAAGCAAAATTGCAACTGAATTGCTTCAGTTTCCTAAAGCAGACGGAGGTTAAATGACTTCCTTATCTTCATACCTTCATAGCCAATAAATATTAAATCATTTTTTAACCCAAGACTTCCATTCTCCAAGTGTTCTATCCTCGTTATACCTTATCTGTACTGTTTTCTCAAATATATATTGTCGCATTCCAAGTTCAGAGAGTGTTCTATCAGATTTGTTGTCTCTTAGCCAAACTCCATTTTCTGTCTCACAGCAAATGGTTATTTAAGTTGGTGGAAATTTCCACATCCCTTAAATAGTTTATTGAATACTTACTTAAGAAGACTTGGCACGTGTTGAATCAAATAAACTCTTTGTAGATCCTTCATCATTCAGAAGGCCAATGAATTATTTCAGTAAGAGAAAAACCCCTAGGTATCATTTAATAGTCACTTTCAAGTTTTCTCTTTCCTTTGTGTTGACAATCAAAAGATACACATAATTTAGGACTTCATTTCCTCAAATGCTCTTGCATTTTTCTTAGTTTTAAGTCTCCCTTAATTAGTAAAGTTTATAGATGACTACATACTAATACATCATTTGCAAATGTTAGACATTGAAGTTTTCTATTATTGTAAAACACCCTTTTTTAATAAATAAATCATTCTAATCCTTTCCTGAGAAGTTGTTGTGAAGTAAGTCATTTTGTGAAGGGAAGAATTCATATGCAGTGAGAAAGAATGACTTGGTTTTAATTGAAGTAGATTGCACAGATCACTGGCTGGCTCACTGCTCAAGTTAGTGCTAATGTTACAGAGTGTATAAAATAAATTGATAGGCTTCAGTACATCTTTTAACAAAAATGTCAATATTAGCAACAGTCTCACATTTCTACTCATTAGCATGTTCATTGGCAATCACCACTGAGATGCCAGGTCTGCAGTGATTTGGAAACTGAACTCATTATTAACTCTTCTGTAGCTTTGAGATATATTGGCAGCAAATGAATTTTGATCATGATATTCCACCTTCCCAAACTGAGTTTTCTCTATGGATCAATGAAGGATTTTATTCTGCAAACTGTCAATCAAATATGCTTCATTATAATTAAAAATCCTTGCAGAAACAAATATATGTTTAAGAGCCTAGTTAGCACCCTGAAGTTATGGAACTTAGTATGTAGAGTACATGATTACATTACTGTAACTAAACTTTACATTGTTGTAGATTAAACCTTCACAACCCCCTTCATGCTTAATAGAAATTCTTTATGAGTTACTGTAAGACAAAACAATCCCTAGACAAACCATGAAAAGATCAAATGAAATCATGAAGACTGGTCTTCTGATAACTGAAATAAAATTTACCTTTGGCCTGTGCTTGAAGCTTTCCCAGATTACATAATGCACTGAAATCAACAGCCTTCCGTGGACCATTGTCACTTCTGCGCCTTCATAAGACAGCATAGGAGGACTCTTGCAGTAAAAGAAAAAAATCTAAGTATAATGAGTAATTTTATTTCATTTTACTTAGTTGCTAATTCTGATTTAAATAAAATGGGATGTGATAGCTAAAATAAGTTGCAGTGCTTTTTTTCTAATTATATGACTAATTACATTAAAAGGCTTTCTCAGAAACAGTCTTTGACAGCTTCAGAAAACCTTAGGGTAGAATTTAAATTGATGTTTGAAACTTTCATACCTATTTCTTGCCACAAGTTAAATTTCTTTTGTTTCAATATCCTATCATTTCTAATCAAAGGTACTCTGCTCTAGGATGCTAATTTATTATGATTAGTTGTTATTATGCATTGAATAAAAATACATGCAGCATAAAATATTCATACCTGCATGTCCACATTTAAGTCACAGTTAGTGTTTAACTTCTATGTTTTGGAGGTTTTCTTTCAGTTCTTTAAAAGAAAAAATGGGCCCAAAAGGCCATTTTAATTGTTATGAATATTTCCTTGATTTTGATAATTTTATAACTAGAACACTTACGAGGCTCCTTAAGTAATTAGCCAAGTTCTTTTTTCCACCGTATATATTTGCATATGCTATGATATGAAGAAATTGATTGAAATACTCACAGGAAGCAAAACACATGCACAGCAGAGTGACTTCTCTCTCCATTTCACATATTCCAATAAAGGCACATTTTTTTTAAAATGTGAATTTCAGTCCTTAGGAAAATAGTTGCTATGGCAAAAGCAGTTAAATATCTTTTTCCCTTAAAATGATGTATAACAGCCTGATCACCCCTCCCAATCCTTTATCCCCAACATAAACACTGGGGATACTGGGTAGTACAAAGAACATTGGCTACAACGTTGACCAGCTATGTGATTTCTGTAGCAAATAACTTAACCTCTCTTGGGTTTAATTTCTTCAGATTTAGATAATAAAACTTGAACTACCTTCCTCTTAGGAACTAAGGGGTTTAGCATGAAATAAGATAATGTGTGTGGGGAGGTATCTTTTACTCTCTCTTTTGCTATTGAAATCAAAGAATGATTGGATCATAGAGGTGCACACCAATCATTTCACAAATGAGGAAACAAGAATAGAGAATGACTTGCCCAAGGTTACACTTTCTGAAGCAATTGACTACATACTAATGTGTGACTCTAAAGTTCAGGTGTGACTCTAAAAATATTTTAGTTGTTTAGATTAATTCTATAAATGAATTTAAGTGATATGGCCCATTTAATTGTATCAGAAAGGCTCAGTCATGAAAAATAAATAAATCTTTGTTTAGTTAAAGAGCTTCTTTTAATAGTTTCATACAGACTCCTGATATTTTATACAGAATAGATTTACTTTTAAATGGTTTTCTTTTTCTATCTCCTCCATTCAAATTTTTTCCTAATATAAAAATTATGGTTATTATTTGGATCTTACTAATTGACAGAAGTTACTAATTATTTAGATTGATTTTTGATTGCATTTATCACATTATATAGCAAAGCACCATATCTCTTGAAATAGGAATAATTTTATTTCTTCTTGTCTATGTGTATTTCCCCAATTTATTTTCTTCTTTATTGTGATATCTAACAATTCTAGAGCCACATTAAATGACAATAATGGTAACAAACAATTTTGTTATATCCTTAATCATATAAGAAAGACCTCTAGATTACAAGCACATACATACACACAATAGATAATGTTAATTCTTGGTTTTCAATAGATACTTTTAAATATACTAAAGAAAAGTATATTTATCCCTATATTTTTCCATGTTTTAATATTAGTGAGTGTTATATTGTATGTGTGTGTTTGTGTATACACACACCTATAGACACACATACATACATGCATACGTGCACCTAATCACTACAAATTGAAAAGTGAGTCACTGGACAAGATTAAGTAAGCAAAATCCAGCAATAACTGAACATAGTAACATTATGTTCAGTTAGTCCAAGTCTGTCAACTACTGGGGTAAGGATCCCTTATTTTGAAAAAAAAAAAGTTGAGAAAACTAGAAAGTAATGTAAAAGAAATTGATTTTAGACTAACATCTTATGTCATATGTTACAGTAAACTCTGAATAAGGCTTTACATTACAAGGTCATACAAAATAAGAAAAGATAGGCCATTTCTTTTACAACTGTGGCTAGGAGAAAATTTTAACTAAACAAGTGATAGAGGTCATCAGAAATGATCGTTTTTATTACATAAAATGTAAAAACTTTACATCGAGCAAAATAAATGCAGTTAGAATTAGAATGTAAGTAAGTAATTGGGAAAAATCATCACAGAAAATTTCTCCAAAGTTCTAATACCCAATAAAAATATAGATATAATACCCACTATATATTGGTACAATAATATCAGATACATACCAATGAATTTATGTGTATACACATATATGTGTGTATGTATACACACAAATATCATATGGAAATATATGAGCCATTCCCCAACAAATATGTGGTTAGAAGTTATGAATGTGGGGGCGGAGCCAAGATGGCAGCTCGGAAGCAGTGACTGGCGTGAGCTCCCCACCAAGTCCCTCCAAAAACCTATAAAAAATGGCTCTGAACCAATTCTAGAGCTGCAGAACCCACAAAGTGGCAGAGGGAAGCAGGGCTCCAGCCCAGGACAGCCTGCATGGTCTCTGGGTAAGGTCTGTCCCATACGGAGCTCCCAGCTCCCAGCTGAGGGGAGTGGAGCTGAGCCCAGCAGAGCCCAGTGCGCGCAGCACGGACAGCGGACCGACCAGACCAGCAGCCGAGCGGAGAGTGCCCTACAAGCATGAATTATTGAGCTGTGGCATCTACCAGACCTCTCAACACACAAAGAGCAAAGACAACAGAGAAGGTTAGTGGGAAAAGCTGTGGGACTGAGTTTGTGGTTCGGCCACCGCCCCTGGGGCAGCAGAGGTGGGGCAGCTTTAGAACTACAGCTGCAGTTGCTTCTGGCCCCAGGCCCACCTGGTGGGAGGAATTAAGTGGCTGATCAGAGCAGGAGTGAAGAGCCTGTTTAAGCCCAGTCCAGGTAGAGGGTTCTTGGGGAAGGAGGAGTGCTGGTGAGGCAGTGCATCCGCCCAAGCATGGAACATAGAACTCTTTAGTCTACAAGCAGCCATACCCCGTTGAAAAACTCAAGGGTTAAGTAAGTTGGCTGGGAACATGGCCAGGCATTGAAAACACACCCAGATTCAGTCTCAGACTCTGGAATCCTTCTTTGGTGACAA
>CM053622.1:279854731-279909473 GCA_028646595.1 Phalanger gymnotis
ATAGAGATTTATCTTGCCCTACAAGAAAGGAAGGGAAAGGGGGATGGGAGGGTAATGGGGTGACGGAGGGGAGGGCAGACTGGGGAACAGGGCAACCAGAGTGTACACCATCATGGAGTGGGGGTGGGAGGAAATGGGGAGAAAATTTGTAATTCAAATGCCTGTGAAAATCAATGCTGAAAACCAAACATATTAAAAATAAATTTAAAAAATAAGGTGGCATCAAAAAAAATGAAAAGGTGAATTCACTACCAATGAAGAATAAATTAATTATTAAGTACTAAAAAAAAAGTTATGAATGCACAGTTCTCAAATTTTAAAAAATGTTATATAAAAAAGCGCTTCAAATGACTTAAAATTAGACAACTGAACATTAAAACAACTCTGGTGTTCTCACACCTATTAAATTGTTAATGACAAAAGAGGAGAATCGCAATCATTAGATTTGTTGTGGTATAATGAGCATATTAATGTAACAATTGGAACTATTGGTTATTTCAGGGGTACTGAATAATAATCTAGACCTATGCTCCAAAATTCAATACACTATTCATACCACTTCCTCCAGCAGTATCGCTGATAGTCATATATCACAAGAGGGTCAAATATAGATGGAAACACCCATATGTACAAGAATGTTTGTAGAAGCATTGTTTTGTAGCAAAGAACTGGAAAGAAACCTGGTGCCCAATTATTGAAGAATGATTAAACAAGTTGTCATGTATGAGTATAATTGAATATCACTGTTCTATCAGAAATTATAAATATAAGACATTAGGAAAAAATTAAGAAATTTGTACAAATTGATAGAGACAAGCGGTACCAAGAGAATATTTTTTTTACAATGACAAAAATAATATAAAGCAAAACAACTACATAAGACTTCAGGAAGTTGTTGAAGCAAGTAACATTTAACTTTAAAAACTTATGATGAAACATACCTCCAACCTCTTGACAGAGGTATAATAGACTCAAGATGCACAATAAGAAATGTATTATCAATGAGGTCCGAGATATCAGTTTGTTTTGCTGGGTTCTACATATTTGTTCCAACAGAGGCCTTTGTCTTAGAAAGAGATGAGAATGATAGGTTAGCAGGTATTCATAGATGTATACAAAGAAAAGAATATCAAATAAAATATCTTTTAATACACAGAAGAAAATAATGAAGTGAATAAAGGAACACAGAGTAATTTTTGTTTTAAGTTAATGAATTATTACCCTACTAAATTATATACATATATATGTGAATATAATATAGCGTTAACAATAAGCTTTACATGTGTATGTTCATGATTTCTTATAAGTCTCTTATTCTTTTAATATTTTAAACTACTTGCTCACTATGAAGTTTGAAATATTTTTAAAGAAAACCTTAATAAACTTCAAAAAAGGATGAGACCTGAGAAATAGGTATTGAATTTGATCATTAGAAGATTGTAAATTACTTTGAAATTAGTCAAGTATTGGGAAAGGAAGCCACTAAATAAAATATTTAAGGAAAATGGAGGTGCTGATCCCTGACTTCTTGTAAATTTGGCAGTGAAAGGAAGAGGAAAATATATGGTAGTTTCAGAGCAGAGCCAAGTCAAAAAAAGATACTTTATTTTTAGGGATTTTTTTTTAAGATATAGTGGTGATATTTTCAAAACCAAAGTACTAGGATTCAAGTGATATTTGGTTTTTTTTTAAATATTATTAAAACAACAGTTTCTTTTTTTTTTTGAATTGAGACTACCTGAGGAAATTCTAAAAGAATATATGATTACCAAAAGCATAGGATCCTGTGTATCTGTGGGCAGAGGAGGATCCATTGAAGAATGAATAAACTGATCTTTGATGAAGCATGCTCCTGGAGGAAATAGGAGTGATTGAAATCAAGAGTGCAAGTCAAAAGGTGAAGCGAATAGAGAAGAATGGACACTTTTTCTCCAAAGAAGATTTAAAAAAAAAGGGGGAAAGTGGCTGAGAATACAGAGAAACTTTGAAGTGAAAAGGAGACTTTTTTTCCGTTTTTTCCTTTTCCTTTCTGTTAACAAATGATACATCACAAAACTGGTAACAGACATGTCCTATTAGTGGCAGTCGTCTTTTTATGTGGTTTCTGTTAACTGTTTTGGGGAAAAGTACTTTGTGAGGATGTTATCCTTGTGTTTGGGGGGATTTCATTATTGTATGGCAAGATAGAACATATCAAGAAAATAAAATGGAAAGACAATTCCTGTGGATAGCTTCAAACGGATCAGTGTCATAGTATTGCAGGACATCTGCAGGGACTGAGAGGCAGGGTTGGGATTAGGGGACTGAGCAATATGAAAATTGGCTGGAACAGCTGCTGTGGAGAGTACAAAAAGGAGTTGACAAGGGATGAATTAAAATATTGCTTAGCAGCAGTGAGACACCCTTCCCCCCAGTCTCTCAGTTAACATACATCTTTTGCAGACTGAGTCAGCATGTCTTCATGGTTTTCTCCAGTGGTCTTTAGTGTTCTGGGAGCAGTTACAGAGGGAAAAGACAGTAACAGCCATCCAGAGTTAGAAATTCCTGAGGTAGATAATCAAAGGGAAAAAAGGTTATAGGGCTTTGGAGAGGATGGCTTGAAATAGTTGACAATGGAGTTTAGGGTAGTTAGCGAGAAAAGTAAATCAAAAAACCTGGGATATGTGTATAGTATGAGAAATACAGGGAAGGTTCAAGATAACACACCATAATGAGGGCTTGTCTAAGCAGATCTAATAGACATGAGGGAGTGGAAATGAAATGATGAAAGTTAATAAAGGTGTGACCAGAGACCAGAGCTTCAAACTGAAGTCTTTAGAGGTAGACACCTTACCCCAATTCAGAGGCAGAAAGGTTCAGAGAAATGATGAATTGCATAGAAAGAGCTTAAAATGTATGGTAGGTTTCGGAGTATGGAAGTCCTTGAATGCTTAGCTATCAAGTTGAATTTCTGCCTGGATCTTGCCCGGCAAATAGGGATAAAGATGGGGTGTGGACCTGTGATTTCCCTAGTACAGGGAACCTCTGGTGAGAAAAAAATATCCTCTATTAAAACTTAGAGAATCAGGGGTATTCCCAGCGCAACATAAGGTTAATGCCCAGGATAATGAAAATAACAACAGCAACATTTATATGGCACTTTAAGATTTGCAAAGTGATTTTTAAATATGATCATATTTTGTCCTCACAACATCCCTGGGAAGTAGGTGCTATTATTATCACTATTTTACAAATGAGTATACTGAGTCAAACAGAGTTTAAATGAAACTACACAGCTAGTAAGTATCTGAGGATTTGAACTCAGGTCTTTCTGCCCAGTGCTCTCTACTATGCCTCTTCCCACCCACCATACAGCCAATTTGTGTCAGAAACAGGACTTCAATTTAGGTCTTCCTGGTCTTGAGCTTGACTATCCACTCAACCATTATGCCTCTTACCTGGCATATCCTAAATATTTAATAAATATTTGTTTACTTAGTAGGGAAGGAGGAGCCATTAAAGTTATGTTTTTGTTTGTAAGAAGAGTATCATTCAGAGATATCCTTTAGGATGGCATTGGTGTATAGGTTCATGGAGAAACTAGAACTGTGGAAGATCAAATTCCCTGTGCTGAAGAGTGACTGAAAGGAAGTAAAGATAAAGGTCAATGGAGATGAGAAGGATGACCCCCAGGACCAAGGCTTCTGATGGATCCTTGTAGTTGTTGGAAATGTTAACGACATTAACAGTGAGCTAGCGTGAGATAGAAGGAGCACTGAGCTACCAGAAAGAAGCCCCAGGACTGAGTCTCAGATCTGCCATTAATATATATGACCTCAGACAAGTTATTACTTTTTGAATGTATTTCCCATTTATTTAAAAAAAGTATTAGATCTAAAAGCCTCCCAAAGACTCTTGCATTTTTGTGTGTATTGGAGAACAGAAGAACATGTTTGTATAATAATAATAATAATAATAAAACGTTCTTACCTTTTGAGCTGCTCATCTTCTAAATAAAACATTAATACTTAGAAACCTAAGATGATATAATTAACAGAAAAATATTAACACTTTCATAAAAATGAGGCTTGCTAAATCTTCTGATTTTGTTTATCTTTTTTACTATTATTTAACAGAATTTCTCTTCGGCTAGCAGTTAAATTCTAGTTAGACTGCCTTCCATCCCTTCCAGCCTCATTGCCACCTCCTGGTCTCTGTGGCTTCCCTGTCAAATGAAATCCTACCTTCTACAATAAGTCATTCCTAATCCCCTTAATTCTAGTACCTTCTCTATTTTCTTCAATTTATCATGTACTTATCTTGTTTGGATATAGTTGTTTGATTGTTTTCTGTTAGATTGAATACCTTGGGAACAAAGTTGTGGGAGGTTTTTTGGGGGGGGTGGGAGTGAATGGGGGTCTTACCACAGTACATAAAACATAGTAGGCATTCAATAATTGCTTCTTGACAACAAATATCATACCAAAGAATATTTTATTAACTAATTCTATTTAACCACTACAAGTAAAAGTGAGATAAGTAGGTTTTAAAGTCGGCAAGGTAAAGCTGTCTTGCCATTTTGTGTCTCAAAATTTTAGTAAAGGCTTCTGAGTCATTGTTTGCTAGTAAGTCTCACTCCAGGTTTCCTTCATTTAGAAATACATTTAGTGTATTAACATTTGATATAATTCAATATATAAAGTAGGAAATGAATTATCTTGCTTTGAGATACAATTCATCATTTTGACATTTCAAGATAATTCTGTATCATACGTGGGAAGGACAAAGTAAGTATGGTTATCTATCTGCTCATCTTATTCATTCTCAAAAATCATTATTTAAGTCATTCTTAAACATCTGATTTGGAATGACAATCAAGCGAGTGATCCTTTTAAAGTATAAATGCGTTTCTTTTTGTAACTTCCTTACTTAAAAAAGGCTTAAACTTCAAAGTCCCCTATAATTTCCCCCCCCCCCAACCTCCACATCAGTAAATAGCTAAATCTTGTCAATTGTACCTTGGCTGAACCTTTCTCATCTTCTGTCCTTACTGTTCTCAATGCTATCACTCTAGTTCAGCTCTTCGTTTTGACTTGTCCAAACTAATCTGATAGTTTCTTTATTTCTTCAGCTGTACACTTTCTATCCCAATAATCAAAGGTAGGAGAACATTTAGCCAGAAGACAAGACTTGGAGTTTGGAGGGCCAAGATAGCTGTCTCTTATGTGAAGGGTTGTCATGCAGCAGAAGGACTAAATACTCATGGGCAGAACTGGGAACAAAGAGAAGAAAAGTTACAAAGAGTCAGATCTGGACTTGATAGAATGAAATACTTCTTAATAGTATTACATAAATATTATTGTTTTTATTGTCTGTTGTTCCCAAAACACACTCAGCTCTTTCCCATCTATATTAGCCTTTTCTCAAGTCCTTCGTTTCACTTGAAATATATTACATCTAGTAGATTTTTCCTGCATTTCTTATGACAATCATCACATACTGAATTGTAAACAGTTATGTCCTTGTCTGTCTTATCTTCTCCATGAAAATGTAAATAAGCTCCTAGAGGACAATGGTACTTGTATTATGTATATCCATGTCACTTCAGCCTTTAGTGTATTAGTGTTATTCTCTTATCGTTGGTGGAAATCAATGTTTAGAACCTGAATAAGGAAAAAAGAAAGATCTCTTTAGTATTTTTGTTACCTTTATATTCTTAGTGGAATGTGCATAATAATCAATAAATATTTCTCAAGTAAATTAAGTGTCTAACAATATGAATACCATAATTCAGAGAATGGATTAAGTTTTGTTGTTGTTTTAAACTAGGTAGATATATAGAAATTGGGTTATCTTAATAGACTCATAGTTTTTTATGGATCTTACACAGTCAGACATTTTCCTATTTTAAGTAAGAATAGGATAGTATGAGTTTTAAAATTTTGACATTGCCATATACCAGGAATAAATTGTTCTTTATTATCAGGCCTCTAAGTGTGGGTTTGCTAAGGTTTTTATATATATTAAAGAATAATTGTTCTATACTTTCAACCTTGTGAGAGTGTCACAACATGAGGGCCTATGTCAGATTCACACAATCTCTGAGCTGGAACAGACTTCAGTGGTCTTCAGGTTTAACCACATATTCTATAAATAAGAGAAGGAACAGGAAATCACAGTAAATAGCTAAGACTTGCCTTGATTAATTCTAAAAGTCATTAAAATGAGATTTAGTTATGAGATGGTTAAGTGAGGAAAGTATGAATTAAATATATTTTTAAATTATGAACTAATTCAAATGTTTACAGTGTACATGTAAACTGCCTAAAATGAGATATAGACCTTTGTGATATCTGTTCATTCACAAGGCATTTGTCAAAAACCTACTATGTGTCAGGCACTGTGATAGACACTGGGGATACAGAAGAAAAAAAGGAAATGTTTCCTACTTCCAAAGGGCTTATGTCCTATTGGAATAATTAAAAGCCACACAAATAAGTAAAAAAGAAAATATACAATTAATATGAATTCATTTTGAGGATGTAGGGCAGTAGCTGCTGTAGGAAACAAGAAAAGTTTCCTGTACAAAATGACACTTGAGCTGAGCTCAGAAACTAGGAATTCTAGGGGACAGAGGTGAGGATAAAGAGAATGCTAGGCATGGGGAACAGCCTGTGTCAAGATCCAGAGACTAGAGATGAAATTCGCAAGGAATAGCAAGCAGGCTGGTTTGTCTGAAATGCTTTCCATAGGGATAGAATAACATGTGAGACACATAGAAATGTGTAAATTTCCAATAGAGAAATTGAACTGGAGCTTTTTAAGCAGAGAAACAATAATCAATAGTCAATAAACTTTTATAGAGCACCCACTATATGCCAAGCACTATGCTAAATATTGAGGATACAAATACAGAAAGACAATCCCTGCTTATAAAGAGCTTACAACCTAGTGAGAAGAGGAGCACACAAAAGAAAGGCAAACAGTTGGAGAGGGGAGGGAATGCAGGTGGGTGCAGAAGTTCAACAGTAGTCCAGTCAGGTAAGAAACAAAATGACTGTGCTGGGCCCCCATCTCAAATGGAAGTTTTGGAGTTCATGGCTCCATCCTTCATTCAGAATGGCAGAGGGTACTGATGAAGTATAAGTGTGAAGGGGGTTCCCACCTTACAAGATTATGAAGCTTCCCAAAGAGGTTCCTGAAAAATGTCTAAAGGGGTATAAAACTTGCATACTCTTTGACCCAACAATACCCCTACTATGTCTATATCCCAAAGAAATCAAAGAAAGGTGAAAGAACACATATGTACAAAAAATATTTGTAGCAGCTCTTTTTGTGGTGGAAAATAATTGTAAATTGAAGGGATCCTCATCAATTCAGGAATGGCTGAATGAGATTTGGTATATTTGCTATATAATTGTGCTATAAAAATGATAAGGATGGTTTCATAAAAGCCTTGGAAGATTTATGTGAACTGATACAAAATGAAGTGAGCAGAACAAGGGGAACAGTATAGAAAGTAACAGCAATATTGTAAGGATGATCAACTATGGAAAAACTTAGCTACTCTGATCAAGAATATGGTGCAAGACAATTTCAAAGGACCCATGATGAAAACTTCTATGCACCTCCAGTGAGAGAGCTGATGAACTCTGGATGCAGATTGAAGTATGCTTTTTTTAAGCTTTCTTTATTTTTATTGTTTTACTTTATTTGTGTGTTCTTTTGTGACATGGCTGCCATGGAAATACATTTTGCATGACTTCACATGTATAATTGATATCATTTTGCTTGCCTTCTTGATTGGTGCGGGATGTGTTGAAGGGAAGGAAAGAATTTGGAACTCAATTTTTAAAAAATGAATATTAAAATAAATGAATGAACTAAAAATCTTGTGGAAATAAATGCTGAAAACTAAAAAATATTAAATAATAAAATGCGGAATTCAACATAAAAAATAAATGAATGAAAAATTTTTAAAGAATAAAATAACAAATAAAGCCAAAGAAGTTCCTGGAGCATGACAGAGAAATCGCAAAGTCTAAACATAGTATAGCCAATTGGGAAATAACATGATCAGACCTGTACTTTAGGGAAAAAATATTTAATGTGTAAGTAACACAGAAACACATACACAGACACACATATATACATTTACATGTAAACATATGTGTATGCAAATCCCTGTATGCACTGCAGCTTTTTGTATGGTTGTATATAGGTATAGTAAGTGATGATGATGATGATAAAGTAATCATTATAATAATGATAATTAGAATTTATGTAATGCTTTATGGTTTACAAAGCACTATTCATATGTTTTCTCATTTGATCCTCACAGTAACCCTTTGAAGTAGGCACTATTAGTATCATCCCCATTTGACAGATGAGGAAATGATACTGAAAAGATTAAGTGACTTGTCCAGGGTTGAATGTTTATGAAATGTCAGGTCTAGGATTTACTTGATCACGGTTCTTCCTGATTTTAACTCCAATTACATATACACACATGTATATATGTGTGTATATATGAATGTATACATACACACACATAGAGATGGAATCACAGGGCATATGAAGTATACACACACACACACGTACACTCACACACAGAGATCCTGTGATTATTCTGTATAGGTAGTTGAGGGAAAAACTATTTTTACCAAGGCAGATCTGGGTATTCTCTGTAATCTATAGCTTTAGAAGGTTACCTTGTTCAATGAGAAGTTAAATCACTAGTCTCTATATGTGAGTGTGTGTATACATAGTCATGTATGCATATCACATATGCATATGTATACATTTTATATATGCATATATGCCTCTGCATACTAATATATTAGTATATGTGATTTATAATTATCAGTATAGTAATATGTATATTTGTATATGTAGTATACTGATGTATTATACATATAAGTGTATGTGTGTGTATATATATATATATCAACTAAAATGATGCTTTAAGTAAATGTCATATTCTACCTACTATAAAAAGTAACCCTAGAAATGTATTTATTTAAGTGAATTTGCAGAGGGGTTTCATTGATTTAAATACTGGCAGGGAAAATTAAAGGAAGTCATATGCTTGTACATTTAGTTCAGGATTTTTCGATCAATATATTAAAATTATAAGATTAAAGAGCACCCTAGACATAGAAACTGGAAACTGATCATCTAGTGATAAATAATATTGAGGTTCTTGAACTCTTAAGTTTGAATGATTAATTTCTTAATAAGGATCTATAGCAAACAAACAAAAGTAAGAAAACATGTACTCAGTATGAATTGAGAACCAGAAAACTCATTACACTTCAATTATATGTAAATAAAAAATTGGAACCTGGGGTATGTTTAAATTATCTTTGCAGAACTCATAATAAAAATATATTTCAAATAAATCATGTAGAGCTAGAAGGAAAGGTAAAAGCAATCAGCCTGGCGGGAGGATAACTATATAGTGAATAGAGAAAAAAATCTAATAGAAGAAGGAATTCGACATGCTAATGTCACGTACTGTATGAATTTGCTGATGCTTAGTAAATGTTTGTTAACTAATGCATTTCTAGGTAAATGCATATTTGGCCTAATGTTGTAAAGTAGTCATAAACAAGTCAATAAATATTTAATGTGTCTCTTATTTAAGAGGTATTGTGTTATATTTTGGGAATTTACAATGTTGGAGGGGATCTATTTTGGCTGTAGACATGGTGCTGATAGATTTTGAAAAACTGGTAACTGTGCAGATAGGTGAAAAGGGCTCTCAGCTGCCAGTCATACAGAATTACTTCAAGGTCTCAGAGCATCAGCATATAGGAGGAAGAAATGTTCATGGTGTATTGGTAATGGTGATTGATGTCATAAAATAAAGAGAAGGCATGGTTAGAGTTAATTACATCACTTTGTGCAAGCTACTGGAATGGGAGATCAGTGAGTGCAAATAAAGATTGGTATTCAAGTAAGGTTTATGGGTATGTTTTGGAACTGCAGATATGATTCCTGAAAGTTTTGGTTTGTCCCTTAGCCAAATATCCATTTAGGGAATATAAAGATGATAAATGATTAAGGCAACGAATTGATGCAGCAATCTGCCCCGCCCCAGACTGCTTCTGGCCAATTAGTTTGGGGGTATGCTCGATCCCTGTGCCAATCCCAATAAAACAATAGCAGTTTTCTAGGGCCTACATTAACAAGCCCTTCCAAGTGTTGTATACAATTGAGATAGCTCTGAGTCTTTACTAGTTTCCAAATTGGAAAACAATAAAAAGTATACCTGGTTTAAGGTGAAGGGAGGTCAGTGGAAGTGGTTTAAGTGGACATAGAACTTGATGAGTATTCACACTTGGGAACATATATAACACTTCATGTTGGAAACATCTTGATTTTTTTTCCAATAATTACACATTAATGTAAGATATCAAATTACTAGCTCTGTATAATCCCATGAGACAAAATTATATAGTGTATTATGATCTTATATGGTTAGCTATATTTATATAGCTCATTTATATAGCACTTTGCATTCTCTATTTTCTATATATTATATGTTCAGTGCAACAAAATATGTTTGACTTTGTAAGTATGCACTCTTCCTCCTCTGATGAAATTTGAAAAGCCATACGTGCCTCAGTAGGGAGACTTTATGAGTTTCAGTGGGGGAAAAATAATTTATCATCTCACAGGTAACATTCTTGAAATAGTCTCTCTAAAGATAGATAGGGTAGTTCTCAGATGACAAAAATAGTTTATTCATAGATTCATACTATAAGTCCTTCCAGTTAGGATAGATAGACCTTAGAAAAACTTGTTTTCCATTGGTGTATATACAGACATAGACAAGGTTGCCAGAACAGTATGTGTCCTTGTTTTAAAGATAATTAGTATGCTAGCATTCGTAGTATAAAATATAGTATAGGTACCCTATATGTGACTTTGGGCAAGTGACTTCACCTCTGCTGACCACAGTTTCTTTACCTGAAAAAATGAGGAACAGGAACTTAGTGATGTCCAAGGTCACTTCCATCTAAAAATCCTATGATGCCTGGTCCATGTTCTCAAGGAATTTATCATCTAATATGTTTTTAAAATATGGAAAGTTTGAAACCATCCCATTCACTAATTTTCATATGAAAGCAATCAAAAGCATTTTAAAAAAATCTACTCTGGGCCAGGCACTGTGCTAAGTCTTGGGAAACAAATGAAACAATGAAATAATTTTTGTCATCAGGAATATTTTTCATTTCTATGGGGGAGATGCATGTAAATAAGTACATATGAAAGGGGTACAAAATAAAGATAAGGTCAATATTAAGGGAGAAGGCAGGAGTAGCCTGAAAAAATGAGCAAAAGTTTCATGTAGAAGGTAGCACTCAAGTAGTACGCTTTGAAGGAGAGGAGGGATTCTAGAAGGTAGAAGTGAAGAAGTGAAGAAGGAGTTCATTCAAGGTATGGAGGACACTCAATGCAAAAGTGGGGAGATAGAAGACAGAGTATCACAGAAGACCAGCTGGTCACAGAAGATCAGCAAGAAGGCCAATGAGGCTGGACTCTAAAGTAGAAGAAGGTGATTAAAATATAATTGGTTAAAAAGGTATATTGGAGCCAAGTTGTGAAGGACTTTAAAAGCCCAACAGAGGAGCTAATATTTTGATTCTAGAGGTAATATGAAAAATATTATGACTTACAAAGTTCTTTATGCATAATAATTTTGTGAAATAGTTAGTAAAAATATTATTCAAATTTGACAGATGAGGAACCGACAGCCTACATAGATGTTGTGGTTTGACAAACATCACACAACCAATGAGACAGACTTCGAACCCAGGTCTTCTGATCCAGTTCCAGTTTTCTCTTTCTGCAAAACACAGTTTTACATTCTTTAGACGTCATGGTAGTATAGGGTGTCCCAAAAGTCTTAGAGCAGTATTAAGATTTTATAACTTAAAATTGCACTGAGGCTTTTGGGACACCCTGTATTAGATTCTCAAAGAATATTTGATGGAGATTTTGCAATAGACACAACTTAATTACAGTCACAAATTGGCCAAAGGATGCATGCCTTCAGAGCTGCTCTCTGGAGCTCTCTTACAAATGTGAGGAAGAGAGCACAGCCTCCCCATGACAACTATTGAAAAAAGGATGAGTGTGAGTCATTACTGAAAGAAAAACAATTTAATTTCTGAAACCAGAAAATCTATGTAATGTGTATTTTCTATGTAACCTGCCCATGAAATATGTGAAACTGTGCAATTATCCTTCTAGTAGATTCAAGTTAATTTGGATTTGGTTCCCAAGTTCTTGGATGAGAATAATCAAATCAATAAAGGCATAGTATTCTACCATCTTGGTTGTATTTGTTTGTTCATGATTCATACAATATATTTATTAGCATGTCATATTTTATTTCTTTACTTCCAAAGGAAATGTTTTTTTCCTAGAAACTTTCTGCAATACAAGAAAATCCAGGTAGCATTACACAATTAGTATATTCCTGAAAATCTATGTGAAAAAATAATTTTTTTTCTAAATGGGGACATTTGAAATTCAATTTATAGTAAAGGAATATTGTGGTGAGGAGGACCTAGGACCACTCCTTGCATTGTAAAATTTTCCTCACGACAACCCTGGAAGTATTATTGTCATCATTTTATAAATGAAAAACCCAAGGTTTGGAAAGGCTAAGCAACATGCTCGTGTTCACACATATTAAGTGCTACAGCCAGGAACATGAGCGTAGCTGTCATAAATTGGATTCAGCATTCTTTCTAATATTCTAAACTGAATCTTTTCTAATAAGCTATATATAAAACAAAATGTGTGTGTTTTTTAACTCTACAAGGAGTTACATTCAGTATATTTACTGCATGTTCATTTGTGATGGGTTAGGCATTGCCTGCTCTGCACACGAAAGATGAAGAATTTGAGACATGGTAATCAACAAAAAAAGATGAGCAATAAAATAGCCCAAACACCAAGAGAGGAGAGTAGTTTGGAAGCTAAGAACCTTCCAGCATGAGAAAAGCTAATTGGAAATGTGAACTTCAGGGTAAGGGGTGAGACCAGGGAGAGGTCAGACTATAGAGATCTGTGATCAGTCTGCAGAGAAATTTAGCAAGAACCAGCTAAGTTTTCTGGGGGATGAAACAAAAAGATATTTTCCCCTCTTATACCAGAATTCAAAGAAGGTCTTTAATTCAAGGAATACTGAAGTTGATACCAAATGAAATTTGTTAATATGGCTAGACATCTCAGGGAACCAAGAGTAAAAAGAAATACCAGTCAGAAGGTGATTTTCTGTATTATGTAGCCAAGTTTCATCTGCCTATCAGTATATGTGGTTTAAATCAAAAATCTTCACATTAATGAAGTTAATGTATGTAATGAAGCCATGTAAACATCTATCAATATCATGTAGATCAATGGTGACAAACTCAAATTGAAATAAGGGCCACTAAACCATCTTTAAGGTTCCCCGAGGGGCACATGTTGACTTACAAAACCACACATCGATATTCTCTATGTTCTACTGTATTTTTATTTTTGTTAAATATTTCTAATTAACATCTTAATCTGCTTGAGTTCCCTTCAGTATCACAACTGGCAAGCATATATTTGACACCTCTGTTGTAGGTTATGACCTTTTAGAACAGTAGAATTGAATGGTACAAAAATCAAGGATGATAGTCCAGATGTGACCCATTTAATATTCATATGAAGAAAAAAAAGGAACTAACCAAACAGTGGGCTGAGAGTGAAATGATTTGATTTCTAGTCTCCACTCTGCCACTAATCAGTTTGTGACTTTGGGCAATTGGCTTAATTCATCTGGAACATAACAGTTGAACTAGATTATTTCAAAGGTCATTTCCATCCCTCCAATTCTCTGGATAACCCCATCATCCTGGAAGATCTCCTCAAGCTAAGTACTCCACCTCATCACTATACTCAGCCTTTCTGATTAGAGTTTGGGACAATGAACTCCAAACTTCTGTTTAAGGTGAGGCTACAACTCAGACATTTCCTCATCTCTCTCCTGGCTGCACTGCTTTGGGACTTCTCTGACTAACTTCTCCACCATGCCTCTATGGTGGGCACCTTCTCCATCACCTCCTCCTCTTGTCAGCTTTTGTTTGTGTTTGTGTGTATCTGTGTGCATGTGTGTCTGTGTCTGTGTCTGTGTGTTTTCCTCCCCCTTTACATAAGCTCCCTGAGGGCAGGAACTATCAATTTTGTATCTCCAATGCTTAATACAGTACCTGGCATATAGTAGGCATTCAATAAATGTTTATTGACTGTTATTATTGACCATCTTTGACTCTATGTTGTACTGCAAAGTGATCACTTGCAGACTCTTCTGTCCTCAGAGTTTTGTCACAATGTAAATCTATTATACTGTAATTGGCTGGCACATAATGTAGCAACATCTAGCTGTATGTAATATCACTATATTGTCTTCCCATTTATGTTGTGAGCTCTTTAAAGGTAACAACTGTGACTTTTTTTCTATTTGTATGCCTTATAGGGTCTAGCATAGTGCTAAGCATATAAGAACTATTGAATAAATATTTGTAGATTTCATTGATTTTCATGAAACATTATGTGGGGAGGACTAGATTTTTAAAATTAATACATATATTTCTACTTTGCCTAACATGCATATTCAAAATCAATAGCTGCACAGCATAAATGGTAGCTGATGGTATCATCTTGCTCTCACTGCCTAGCACACAGTAGGTACCAAATGTTGGCATGCTATCCTAATTAAATCAATTAAGAGTTGACTGAATACATCAAGATACTAAAGTAGAGTTGCACTATTTTAAAACTTAATTGAAAAACCTTCCAGTGTTTACTATCATTATAAGAGTCTCTGGAAGGAAAATTGTCAGGGTCCTACAGTTTCTGAAATAGATGTTCCCAAGAGCCTAAGGGAAAACTTAGCACTCAGCAGAAATACTCATTACTGAGCATGTCACATGGAAATAGTATGGTAAAGTGGGGAAAACACTGATTTGAGAAACATTGGACTTGCCAGTTGGTAGTCTTGCCGTGTTAGATGGCTTGGCAATTAATTTCCCCTCTCTGGATCTCAGCTTCATCATTTGTTCAATTAAGAGGTTGGGCAAAATGATCTTTAAGTCCTCTTCCAACTTTAAACACTGTGATTCTGTAGTTATTGCCAAGTTCTTTAGTAAATTACTTGTTCATGATGTAAAAGAACTTACAGCAAAACCTGTGGGATAAGGAAATCCAGGCAGATAACTAATCTCCCCCAGATCTATATTGGTCTGCCAAAGAGGGCCTCAGTAGGCTTTCTTGTACTCCTTTCCTTCTAGCAGCACAATTTGTTTAGACACAGTATAAGATCAGTCTTGTCAAGCAGATAGTCTGGGCTCTATCGACTTTTACATGTTTCATAGAAGCAACCCCGATGTAAGAGAAAGATTAAAAGTGTCATCTGGCCTATTGGCAACAGCTTCTGCCTTTCTGATCCCATAGTTTAACCCTTAAATGTTCTGCCATATAGTACTACTTTACCTTCAATAGAAATGTGTCAGCAGTGGTGAATATGGAGGGCTTTAGGATCCTGTGGGAAGTGGGACTCACCTGAGGGGGAAGAAAATTGTACTGATTATTAATACACTACTGTGAGTTCTTTTGTATGTTTCTACATTGTTCATTGTGCTCCTAAGAATCCTTTGTATTTCTGCTTTTTTGTGCAATAGAATGAAACCTGTCCTATACCCAATAAAGGTATTTGTCCCCTTGCGTGTTTGTATGAGATATAGGGACCTCATTACCCTTGTTTGTGGAGATCTTGATATGAGCTATAATCACAGATTTCCTCAGAGTAAATTGGATATGGGGAGAATGCCCCAAAGAGTCATGATTTGGAAGGGTTCTGAAGATTAGATCTTGTCTGTGTGATTCCAGAGCAGGAAGAACCTGGGACATGAGGTTATATTAGCATCCTGTTTCTCTCTTGAAATTTACTTTGGATTACTTAAAATACGCTTTTTTTTTTATTTGTGTATATGTTATAAAAACTCCTCCCCCTCATCCACAGTATACCTGAAGTTTTCCTGAGAGTAGAAATTGTCTTCCCCCATCTCTACTTCACAGAACAGTACACATAAATAGCTGCTTCATAAATGTTTGTTGGACATGTATGAATATACATATATACATATAAATATGTGTTTATCTATCCACACATGGGTGTAGAGCAAGATATCAGTGACAGACATAGATACAGGTGGGAATAGGAACTAAGACTCTTGATATACAGAATATGCAAATAATGAAACTCCCTCACAAAGGCGTGTAGGAACCTTCTTTGCAACTTTTAGTCTTGATGAGTTGTATATACTAGAAGACTGAGAGGTTAAGTGATTTGATCAGATTTCAAAACAAAGTGTCAGAATTGAAATTTGAACCCAAGTCTTTCTGGTTTTGAGCCTAACTCTCCAGTTACTATGTAACAACTGCCTCTCTCTAGACATAAATATGAAATTTGACATGTTATTCATGTATAAATATTTGAGTTCATATTATGTACACATGTGTGTATGTATGTATATGTGGATATTTTATATGTACATGTATATTAGAGCTACCCAGTTTTATTGGATAGAAGAATTAGCTTTGAATTCAGAATAACATGTTCAGGACCTACCTATGACACATTCTAATTGTATGACTATCATCAATGAAGTCATATTAACTCTTTGTCTTTCAAAATTACTTTCAAAAATGTAATTATGGAGTTATCGTTCTGCATTGATAGAAGTACTCTCCATGCCAAATCAAAGGTCCTTGTATGTGAATAATTATTTCTTGAAAGCAAACATGCCCAAGCTGATTTTCTTTAAAGTGTAATAAAAGCCAGGAAAAATAATATAAAATTCTATTTCCTATAATATTTTTATTGGCATCCCAGTTTAGTGATATTGGTAACATTAAGACTCATCAGAGGGAGCCATCACATATACTAATGAGAAAGCAGTAATTGTATATGTATGGACAAAAGCAATGAACATTTTGCTAGTTGACAGGCTTAGAAACCATCTTCTTGACTGATTTCAGTTTCTTTCATTTTAAATGGAATGTGTGTTCTACTAAGCATTCAATTCAACAAACATTTATTAAGAATAGCGGTTTCTAAACTCATATTTTCATTCATACATGGAATTGATAGAGGCATCCATTAAGCCACAATTATTTTCACATTCTTTATCCTGTGGTTTAATTTACAGGTAACTAATACATATTGTAACAACTTAAAATTAGTTGTCTAATTTTATGCCTGAAAAGATCAATACAATGGTCTCCTCTAACAATGACAAGCATTTTGCAATTATGTTTTCAAAGAATCAGTAGTTTTTATGTCTACTGTTGTGCATCAGTAACAGCAGTTAACCACTGATATAGAATTAACCACAACTGCTTTACTTTTTTCCTCCACATATATTATGGATTTTTGAAACAAGAAAATGAAATTAATTTACGGCAGTGATGCATTATATAAAATAACACCTGGGTATCCTTACCCTGTCCCTGGCATGACATGACTCTATCAGTCTTTCAAATCCTATTAACCAGGTTGTTTTCACTTTCTCTTATCGATCCATCTATTGATCCAACTATTAAGGAAAGTTCCCTGCCATGAAGAAGAGCAGTCACAAGTAATAGAGTCAGTCTCCAGATGAAAAGATGGTCATGAATTTCATATAAAGAATATGAAAACAACAAAAGAAAACTCAGGCTTGTTCTTATTTAGATATCTTTTACGGACATGAAACAAGAGATAATTAAACCAAAACTTTAGCTTTTTTCTTCGTTTTTTATTTTTAATATCTTAACTAATAAGGTCCTGTTTCTTGACTCTTTGACAGTAGTCTAGTTATACAACAAGAATTTCCCAAAAAGGATGTTTTATGGTAAAAATAATTGATGAAGGTAGTTTAAAATATATATTTGACATATGCCTGTTTTTTCTGTTAGCAAAATTTTATGAAAAACCTGAGGGAAAACCATCATCTCTTATATTTCTAAACATTTAAAAAATACAACATGCAAATCTTTTTAAATCTCATTTGGAATCCTGAAAAAATGGTAAAACTCTTTGCAAAGGTATTGTCCTGTAGAAGACACCATCCTTGAAAGTGAGTGTGCCTTTCCCTCCCTTCCCCCGGGAATTATTTTTTTCTGTTCAGAAATTAAAAACCTTCACAAGCACTTATTTAGTTTAAGATTCATTCCAAATTAAATAGAAGCATTTTTTTCTTGTCATTATTACCATGCATAGTATATTTTTAAAATACAGGTTTTTGTTTAATGGACTGATGGCAATACTGAGAAAATGTTAATTATTAACAATTTTTCACAGTTTCCTGCTATAGTCCACACCATAGTAGGGGTTCTTCATTTACCTGAACCTTAAATAGCAACATAATTAGTGGGTAGATAAGATTTGCACCTATAAGTGACTTGATATGAAGCCATAATTTATGTACATAATAAAATCACCATTCTCAATGAATTACTTTTATTTTTTCTTAATTGTTTCCCAAGAGCTACTTGTCTGAGTGATTTTTTCAATTACATGCTGGAAAAAAAGATATTTTAATTGCTTTAGCAGTTCAACAGTCAGTGTATATGATGAGAACATATGTTTACTTAATCAGATTTATTAATCAACACTTCTAAAAATAAGATTGCCAGCTCCTTTTCCCAAAACTAGCTAACTAAAACTGAACCAAGCAAAACTTAAGAAAGAAAGAAAGAACAGACATTTTCTTTCAAGTTATTAAGATGAATAATTTGTCATCTCTTCTTTGGATTCTGATTCTGTTATTATCCTGTTAAAGATACTATTTGTTAAACATCCAATTGATACTATCTATTCTTCATCTGCAGAAATGAAAATATTAGTAGGGGATTTTCAGTATGCTGTTGATTATTAAAATTGTTATGATTTTCAGAAACTATGAAAGGTTTTAGAGAGGAAACTAACTTGACATTAAAAAGAATGGATTCTCCATATATGTGTGTATGTATTTCAATGTGAATACTTAAGTAGTAAATGCATATAGAATGGGACATGGCACTTATGATAGCCATATGGCAAATAGAGTAATGAATAGATATGGAAGCAAACATAAACAGTCTACTGCCTATACATATATATATATATATGTATGTATACATATATACACACACACACAAATATATATATATATATGGTTATAGTTATACTATCTCTATCATACATACACAGTGACCCAAAAGTCTTAGTGCAGCTTTAAGCTACTAAAGCTTAGATAGATTGAAAAATTGATAGAGATAGTTCATATGTGTACATGTGTATCCATACACAGGTATTTATGTATGTGTACACACACGCATATATTATGTATGTACATGGTAATATATGCATTGACCTATCATTATCTCTGAGTAATTCATGTTTACCCTGTCCTTGTAACCTAATCTTTTAATGACTTGGGAAGCTGGGTTTGTTCTTGTGCCTTGTGGTCTCTATGAACAATGTAATACAACAAGCTCTGAGACAATCTGTACTAGCAACTGTATTCTTATATTCCTCTCCTCTGTGTACTGGTGTCTGAGTATGAAGGTACTAGTTTGTTTGGAATATTTTTACCTATGTGGAAAGGTCATTACTACATAGCAAAATTTCTAAAATAAGCATGATATGTTACTGTGAGTTGGTAAGTATTACTACATAGCATTCAAATGTGCTAATTTTCACCAAAACTTGTCAGAAAGCCAAGGAGGATTATAGCAAAAGACATTACCAGGAAGAATTGGAACCAAGCCCATCCTGAGTATGAAACTTTCTGGAAGAAACTTGGTAGTAAAAATACTTGTGTGTAAAGTAAGAATGTGCCAACAGATTTTCCTCAGGTTAATTCCTATGATTCTCTTTCCCTAAGCAAACATCTAGATTTCTTTGAGTCAGGGAAAATATCATGGCTATTTTAGCAAAATAAGTGTTCAGATATTTGTTGAAATGAACTTTTAGACAAATTCTGAAAATCCAAACCCTACCGTACATTTATTTCTTACTATTGCCTTTAAATTGTAATTATACTATAGAAGTGGTATGCCTTTATTTCTTACTTTTGTTTTAAAGTAAAGTAGCTTCCTCTGAATTAACTTGGTTCATTTTGTTTCCTGCAAAATCTTTTTTCCTCTATTATTCTGTGGGGATTTATTCACTGAAACATTTTGGGGGTTTTAGCAATTTTATAGTAGAATTGACAGCAGATATAATTTCCTTAAGGTCATTATAACACATGCATATATTCAATCAATTAGTATTAAATAAAGAGATGGAAGGAAAGGGAGGAAGAAAGGAGTATAAGATGCTCAATAGATTTTGAATTGCAAAGGGCCTTGAAGTCACTTTATCCAGCCCCCTCATTTTACAGATGAGGAAACTAAGGCCTAAGGTCACATGGCAAATACATTGCAAAGGCAAGACACAATTCCCAGTCCTCTGACTCCAAATCTAGTTTTCTTTCCCTGCATCATGCTGTCTTCTCATATTATGAATATAATGTTTTGATTTAAGCTTTATTACTGATGAATGCAAATAGCTTTCTTGTCACTCTAATGATGGACTCTCCAGCACTTGTCTGCTGCTTATTTTAGATATTACACAATTCAGCAATGACCTTGAAGTGTTGATAAACATATTTCATATTGTTAAAACCATACCACCTCATTGCTGCTCAGCAACTGACACCTGCCATAGAGTCCAATTCCTGTTTATGCCTGCTTTCTGTTCTTTAGGCCCCAACATTATTTATTAATGTTACAGTCAACCTGTGCCTTGGAACACAGAGAAATAAATTCCCAATACATAAAAGCTTGTTATGAGGAAGTGCCTTCAGGTTCCAAACTGAAGGTCATTACTTAATATTTATGCAGCCTGTGCCCCTTCTTCATGCTCCATTCACTCAAAATATGCATGTCCTGAACTTGCTTTCTTCATGTGTTGATAAATAGATCAACACCAAAAGATGGACTCAGGCAGGTGACTCAGATGACACTGAAAAAATGTTTTAGGGGCATCTTCAAGCTTTGTAAATTGGACTTAATTTCCTTTGATGAACAACATGCCCTTTTTTTTCTAGACAGTGGAAGCAACTTGTCAAATTTCACTGGAGGGTGGGAAATAAATCAACAAGAGAAAGTATAAATATACATACCAAATATTAGCATAATTATTATAATTGCTGTGTTATCATTATCTATTAACTCTTTTCATGAGAGGCAGTACAGGCAGGGGTGCGGAACCTGCAGCCTCAAGGCCATATGTGGCCCTCTAGGTCCTCAAGCACAGCACTTTGAGTGTGAAGTTTGGATTCAGTCAAAAGTCTGCATTTGAGGACCTAAAGGGCCACATGTGGCCTAAAGGGCCTCGGGGACATAGGTTCCCCATCCCTGATAGGGAATAGACAGCCAGCCTTAAAGCCAGAAAGACCTGGGTTCAAGAGGTACCTCTGATACATGAAGGCTGTGTGAGCCAGAGCAAGTCACTTAACCTCCCAATGCTCCTAGCAACTCACAAAGACAGGGGTTCTTAAGCTTTTTGTTTGTCAGGCTAGTGAAGCTTATGGACACATCCTTAGAAGACTGTTTCAGATGTATAGAAAAATATCTAAGATTATAAATATAATGTATAGAAATGTGTAGAAAAATATCTAACCTGTCACAAATTTGTAGAGTCAGTAAGTCTGCAAGTTGTAGAGAAAGAGCCAATATGCTTTTATAAAAGGATTTTTCTTAACCTGGATTTCTCGATCCTAGTGAAATCATAGGTACAGTCTCTATCCTAAACCTGTTAATATTGACTTATGAAAATTTTAAATAACACATTTACACAAACAAGGAATTTCATATAAATATATACAATGGACTGCTCCTCCCCCCTCCCAAAAAAGATGTATCTTATTTTCTTAAGGAAGTTTCATTTATTCAATAAGCTGGTTACAAAAGTCTCTTTTATGGTATTTGCATGTATCATGCTCAAGGGCAAAATTGCCCCTAAATATTTTGACCACTAAATGAGATGAGAGAAGAAGGCTATTTTTCCAAACTACTCCTCCTTCCTTCTTTTCCTTCTTTCCCCCCTCCTCTAACACCCCACTCCACCCCACCCCCAGCTACAGCCCTCTGCTGCAAAAACCTAGGCACTCATGGGATCCTTGCCACCAGCAGCCAGTATAAGGAATAGTCTAAATTATACCACAGGCAATTTCCAAGTTTCAAAGAGATTATGAAATGAAAATGCTGATAAACGGGGTGCTCCAACCTTAGAAAACATTTTCTCATAGCAATTATATAAATGGTAGATTTCTAGGTCACCTTAACAAAGTTGGTTTAACCGATTATGTAGCTGAAATATATTTTCCATTAAAATGGTAAAAAAAACCCGAGGTTGACAAAATTCTTCATTCAACAAAACATAAAATGAAAATAATAAAATTGCATTGTAGTTTCCCCTTACTAATTGAGAGTACTAGTATTTAGCAAAAGCAGATGTAATGGGAGGAGGATAAAGAAACCAAAGTAACAACATCCCTCCCACTTTGCGAACTCCTTTATATCTAATTATATTACTTGGCAGAAATTAGATTATTTAGGAACTCAGGGGTGGCACAGTGGATAGAACACTGGGCTTGGAATCAGGAAGGCTCATCTGCATGGATTCAAATGCAGCCTCAGACACTTACTAGCTGTGTGGTCCTGGGCAAGTCTCTTCATACTATTTGCCTCAGTTACTTGTCTGTAAAATGAGCTGGAGAAGGAAATGGCAAGGCCCTCCTTTATCTTTGCCAAGAAAACCCCAAATGGGGTTGCAGAGAGTCATGTATGACTAAAATAACAGAACAACAAAATTTCCTGTTAGTTTGAATATTTTATATTGTTTGAAAGCATTTCTCTATTTTTTTTTGTTTTCTCAGTTCATTATGGTACTTTTGAATGAAATGACACTTTAGAGTTTCATAGCACTATGTTCTTCATTTTGGTACAATGTAACTTTTAATTTTATGGTTTACCTTTCTCTTGAGATGAATATATCAGTACAGCCAACTGATGCAATGTATGATTTTTTTATAAATGGAATAATAATTTTATAAACTGATTTTTATCCGGTCCTTTAAAGATTTAAGTCACTTTTGACTATAACAGGAAGAAAATTGTTGTGTCACCTGATGAGCATGGGACTCATGATTTAAGTTGCCCCCACTCATAAAGCTCCAATGAAAAGAGCTAAAGAACTAGGGCAGGAGAATCATAGGGATATATATCATGCAAAATTTAGGAAAGAAGGAAAGGCAAAAGAGAAGCAAGATGGAATTAGCATGGAGTGTCAGCTTCTGGCCCTGTAACTGGATGCCACTTCTCTCTTTTCATACTGCCACTACCCTGGTACATGCCCTTATCTCCTTAAGATATCTCAAGAACCTACTGGTTGGTTTGCCTGCTATGGATCTCCCCTCCACTTCCTCCTCTGCTGAGCCACCAAAATGATTTTCCTAAAGTGTAGATCTGATCATATTACTAGTCCCATACACTCAGTAAATTCCAGGAGCTCCCTATCACCTCCAGGATCAAATATAAAATCCTCTGTTTAGCATTCAAAGTTCTTCTCCCACCTTTTCAGTCTTCTGATACCTCCCCCCACTCCATCACCACCCTCAGTTCCAACACATGCTTCAATCCAATGACACTGGCCTCATTTCTGTTCCTGAAGAGGACAAAATTCCCCTTTCTCAGTTCTATGCATTTTCATGTTCCCTATGCCTGGAGAGCTCTTCATCTTCATTGCTACTTTTTGACTTCCTTCAAGTCCCAGATAAAATCCCTTTTACATGGAATCTTTCAGAATCCCTCTTAATTCTAATGCCTTCCCTCTATAGATTAGTTGTTTTTTAAATTTATATTGTGCATGTTTCTTCGGCTCCTACATATTAGACTATGAGCTCTTTTAGGTCTTTAGATCTATCTTTCGTCTTTTTTTATATCCCACTCACTCAGCATCATGCCTAGCACATGATAGGCACATAATAAGTGTTTGTTGACTAACTGACAAGGTTGTTTTTAATATATCTTGATTCTGTTTCTCTTAATAAATGGACACATATACAAGATAAGACTTTTTACAATTACACCAAGGTTTTGTGACCAGCCCCATTTTGCCATGCTCATGTAATTATGATTCATTGAAATATAGCAGACCAGGGAAGAGGGAGCTTTCACAATAGGCAGGGGCTTTAGCTAAGATTCTAACTGAATAAATCTACGCTGACCACACACCCCTAGTGTATTAAGCAAATAGCTATTACCCCCAAAAAGACAGACCTGGGTATTGAGGTGGCATAGAAATTGGCTTTCTCCCTGAGTAGTCCCTATGTTGTAGGTAGAATGCCCAAATACCAAGGTAAATGTTACCTTGGTACGTGTACCTTCATCACGCAAGAGGGTGAAGTGGATTTAAAGGAAGCAATAGAGAGAAAAGGGTTTTTCAAGCACTTACCTTGTGCCAGACATTGTGGTAAACAGTGAAGATATAAGTAAACAAAATAGTTTCTACCCTCAATGAATTTATATACTAATGAGTGATTAGAGCACATAAAAGGACAGCTGGAAAGCTACTAGGTGAGTCAAATGATGTAGAAATGATTGAGAAATGGCATATAAGGCAGTTTTTATATAAAAAATAAATAAAAGAGATCACCTCACAAAGTACAGGATGGTTCCAGAGGCTCCCAGGGGTTGGAATTGTGGAAACTGACTATATCAGGGCTAGCATATTATGGACAACATTTAAATCACATTGCTATAGGATTGAGACTGCACTTGTGTTTTCATTTGAAGGAAAGAATTATGCAAGCATTTATTAAGCACCTACTACATGCCATACATTGTGCTAAATGATTTACAATTATTTCATCCAATGCTCGCCACAGCTCTGGGAGGTCATGCTATTATTATCCACATTTTCAGTTGAGGAAACGAACAAAGGCTAAGTGACTTGTACAGGGTCACACAGTTAGTAAGTGTCTGACCTCAGATTTCAACTCAGATTTTCCTGATATCAGGCCCAGCACTCTACAGACTGTGCCAACTAGCTGCCTCTGGGAAAATTCAAGGTGAGTGAATTTCTGCTACAAATGTAAAATCATACTTTCTCAAAACTTAATCCTAAGCTGTTTAGAGCACTAAGAAATGACCTGCCCCATAATCGCACAGATGATATATGCCAAATGTGGGACTTGAACCCAGGTCTTCCTGAGTAGCTCTATCACCTCTACCATGTTGTATCTTATCATAAGCATTTGTTATAGAAAAGTTGGAATTTAGTTCCCCAAACCATTAATAGTCACTTCAAAAATGAAGAATGATCCAAAGTTGTGAACTCTAGTAACTTCTCATAACAAGTCTCCATAGATATTCTTCATCCTCTGGACACACATAACAGTCCCCTCACCCACAAGAGAGAATGTCTTAATGAAGGAAAATATGTCATATATTTTCTCCTCATGAGAAAGAAATGGATGAGAATGGATGAGAAAACATGCAATAAAAAGGACCTTTGGATAAGGACAGCAATTTTCTGCATTTAGTTTGTTCTCACAATATCTTCAATGATCAAGTGCTTTTGTTCTGAAAGAGGTAGAGAAAGTTTAAGGTGATGAAGTTGAACAGGACTTGGGCCTAAAATGAAATCTCACAAGTTAAGGTCAATATTATTTGGTATAGAACGAAGAGGTTAGTGAGGAATTGCAATAGCAGTACATAGCTTTAGTATAGGTCCTAGTCAAGCAAATTACCATTGGTCACAGAAGTAATTCAGAACCAATTGGAATTCCAGATCATAGAAAATGATGTTATGATAACCCAGAAATTACATGGTACGAAAGTGGTCGCAATGAGTAGAATTAAAGGAAACTTCTTGTTTCCCGAAGTATATTATCTTGGGAACTCAATTACTTAGTTTGCCCTGGCAAATCCTTAACACCTACAGCCATGCTATCTGTACTTTTCGTGGGCCATCATCTCCATTCCCTTCATGCCTGAGAATGGAGTGTAAACCCTGAAGCCACTCTGAACTTTGACAGGTTAACTTTCATTTTCTATTGCTCGTTTCCAGGCCTCTACCTCCACTTCCTGGGTGGCTCAAACCATGCTAAAATGTAGTATACCTCCCTTCTCATCCCACTGACCTCCTTTCCAATTCCCCTTATATATTGTCTTCTCCCATTATTATGTAAGATGCTTGAAGATTTTTTACCTTTCTTCCTATACCAGCAGTTATCTAAATGCTTAAATATTTAGTAAATGATTGTGGCCTTGACTTGGTGACATAGATTGTCTAGCTTGTTTTAATCTATATTTCCCAGTGCTTAACAAAGTGCCTGGCACATGGTAAACACTTAATAAATGCACTGTCTGTTTGTTTCTCTGTCTATCTCAGCCTGTTTAAGGTAAATATGATTCTTTTAGAGGTGACGTCCTCCGGGCAGATTAGTCATTTAGTTAAAAAAAATTTTTTATTATTCAGTTTCTGAGTTGGGTTCTGAGGGCAAATATCTCACCATACCTGTGTTAAAGACCTCACGGAACTCTAAGTCTCAGCTTAGCTTTGTGGTGCTGAGGATCCTATGACGGTGGTATGAACTTTTGGCTTGAGATTTGCCAATATCTGTCTCACATACAGGGGAGGTTTTATAGAAAATATTCAGAGATTCATTTGACTAATTTCTTCTCCTTCTGTCTCCACTGGAATTCCTTCATGGAACAGAGGTCAAAGATTAATTTCATTAAGTATTTTTTTGAGATGTTATTTATACCAAGCTGTTGTTCATGTTCTTCAAAAAGTCCATAGGATGGGGAGGGATCTATCCCACATTTATCATGCTTCCATCATACTAGTTATACAAAAACAAAAAATAAATTAGTCCCTGCCCTCAAGGACCTTACATTCTACTTGGAGAAAGCAATGTGTATAAGGAATGTGTATTTACAGATAAGTAAATCCAAAATATATTCAAAGTAAATACAAGCTAAATTCCATAGGGAGTGGGAAGAGGACTGTAGGGGGGGGTGGATCATTAGGAAAGGTCTAGTGTATTAAGAAATATTTGGACTATGGGAAGAGGCTAAAGATTTCAAGAGTCGTAAGCTACAAAATAGAGAGAGTTGGTTCAATGAGGAATGAGATGCAATCTTAAGTTCCCCCTCTGTCACTATTATTAGCCTCTGATATTAGATTATATTTTGGTTTGCCACAGCAAATTTGCAATTCTTTTTTGCTACTTCAGTTTCTGACTCATTGGTGATCGATTTTGCTTTTTATGTATCAGAGGTTGGAGGGTAGATATTCCTAAGTCATTTGATTCACAAGACAATGAATTGTGGTTACACTTTGGGTCTAAAATCATGGTAGAGATTTATTTTTTCTTAGTTTTTTAGCCTCAGAATAACAGAGGCATTGTTGTTTCTTTTTCTTTAAAGAAACATAAAGTTAACAGAGAGAAGTAAGCCATGTCTCACTGTTCCAAGGAAAGTTTGAGGGGCTGATTTACAGTGAAATGTTTGCTGCATGCTACAATGATTTAACACAAGGTCAGAGAACATAAATGCATACATTATCAACTCGTAAGAAAGTCCAAGTGAAATAAAACCTAGGAAATTTAATTTTAAATACTTTTTGGCACTGTCTCTTTCTATGACATTCATAAAGTAGCATCCTTTCTATGACAAGAATGACCAGGCAGTCCTGAGGAAATTGGCATAAATCTGAGCCCAAAGATCTTGGAGCAACTCCATTCCACCCAAGGGATAAATTGACATAATTACAGGATGTTATGATCACTCTTGTTAGGTATTACATGACGTCAAAGAAATGAGCACATGTGTCATTACTGTTATGTAACATTCCTGAAATCTTGAGCAGGAAAGGCTTTTAATAAAATTTGCTCAAAAAGACCAAGCACAAGTGTGAATTTATGAACTAACCTCTATTTGATCCTCAAGGACTTGTTGGGATAATATTATTCAAAAATGTTGCTTATGTATATGTGATGCTTTTACTTAATGTGTTAGCACATTCCAGCTGAAGGCATCATTAGACTTTGGGGCTTGTGTGGGTTTATAATGAACTCATAATATAATGTTCTATGTTATATGTAAACTTTTAATAATGCCACCATGAAGAGGAAAGGGGATTTTAAACTCTCTTAGGTTATTTAAGGCCTGATCTGAGGTAAAGATAGAATGAAAGCGAAACTCTTAATCCATCCTAACAAAGAACATATATTTCTAAATACTAGGACTAATGCAGTGAGTTTGAAGATGGAGAGAAGAGAAAAGAAGGGAAAACTGTGCAAATGTAAAATGCAGATATTTTACTTACAAGACAGATATTTTGTAACCAATTCACAGTTTTGTCATTTTCAGTGAAACTACCGCTTAAGTTCCATACACCTGCAAGTGTATATTCTAAGCACATGCATAAATCATTTCAAATATCATTCAGTACATCAGAAATTATTCCACAGTAGAAACATGAGACAGAAGGGAATTTTCTTTTGCTATCAGTGGCCTGGAAAGGCCCAGAGAATGAAGAGTAATGTTGTGATATCCAGGAATCAACACTTCACACCGATTTTTTATGTAACTTTCAGGAAACCTACTAGGCTTCCCAGGATTTCTTTAATACCTAAAATACAATTAAGCATTGTAAAATAATCTATTTATCTGGCTTAATTCTATATTTGGTTTTTGTTTCACAAAACAAAAAAATCCCCCTTTAAAAGCCAGTTTATATTATTCACAGAAAAGAAGAAGTCCTGATGAGGTAAAATATAAATAGCTGGGACAAATGTAATTGATTTTAGTATTATGTGTCACCTCCTTAAAGTATACAACCAATAGAAAGAGAGAGAAAGTATGGCAATACTGGGCCTTCTACATGACTGGCTAGAAAAATAAATTAAACCAAAAGAAAATTAAAATCCAATTGAGTGAAAAGTTTTAGTGAATAGGAGACATATTTTTACTAGTAAAATGGGGGAGGAGTATAGGTACGCATAGGTCAGTAGAAGCCAGGAGATGACCTGAAGTGCAGAGAAAGATAAAGCATCATTTAGTAAAATAGACCCTGATAGTAATCAACTTAGAAACAAAATGCCAGGATGGATAGATGTAGTGTTTCCCTCTTCTTTGCTTGCCTCCCAGTACTGTATTGCAGAATATATAAATAGCAAGTGAAATAAGATAGCATGTGGTAGAGTCTAAACAAATTATTTCATTATATAGAAAGTTCAAGTGACTATATTCCATGGAACATCCCTTTCTCTCTTCCACAACTTGGAGTAATCTAAACAGTGGTGTAGTAGATGGAGAGCAACATGTGAAAGCGACCTAAAAGTCTAAATCTCCACTCAAATGTTTACTGAGCTAAACAAAATGAGGGTTTGTTCTAAATGACCTTTAAACACCCTTCCAGCTTGAAATCCGATGACCAGGTATCCCAACTACCTGATTAATGGCCAAGTAAACACCTGGTAGCAGCTACCAGACATGTGCTGAGGAACTTGGAGGTTATTAAAAAAGCCTTTCTAGGATGAAGCCAAAAACCTCAAACCCTTTGTAAGTGAAACGTTAAATTCCTAATACAGCACAACATTTTTATTCCTTAACTTCCTGTATACGTTTAAGGGTCACACTGGTAGCTTGGTTTTCTATTTACTTTGGAAACAATGCAATTAACAGGTTTAAATGTGGTAATCAATGGACAACAACCAGCAATTTGTATTCCACAGGAAAGAAAACAAAAGAAAAGAGAGGTAAACACTTTTAAGTGTTTAGGGGTAGGTGAACAAGTAGGTGAACCTGTTTCCCAGGTTGAAAAATTATTTCAATTTATGTGAAAATATCTCTTTTTCTGCTTTCTTTATTGCTAATTTTATATCATAATGTCCCTGTTACTTTGTGCAAGAAGTGTTTGTAATCTTGGTGCATACCGGTTTATAAGATGTTAAAATGTTTACTTTTTAACTTCCATGAGGAGTTTATAGTTCTAGGGACCATGGCTCTCCTTTTTGAGATAGCGGGGAGTCCATTTATAGTTTTTCTGTCTTTTTCCTCCCTGTCAATTGTCATTCCCAGCTGTTTTATCAATGTGTCTGCCTCCAGCAGCCTAATCTAAATGGCCAGCTCTCAAAGGCCTAGCCGAGACCCAGACTCAATTGAGATTTATTTCCTTGGTCTCTAATGTAGTTCATGCTCCAAAGCATTTGGGAGGAGAGAGGCAAAGGACAGCAGAAGCTCCTTTAATACATGCTGAGAACCTCAGAGGCTCAGCAGGGGCCGGAAGGAGCAAACACAGTGGGGCCAGCTCTCAATGCATTTCAATTCAAAAAGCATTTATTGAGGAACATCAAGATGCCAGGCACTAGGAATGCAAAGAACAAGTGAAAAACAGTCCCTGCACCTTTAGGGAGTCCAGGGCCTCAGGGTTCAGCTGTGAGTGTTTCCCTTCTTCCTGCCTGCATCATTTCCCATACTCCTCTCCCTTACCCTTGCATTTGAAGTTTCTAACCTACCATAAGATGATAAAACAACTTTGTTAGAATTATATCAAAAATAAGAGTAAATGTGCTCCATTCCAAGTCACTCTCTTCCAGTGGATAACATATCTATCCTTTTAGTGCATGGCCTCCTTTTGACATGTTTTGATTGCTTAAGAGCCTGTTTTCCTCCTGAGTTCTAGACTTTATCCTTGACAGATATGTGAGGTAGTGAGAGAATAAAGTGTCAAGACTTCACAGGGAATGTATATGTATCTATATCTGAAATGTTTTCAATATTTAGAGAAAAAGGGAATGAGATAAATTTGAGTCTGTGGGAATCTGATTACTTAGCCTTTAGGAATGTCTTTCTCCCTTCAAGTTTTTGTTCTTTCTTCTAGTTCTGGTTTAAAGATTTACCAAATAAGAATAGGATCACTGTGATCTGCTTTCTTTACCATGAGAGAGAAAAGAGGGTTTCCCCCTCTCCCTTTTCCTTATTTTCCTTCTTTACATTTGTAGATGTCACCTCAGCCTAAGTTTCATTTTCCTGTAAATCATATGGTTTCAAGGAAATCAGATGGTATTCCCCTCTCCCACTCCCCTCACCTATTTCCCCCTATAAGGTAATTCTGAAGTTTCTGTGCTTGTATTGGGCAAAAACTTATTTCCTTATGCCTGGTTAGATTGTGAGGCCACTTGACCCTTCCAAATGGGAATGGGGGTCCAGCCTCTGGGGTGGGGTTCCTTAGAATTGTTTATACAACGGTATATAATTCCCTGCTTGCCTTCTGGTCTCCACCTCCTTCTGCTAGTCCCATCCTGGCAAGAGAACGTCCTTTTCTCAGGAGAACTGAATAAAAATTATTTCTGCCCCCCCCCATGGCTCCGTATTAAAAATTAAATTTTTTTAATTGGTGAGAGTCTTTCATCCCACACATAGATAAAGTTGCCAGGTAAGCGATTTTCTATTAATCAAAGCATTATTACAATTCCCATGGATTTTTCTTTTTTCTTTGCAGATAGCATGGACAATGAGATAGACCCAGAATTTAATATTAGGAGGAAACTGGTTTGGATTATATTTTGAAAATAGTAGAGTGATTTTGATGTTACCAAATTGCTCAGAGTTGGGGCAGAACTGCCTCCAAAATGCATGTGTTTTACACCAAAGTACCAATGTAGTTGGCAAAGAGAGTAGAAATTATATATATCTCAAAGAACAGTAAAAAGATATATTATGGATGTACAGTCATTTCTCAATTTTCACAGGGACGACAATCCTAGAAAATGGCATCAAAGTCAAAAACACAAATGTTGATATGTTGAACCTATGGGAAATAGAGGTTATGTTCCCATGATCTCCAAAAACTGTCATCTTCAGATTGCTAAAAATTTTCTGCACATAATTCTTTATAACAAAAGATTAATTCTGATCATATGCACTTTTCCTAACACAGTAACCATGAAATAATTCATAAAATGGAGTCCACAAAACAAAACTGGTAACATGAAAAACATTTTTTCTTATTATTTCCCCTTATTATTTACTTATTATTCTGTGATCTTTTGTGCTAAAATCACAATTAAAAAATTTATTTCAGACAATATTGATAACACCTGAAATCCACGGCATCATGAATATTGTAGAACAAACAAAATTCTTAAAACCAGAACTTTTTTTAGCCTGAATTATATCTTCCACTGTGTCAGATAACTGAGTGAGGGAATTGTACTTTGTAACAAATAGTTGATTCATTAACACCAAACTCACAGCCAACAGCAGCTTGCAGACATTATGGCAAAAAGTTTATCTAACACCTTTATTTTCTTGAGCACATAACACAAAGGACTTGCATTATTGTATGAGGGCATAATCGCAACACAATATTTGGGCTTTAAAGACAAACAATAAAAATATGCAACAAATGCATGGGGAGCTCTTTACAAGGGTAGGGTAAACAAGGCCAGTGAAATGCCTAATAGGACACCAGTCATGCCACAAACCTGTGCACATCACACCTCTCATTTTTTTTTCTCTACTGAATATAACTGGGAATGTTCTTGGTTGACAACGCAAAAATGAAAATGTGGTTACTAATAAAATCATGTGAATGCTTGAAGTCACTAATATTAAACATTCTAATGTTAAAGTTGGTCAGTTGTTATCCTTTGTTCTCAAAGATGAACAAAATGACATCTTATGCTAGGGTCAAGTTACAGTGTGTCCGACTGTGACCAATTAGACCAGTACAAGCTCAGAATATTCTACTACAGGTTGGACACAACTAACCCATGTGAACATTTGGGGTGAACTCTCTAAATTTGCACATCTCATGTTTCTTTTGAGCTAAAGACTATTGTTAAAAATGTTACAAGCTAAAGTTTAAAGCTAATGTTAAAGACTGTATGTAAGCTGCATTACGTTGCCAGTGGTAATTTGAACTCCAGAGGTGCCAAAAAATATGTTGCCAAGAAATGTGTATAATTACAGAAAACAGAGAATGGGTTACATTAGACATAGAAAATAGATGGGAAGTTTAAGTGTTTCAGTGGCTTACCTGAGACTTTAGGAGACCCAAAGGAATAAGTACAGCATGTTGGATCTTCTGGATTTATGGATAAGAACTGCCCCAAATAAGAGGATATGGATAGCTCACCAACTCTGTCCAGATTTACAAAAGAAATAAGTTTCCACATGCTGAGAAGCATGTGGAATATAAACATTTTCAGATTACCAACTTTCCAAAATGTCTACCTTACTCATTAAAAAGTATGCCCTCCAAATTATATACCGGGAGCATTGGAGTCATCACAGGTAATACTAGCAAAGTTGCCTAATGCAGTTCATGCTGCAAAGCATTTGGGAGGAGAGAGGCAAAGGACAGCGGAAGCTCCTTTAATACATGCTAAGAACCTCAGAGGCTCAGCAGGGGCCGGAAGGAGCAAACACAGTGGGGCAGAGAGTGCAGGCATGAGGATAGTAGGAAGCAGACTCTGGTTTCAAGGCACACCTCTGACACCTGAGGTCCCTTCCAGGTCTATATCTAAGGTTCTATAAATCTAAGTATGGGTGTTCATCCAGGAGCTACTTCCAGCAATCAGACTATTTAAGCAGGAGAGTTACCAAAGGAAGATGAGTAAGGAACAGATCCAGGTATGATTCTATGTGGTAGAGCATCATGACTGTGCTGCTCTGAAAAACCTGAGTAGTTTCTCAGTCTATATACTCTGAGGGTTGGTCCACTATCAAGAAGGTAGCCAGAGAGCACTTGTGATATTTGTTCTACTCAGAGTAGGCCAAAATGACATCTAGCATTGAAATCTAACACACAAAAGCACTCTTGGCCATGAGAGTCATTTGTAATGTTCTGTGTCTCTAGGTTTAGTGGATGTTGTGTCCCTGTTAATTCCCATATTAAGGAACTCCCAAAGTTAGAGTGTGCCCCACATAGGGTTATACACAGGATTTGTAGTTCTGTAAAACAGAAGAAAATGTATTACTTGAAATACATTAAATTGTACCATACTAGGCAGAAAAACTTAAAAAGAAATTTTGCAAATACATAGTTTGCTCTATATGAGCATTTTAAAGGCTGAAGACATGTGGCTTAGAATTTGTTTTTTCAAATGAAGAATTTCTGCATTAGTTGTATCCATAAACTTGGTACCAAAAACTAAATCTCCCATAATTTTCAGTAAGATTATATCTCACAAATCATTCTGCCACAATCATGGGCAGAATAGGACTGTACCACTGAATATCATGATTGTTGAACTGGTACCCCTGACTTATCAAAGGCTTTGAGCATAAAGATTATGGCAAAAAATGATTGGTAGTTATTAGAGAATTTGAAATGTTATTGTGTTCCCTTATTTTCCAGATTGTCTGTGAATATGAATACCAATATTATTGATATAGTTATATACCTGTTCATTTTTCCCTTTTTAATTTGCTACATCATTTATTTATTTTGATTCATTGATGGTCTCATTTGTACAGAGACTCACAATATGGAAGATGTTTCCACCAATGCAAACAAGAAACTCATCTGGCATTTATAGTCTTCAAAAGGTGCATAGGGTATTGATAGGTTAAATGATTCACAAAATGACCATATGCTTAGTGTCTATGAGAAGTAGGCTCTCAGTCAAGGTTTTGATCACTACTCTACCCTCTAGCTCTGATTAGGTTCTGTGGCTTCTGCCCTGTGCCCCTACTTTCCTGACTACTGAGCTTTCACCATATCTAACCAGGCCCAGACAAATCATGCTCCACTGTTACTGTCTATCATTCTGCCACATCACCTAGAAAAAACTTCCCCACACACCTCCACTCATACTCAAATTGGTACTACCCTTCCTGGAAAGAGCAAGCTATTCATTTGCCCTATATCTCCACTGACACTCTATCCAACACTATGCTTCCTCTTTTAATCTTTCTCACATAGCTTAAATAACACTACTCTTTTATGTGCATTGCACATAGTAAGTACTTAAAATATTTGTGGACTTAATGATTAGTTAAATAAATATGGCCATTTTCCTCTATATTGGTGATAAGACATTTAATTTCCATTTACTGAAGTTTGAAGGGTATGGGAAGTAGCAATTCATTACATATAAAACCCAATCCTAGTAGAAATTTTAAAATAGTCTAATCAAAAGGCAAGTACTATATGGAAAAGAAGAGTGTAAGATAATAAAGGAAAAGCCCAAGAGTCTGTATTTATGTTCAATTGTTCTCTTAAATAAAGAAAAATGTTTGCAAATAGTATATTTCAGAAGCTGCTTTTTGTAATTATTAAACCTGTCAATCATTTAAGAAAGTAACTATAAGCTTGAGTTAACAATTTACCTGTGCCTGGAACCATGCCTCCCTAATATTTTGCTTTGTCCCTTAAAGTTTATAAGAAACATTCAGAAAGGGGGAAAAACATCTGTCATGAAATATTATTTACATCAGCCTCAAAAATCACATTACATAAGATCTTTTACCTTAATGGACTATGAGGTTTAAATATATAACTAGATACTTTGATTTATTCTATTGATGATTTTCTGTGCTGAGGGTAAAAACTGCATCTTTGTGTCATCATTATTTTTGTTTTGTTGCCATTTTTCTTTAATCATGGTTATATTGAAAAGTTTTCTATAAATATCAGCACACTCTTTTATTTGATTAAAAGCAATAAATTTAACCTTATAAACTGCAGATCATTCAGAAAGTAAACATTTATATTTCATTTTTAATTAACAGAAATGTATTTCTTTTCCCCTCCCAGCTCTATCACTTTGAAAAGAAATTTTTCCAAAAGAAAAATTCCTTATAACAAAAATACATAATCATGTAAAACAAATTGCCTTATTGAGCATTTTGAAAAACATATGTTTCATTCTTCACCTTGAAGGCAGTCCTTTCCTCTCAGAAAGTAGATAGTGGATTTCATCTCCATCCTCTGGAATCGTAGATAGCTATTGAATTGATCTTTCAATAGAGCTTTCAAAGTTTTTCTCTAGAGTGTTATTGTTTTAAAAATTGTTTGCTTTTGTAACATTGTGACATGTAACATGTAACATTTGCATTTGTAGCATTGATACTGTCATATAATGATACTCTCACTCTTCTGGTCCATCCTATGTTACCCTGTATCAATTCATACAAGCCTTTCCATGTGTTGTTAAAATCATCTATTTCCTCATTTATTTTAGTTCAATAGTGTACATCATATTCATTTACATAATTTGCTCAGCCTTTTCCTTGTTGATAAGTATCCCCTAAGTTTCACATTTTTTGAGTCACAAAAAGGACCTTTTTTTCTCTTTCTTGATCCGTTTTGGGTATTTGGGGTATAAGTCTAATAGCAATATAACTGAGTCAAAAGAGATATACAGTACAGTAATGATTTATGTGTACTTCCAAATTGGTTTCCAGAATGATGGTACCTATTCATAGGTCCACCTAGAGTATATCTATTTTCCTTTTCCAGCATTTAGTATTTTCATTTCTTTTTCTTCTTTGCTAATCTGATGTGTGTGAGGTGGAAACTCAAAATTGCCAATTGATGAACTGGAACTTTTTAATATGACTATTGATTGTGTAGATTACCTTTTTGAGAACTACTTGGTCATATCTTTAAATCATTTATCAATAGGGAATAATTCTTATTCTTACAAATTTGAATTGGCTTTTTACGTATATTTGAAATGAAATATTTATCAGAGAAATTGGCTGTAAAGATTTTTCCCAACTTAATTATTTCCCTTTTAATCTTACTTGTATTTCATTTGTTTGTGAAAAAAAGATTTTTAATTTTATGTAATCAAAATTATTCATTGTATTTTCTATAATCCTATCAATCCCTTGTTTTGTCATGAAATTTTTTTTTTCTATCCATTGATCTGATAGGTTTGGAGAGCCTGAACTAGGATACTGGCTATGTGATTGGAAAGAAGGTCATGGTAACAAGAAATATTATATAAATAGAAATCAATAAGATATGATGAATATTTATATAAGATGGATTAGGGTGGATGAAGTATAGAGGATGACTCCAAAGTTGCAATCTAGGTGAATAAAAGGGTGATGTAACCTTCAACGCAAATTTAAAAGTTAGGACACATTTAAAAGGGAAAAGAGAAAGATAAAAAGTTCTGTTTCAGATGTACTGATTGTGAGAAGCATATGGGATATATAGGTATACATGTCTATCACGCAATTGCAAATGTGGAACTAACATTTAGGAGAGAGTTGTAAAAACTGGATACATAGGTTTAGGAGCCATCAGAATAGGGATTGAATCCAGTGGATTTGATGAGTTCACCAGAGGAAAAAAATATATATGTGGAGAAATGAGGAGACCAAATAGAGTTCTGAGGTTTATCTATGTATAGTGCATTGGACATGAAGAAGGACCTGAAAGACAGGTAGGAAGAGAATAACAACAGAAAAGTAGGTAGTTGGCACAGTGGATAGAATGCCCTGCCTAGAGTGAGGAAGACTCATTTTCCTGAGTTCAAATCTGGTCTCAGGCATTTACTAGCTGCATGACCCTGAGCAAGTCACTTTATCCTGTTTGCCTCACTTTCCTCATCTTAAAATGAACTAGTGAAAGAAATGGCAAACCACTCTAGGATCATTAACAAGAAAACCCCAAATGGGATCACAAAGAGTCAGACACAATTGAACAAAATAAAAAGCACAAAAAATGAGAGAAGGTGATCGAAAAAGTAAAACATTCTAGAAAGGTTTGAAAGGATGAGAACTAAGAAATTAGAATGCTTACATTTTTCCCTCTAACAAGCAATAAGCAAAACTATGTGGACTGTTTCCATAGGATAAATAAGCTTTTTCTTCTACATTCCCCTTTAAAATGAGGGCATAAAAACCCATTCAACAGAATTGGAATTTTCTGCTTAAACACTGTTTCCTTTCCTTTTAAATTATGTGTGTGTGTGTGTGTGTGTGTGTGTGTGTGTGTGTGTGTGTGTGTGTTTCTTATGGAAAGTAAGTTTATCAGGCAGGGGTTACAATACAACACTGGTTATATATTCAAAGGCTAACAGAATAAGTTTTAGTCTCATTCAATATTAACAGGAAGAAGGAAAGAATGATTCTAGTAAATAATTTTCCTTTAGTACTAAAAAATGAACTTGTCATTCTATTTAGTCCTGCACCAAATGATGTAATTGTAAAAGAATAAAGTTATGTCAATGAAACAGTAGTACTTTAAGGAATTGTGGGCTTCTCATACATTTTGGTGAAAAGATTTATGAAAGCATTTTCTAAACTTGACGTGGAAGTTTTCCCTCTCCCTTGATCCCCATAGGTTTAATGTCTTTCTATAAGACCATGTGGAAATACAAAGCTCATAGGAGAAATTTATATTCATTAAAAATATCTGATATTACTCTCCCCATTGTGTGTTCAGGTGCTTAATGTAAAAGAAGCTGGAGAATTAATGAAGGCTTTCCTAATAAAGATGAACATTCAGGTATTTCCCCAATAGATTTCTATTGAGACAGCCTAGTATATGGGGATGCATGCTGGACTGGAAGTCAGAAGACCTGAGTTTTGATTTCTACCTCAAACACTAACCTGGGCAAGGCACTTAACTTTTCACTGCCTTAGTTTCCTCTCCTGTAAAATGAGGAACAGAGACTAATTGTCCTCTAAGATCCCTTTCAGCTTTAAACTGATGATATTACAATCCAGAGTGTTAGTGTTGGTGAAAACGAATGCATGTGCACTTTCAGCGTACCTCACCCTCATGATCAATAGCAGAGCAAGTATGTACAGAAAAAAAAAATGAAGACAAGGGTAGGATTCTTAAAGAAATCCATAGTTACTTAATTTAGTGAAACATTGGATTGGAGCACATTATGTGAAATTTACATGGCGGGGTGGGGTGTGCACCTGCAGAGGCCAACCCATTGGACATGCTTTGCCTATACCCTAATTACTTCTTGTGACAAGTATGCTGTCTGGGATACTTCCCAGAGAGCTGAAAGACAGACCAGAACTCCTGGTTGGCCTCTTAGTCCCCATAATAGGGGAGCAGCTCTGCCAAAGAGGATTGGTTAATTGAGTCATGAGAAGCCACCCATTCAGTAGACTAGAATAGTATTGACTCTATCCTCTTGTGATTTCTCTCTTTGCATTTATTGAGTATGTTGAGATTCTCAGACTTCCGGTAAGTAGGCCAGAGGATCTCTCCAAACAGTGATCTTTGAATGAATTGCTCAAAAAATGCCAATTCAAGGTGAAAATGAAATGCTAGTTGCACAATCAGAGTAATTGACTCAAGTTCCATATCTTCTGGCAAGTTGTGTTTGCATACACACTGACACTCGTCATCTTCTCTGAAAAACTCTTGTGGTGTAGAGATCACTTCCTTTTCAGCAACCAGCAACTGGACCCAGGAAGTCTTAACCTGTCATACTCAAAAGGTTGCCACCAAGGCTAGCAACGTCCATGTCAGAATCACTTTTAGATTAATTGTGCTCTGTGAAAGAAACAAAAAGTCAAAAATACAATCAGAGACTTGAGAGCCAATTTCAGTCTCACCTGGGTGAGCACTACAAATTCTCTCTGCCATGTTGTTGTAGTTGCCATTGCAGGCAGATCACAGACAGGGGTCAGAACTCCCTTCTCTCCTTCTCTACAAGTCCAAAGGAGAGTGTAAAGATTCCCAATTAATTTGACAGAAGAGGGAGGGGAGAGAAGAGAGGGACAGAGACAGAGACAGAAACAGAAACAGAAGAGAGACAAAGAGAGCACAGAGTGATTCATTAATTGGTTCAGTGGCCCATTTGCTTTAGCATAGCACTCTCCTATAAGTCATAGTGACCAAGGGGACTAATGAGGATGCTCTGGTTAACCATACCTTTCAGGAAGACACCAGAGCATAAGGAAGTAACCAGGGAACAGCTCTGCTACAGTACTTAGGCCAGGTGTGCAATGGCTTCAAATGTAAGTTGAGAATAGCAATTTAGCCAATACAGCAACTATGGTGATGATGATGATGATTATCATGATGATGATGATGATGACGATGATAGTAATAACAACAGCCATTACACCTCTTTTTTCCAGTGTAACAGACCAAAATGTATTGGGTACTGGGAATTTTCCCTCTCCTTTTAGAAGGGCACCTAGTTCTAGACCAACATGAATGAATTAGGTTCAGTCCTGGGTATTCTATCTTAAATGGACAAAACACAGGCTTTTTAAAGAATTTTCCAGCTATACTGCCCCTAAAGTCCTTGTAAGAATATCTTGAAGCTGAGGTTTGACTCATGTATAGACTGTTTTCCAAAATGGAGGAACAAGTTACTTAATTTACAATGTAGATCAGGCATTAGACAAATATTCATCTCCTCTATACAAAAGAAACACTAAAAACACAAAAGACGCAAAAATGTGCTATTGACAAATACTTAAACCTGAAGTGGTAATTTATAATCCCCATTATATTCTTCTGGGAGAGTGATACTTAAAGCATCAAAATATGAGACATTTTAGGGCAGATAGATGGCACTATGGATAGAGTGGCATGCATGGAAGCAGGAAGATCAATCTTCCTGAGTACAAATCTGGCCTCTGACTCTTACTAGGAACTCTGGGCAAGTCATTTAACCCTATTGGCTTCAGTTTTTTCATCTGTAAAATGAGCTGGAAAAGGAAATGCTAAATCACTCCAGTATCTTTAACAAGAAATCCCAAATGAGGTTACAAAGAGCAGGACATTACTAAAAAGTGACCGAACAATAAAGGAGACATTTTAAGAAACTTTGGAATCAACCCATGACTTGTACCTTGTCATTGTACCTTCCATCAGCCACTTCAACTAATGAACTTAAATGTTTCACAGGCCAAGCTATGGATAGGCTCTTCCTCCTCTCTGTGATCAATTCCTTTAAGAAATGGTATAGTGATTTTTGTGTAGCTGGCATCAACAGGAACCCAATAACTGCTGAGGTATCCACTTCCTAAAAGGAGATCTCTCAGAATTGCTGTTCAGACACTTTCCCTCAGAGAACAAAAAAAGCAGAAAGGGTAGCCAGAGGACTGAAGGCCAGACTCAGGTCTGCCTAGACAGTACATTTGTTCCAACATTCTATAACCACATGAGAAGTCCCCAAAAGATTGTCCCATGTCAAATATTTAGGAGACGGGAAGAAGACACCAGAAGTCAGTCACTCCTTTGGAGGTCTGCAGCAATTTTTGCCCCAGTGGCCAATCCTCTGATGCACCCTCCTCCCTCTGATGCTTTCAGAGAGGTCTAGGGTCATTACCTAGCCTCAAAGTACCAAGGAAAGTATTTCACCCAAAGGGGCCAGGCTACAAGAATATCACATGTCACCAAAAGGGGCCTGGTTTCAGCGGTGTTCTATGTGTGTATTTTAGAGAAAGTACATTTTGGAGATAGGGTGGGATTCCCTGATCACGTCTATTACACAAAACCTAAACAAATACTTTACCAAGGACATAAGATGACAGGTTCAGCTCTCTAGATCCCTACTAATAGGAATACACTAAGTTAGAGAATAACAGCACACTCTAGAATAAAATGTTGCCACGTCTGAAATATGACATATCCTTCTCAATACTAATTTTCATATGATTCACCAAAAAAACAGTTCTTAATTCATTTGGTTCCTCCTGTTTCTCTGTAACTAAGGGCTATGCACACATTTTAATTCACCATTCCACTAATCAGCTCTTTCAGACCTATGGCTTGACAAAATGAATAATGCCTAAAGATACTCATGATAGTGTTGGTAGAGTGTATTTTCCCCTAATACCTCATCCCTTACTCTAAAAGAAATGATTTCTCAAATGCCGAATATGGATAACAATGTGCTTCCTGAGTTACAGACATGACTAGGAGTCAGAATTTCTTGTAATTTAAGGAGCACATAGTTGCAGTAGGTTATGGTTCTCTAAGGCTGGGTTTTTTCAAACAAGCACCAGACTGAGAAGTAGTTAGTTTGGTCATTTCAATCATCTTAACTGCATAGTCAATCCAATCAATTGGGAGATTTAAGATGGTTGAGAGTAAGAGAGTGAGAAGGGGAAGGAATGAATTCCCTGAAAAACTATTAATTCTGTGGCCACATATTGACACAGTCTGAGTTGGTTATGCTTCAAACGTGGACTTGTTCTCCGGTTAATTTATTTACCGTTCAAATAGTCAACACTAACGTATGGAAATAGCATCATTAAAAATATATTTGGTGCATTTGCTTATTATTTGTCAGAAACATCTAACCTGTGGGTATTGAATTTGCTGTTCAGGTCTCACCTAATTTTAATAGGTGTTCATCTTTATATTGGACAGAGTATCAGTCAAATCTGCATTGGCTTTCTGTTTGAGGAAAATCCCAGCATATGTAAATGGCATCTAATCAGCACAAAATTACTGCAGGAAACAAAAGATAGTTATAAACTTTTTTAGAGCCTGAGAGACATCATTTCTGCATTCGTGGCAAAATCAATGTAGCATAATTATTTATATTTTGGTAGTGAGGTATATGGCTCTGTTCTGTAGTTGTGTACCTATATTATCACCTTGTCCCAGCTAGGCCTCATTAGTCATAGTTCTGGAGAAATGTATTGTTGGCTTTTAAATGACTTTCCTTTTTTCATATTTGAATGTCAATTGAAGCATTCATGTAAAACTGTATTCAAATTTGCACTATTTGAAGATATAGTTAGATAAAATATGTTTTTCCCCAGCCCAATGGAAATATGCAATGTGAATCTGAATAATGCAACCACTTCGTGGGATTCCTTACTCACACTAATAGGAGCTTATTTTGAATGATGAGCAACCTCTGCCCAAATCACTAGATGTTACCCAGATTATATTGTCAGACATTTCATAAAACAATTTTAAGTGGGACTAGAGGTCCCTTTGGTAGAACTTTTGGAGTGTAGAGACTCAGTATAAATTGATCCGTAATAGAGAGAAAGAGAACAGGACTTCTGATTCAGAAGGCAGTGACAATAGCTGCATTCCCTTAACAGCATATGAGCATCTGACTTGTGTGCCTAGTTATCAAGAATATTTCCTTTTCCTCCTCCATCTCAAGCCTTTTTCCCCCACACATACAGTACAACGAATGGCCATCCTCTCAATTTCAACCCCTTGTCAGCCTGACTTCCTACCACTTTTCCAGGTTTATTGCATATTACTCCCTTTCAAATACTCTTTATGATACATGAACTGGCATGTCTGGTGTTTCTAATCCTCCATTTCTTGCCTCAAGGTACCAACTGGTCCACGACCTATCTTTTCAACCTAATTTTACATTACTCTCCTTTCAAAACTTTCTGATATAGCCAAACCAACTTTTTCCCTGTCCTTCACATATAGTACTCTTCTCTCCATGTCTTTGCATGCTCCGTATTCTATGCCTAAAATGAATTTCTTTCTTATCTCTCCCTCTTAGAACCCATATTCCTTGAAGATTTAGTTCATGGCCGTCTCCTATGGTCAGTCTTTCTCAATACCCTTAGTAGTTAGTGTTCTTAACTTTCTCTTCAAATAATCATGAATATCCTTACCAGTTTATGTATTATATCCTTCCAGTACAACATAAGGTCCTTAAGGCCATAACTGGTCTCATTTTAGCATGTGGTATCCTTGACAGAAAAAAGGGAAATTTGGAAGAGAAAAATGATGAGTTCTGTTTTTAACATGTAGAGTTGACATCATCCGAAAGATTTCCAGTTTGAACTATCTAATAAGCTATGTGATATAGAATTTGAACTCAGATAAGTGAATGGAAAAAAATATCTATACATACATGCATGCATACACACATATAAATATATGTGTGTATACATATATCAGTACATACATATTTGTAGGTAGATACACAGGTCATCTGTGTATAGATGATAATGAAACTTGTTGAAGACAATTAGGTTGCAGAGAATCTAGAGTGAAAATAGAAGGGCTTTGGAGAATAACCACATTTGGGGAACATGATTTGGATGGTGAGCTAGAAAAGGATGCTGAAAAGTAACACTCGGCCAATAAGGAGATCTAGAAGATAATTCGTCACAAAAACCAGGGAGGAGAAAAGAGTATCTAAGAGAAGAGGATGGTCAATAGAGACGTCAAATGCTTCAGAGAAGAAAAGAAGGATGGAGAGTTTGGGGGAAAATGGACTTGGAAATCAAGAGATGATTTGTAGCTAGAGAAGAACAGTTTCAGGTGAATAATGAAATCAGGAGCCAAGTTGCAAAGGGTTAAGAATGAAGTGAGATGGCAAGGAAGTAGAAGCAGGGAGTATGCTCAGGTTTCCTAGGAGTTTGGCTGAGAAAGGAAGGAGAAATAGAGAATAATAGCTTACAGAGATGGTAGAGCTTAGTGAAGATTTTTTAAGATTTAAAGTTGATTGGGCATGTTTGAAGACAGTAGGACAGGAACTAGTAGATAGGAGAAGGTTGAAGATTAATGAGAAATAGTAGAATTGAGATTTCAATCTCCATAAACCCATGGAGGGGATGATATCAAGGGCCCATGTTGAAAGGTTGACCTTGGCAAGCAAAAAGTCTGTTTCTTTGTCAGGTGCTAAGGGAAAGGAGAAAAAGTGAGGAATGCTATAAAGGGTTTTGAGATGAAGAGAAGAGAAGAGAAGAGAAGAGAAGAGAAGAGAAGAGAAGAGAAGAGAAGAGAAGAGAAGAGAAGAGAAGAGAAGAGAAGAGAAGAGAAGAGAAGAGAAGAAGAGAGAATTCACAGCAATGGCCTCAGTTTTTTTTTTCATTGAAGTCAAAGGACCTCTCCTTTGCCCAGTGTGTGGGGAAGGGAAAAGTGAGGGAGTCTTGAGGAGCAAAGAGAAGGTTTTTGAATAGCATCTGAGGTCAGTGTTCTATGGAATAAATTAAGGATAAACAAAAGAATTGCCTGGCTGCCGTGAGTTTACAGTTTACTCAAGCAGGACATCTGTGTGACTTCCTTTAGTTCTGCTCAGCAGCAAATGATAGAAATAGAGGAAGTGGATGGTAAATGATCCAAGGCTAGAGTTTGGAATGGGATAAAACAAAGGATGTAAGCCAAGGGAACAAAGGGTTTAAATGCAGAGGATAGTATATAGTTGAATAGTTAACTGTAAGATTGAGATCGTGAAAGTGAGAAAGTGAAGTCAGAGTATGGGGCAATAGTCTGAGAAAGTACTAAGGGATACAGAGATTGGAAGTCATAATGAAGGCAAAGATTAGGTTTTTCAGGATTACCTCAGAAGAAGTAATGGAATGATAGGAATGATAGTAATAGCTAACATTTTTAAAGTACTTAATATGTGCCAGGTACAAGTAGTTTACAAATCCCATTTCATCCTCACAACAACCCTGGGAAGTAGGTGCTATTATTATCCCAATTTTACAGAAGGAAACACTAAGGCTAACAGAGGTTAAGTGACTTGCCTTGAGTCACACAGCTAGTAAGAACAGATTTGAACTCTAGTCTTCCTGACTCTAGACCCAGCATTCTATCCACTGCATCACCTAGTTGCACTGTATTATTGGAAGGTTATGATGAGATAGAAGAATGTCAGAGTTCTTGATTAAGGAAGTGAGATCCAGGTAAAGTGAAGGAGTAAGTAATGGGATTAGAGGAGATTATGGAATTTGGAGTTTAAAACATTTGAGGGAGCATAAACATGGGTGATGAATTTCCCTAGTATGAGTGAAGTAGATAGGGAAGTGAGGAACACAGCGAACTTCCTTGGGAATAAAGAAAAAACTACTGGGGGGGGGGGGTTGTTGGTAACAGTGAAGGAGAATCTGAAAGTATCAGTGAACCGGTTGTGGCATAAATTAAAATACAATGAGTGCTGGGGAGAATAGCCAGGGTTGAATTATCATCTGAGGAAGCCAAATATCAGTGAGAGCAAGTAGATGAAAGAAGCATAAGAGGAAGAAGTTTAGAGTGAAAGGAAGTTTATTTACTATGGAACAGGAATTCCAGATAGCACAGTGGAATGAGTAGGGAAGAATGGAAGATGGATTGGGTGGGGCTGAGTAGGATGAGCATGAGAGAATGAGAGATAGATAGATGGGATAACTGACACATAGGTTTGAGGAGAGTAATGGGTGGTAGGAGTTTGTTAGCTAAGAGAGTAGCAGAGGGTCAAAGATACATTATAAAGCTTACAAACTTTAAAGGGTTTTGTTAGTGGAGAAGGCCTAGAGAAAGAGGGCCTTACTTACCTCTTGGCTGAGTGGATGGAGTAAGAGTAGATGGTGTTGCAGTATTATTAGAAGAAGGAAACCAGCTGGTCATGAAATAAGAGCAAAGGATAGCAAACTAAATACAAATAATGCACTAGTGCTTATGCAATTTAATGAGACAGAGTAAGGACTCAAGAATCTGTGGCAGGATTTAAGCCTCACATTGGCCCACATTGATATTTGGTAAATAAGCCCATACTTGCCTAATCTATACTGTTCATTATGAGGCATGATTTGAACTGAGGACTCACCTACCATCTCTTTAGTTCAGATCTTTTTAGATACAACTCTAATTATCAGCAGCTACTCTAACCTAAGGCTAACAATTCTAAAATTATTGTTGTTTCTTGGAAGTGGGTTACAACAACACTGCCCTCATGTAAACTTCTCTGAATCATATCTAGAATAATATAGAAGTGGGTATATGCTGTCTGAAGTAATACTATTCAAAGTGGATCAGTCACAAAACTATAGAATTTTAGAGTCGGAAAGGACTTTTGAAATTGTCCAGCTCATTTCCCTAATTTTTCAAATGAGGAAAAGAAAGTCTCAATAAATTAAATAATGACTTATTTCACACAGATAATAAATAGCAGAGTGAGGATTAGAAGTCAGGTTTTCTAACTCAGAACTCTTTGACCTCCTACTCTATAATCTGGAGCCAGCTTTATCCAACTCATGAAAGTCAATGATTACATTTTCAGCATTAGTATTTAGGTATCAGAAATCTATAAATACTACAGATCAAGGCTTGATTTATTTTTGTTGTTGTTGATTATCTAGACTTACTAAAGTAATGGAGAAAACACCAGTAACGCAGATCAAACTTCAAAATGTACGGTTCATCTATACCCAAAGGGCTACAAAAATGTGCATACCCTTTGACCCAGCAGTACCACTTCTAGGGCTGTATACCAAAGACATCACACAAGTGGGAAAAGGACCCATATGTACAAAAATATTTATAGCGGCTCTTTTTGTGGTGTCCAAGAACTGGAAATTGAGGGGATGCCTATCAACTGAGGAATGGCTGAACAAGTTGTGGTATATGAATGTAATGGAATTCTATTGTGCTATAAGAAATGATGAGCAGGTGGACTTCAGAAAAGCCAGAAAAGATGTGTATGAACTGATGCTCAGTGAAGTGAGCAGAATCAGGAAAACATTAATAATATAGCCTGTAATAGCCACATTGTGCGATGACTGATATTGACAGACTTAAGCCCTTCTCAGCAATGTGAGGACCTAAAACAACTCCAAAGGACTCATGATTGAAAATTCCATCCACATCCAGAGAAAGAACTGTGGAGTCTGAATGCAAATCAAAGCAGACAATTTTCCTTTTTTGTTTTGTTTTGTTTTGTTTGTTTCTTTCTAATGGTTTCTCCCATGTTATAATTCTTCTATACAACATGACTAATGTGAAAATATGTTTAAGAGGAATGTATATGTAGAACCTATATCAGATTGCAGACAGTCTTAGGAAGGGAATGGGGAGGGAGGGGGAGAAAATTGAAAACTTATGGAAGTGAATGTTGAAAACTAAGAGTAAATAATTTTTAATGCATTTCTCATACTTCCTCTGACCCTCAGAGTCAAATGTTCAACATTTTTCAGAATATCCCCAATGCTTCCTCCCTTTATTTAGTCCTTTATTTACTCCTTTTATTTATCCAACAGATGTGGGTGACTCCCTAACTGTTCCAAGATGTTGACTATGACTACCATTGTGGCATTGTCAAGAATCAAGCCAGTGAAAGGAAAAAAATTGTTAGTGCAACCAAAAAAAATAGGTAATAATCAGCCTGAAGAGAGAGCTAGACAGTGTGTACATGCAAATAAAGTTATACAATTACAACACTTGCTGACTGAAAATAGAAGATGGATATGGAGGGAGAAGACATAGATTCAGATACTTCTCTCCTAATTACTACTTGCCTGACCTATATTAATTCACTTAGTCTCACTTGCCTTGTCTGTAAATGAAAGCGTTAGAAGAGATAGATACCTAATGAGATTTGTGGTGCAAAATGTGTATTCTTCTGAAGAAGTCTAATTTATCCTCTTATCAGCACTACCCCTGAAAGAATTTTCCAAGCTTAGTTGACTCTTAAGGTTTCGCTACAGAGGAAGTATGTAAGGACATTAATAATTCTCTGTCAAAGTTCTTATAAAGTTCAAAAATTTACAACATAGCAACTTCTTTTCATTTATGATGGTGCATAGTTTTTTGCATTAATTCAAACATATTTTGCTTTAATGTTATGAAAACAAATTTTATGTTTGAATTTTAGCTATTAAAAATGTTTGGTAGCATAATAAAATAATGACTATTTGATACAAGTTTTGTCTTCATCTGTCTATGGAAATGTAACCTGCCTTTCTGTGTGCTGTACAAAACAGAGAGACTGTGTGATGCAGTAGGCAGTCATGGACCTCTGTTGTAGTCCTGGTGAGCAACTAGCTAGGTTTGATAGTTTGCCGAGATCATTTCTATTCTTTAGACTTCAGGGTTTTTTTTTTATTATGTCAAACAAGATTTTAGAGTAGATTCATAATCAGCAAAAAACTTAGTAACTAAACAGTTTAGTCAGCAAGAAGCAACAATGGTCAGTAGCCTTGAAGGCTATATCAGCTTTCTCTGAGACTGCCTGTAAGCAGTAGATAACAGACAGTGGAGTAAAACCTTTGGAGTGATACTTTAGTTTACTTCACAACAATGTGGTTTGGAAGATCATATCTTTAAAGAAAAGAGAGTCAGATGAGAACTCTGTGAGGCAATTCAGTGTGGTTTCAAGGTGTGTTACACCTGGATATGTTTCCCGATATATGTTTTTGGCTTTCTCCTTCTGTAATGTATATCCCTGGGGAAGTTTTATGTGCTGGGCTCTTCAGTGAGCTACCTGAAGTCTCAGAGACAAAGAACGTCCAACAATTTGGTTGATAATAACAGTGTCTCAGGACAGTGATAATTTTCTCCTTGACAGCACTTTTTCTGAGCCTTTTCCTAGTCTCTTAGGCATACCCGTGTCTAATGACTTTCACAAGTTGTTGGGCCTCAAAATTCACCCTGTTTATAACCTGGTAATGAGTCTCAATTAACTTAGAGAGGGAAGCATGTGAATGACAGTTTATTAATGAGCTCCTATTAGAATCCTTTCTAACTTGTTAAGTCCTAGCAGAGCTTATATTCTTGTAGCATATCCTTTGAGAACACAGGGTTTTCTATCACAGTAAGAGTTTGAAATAAGACTTTAATGAAAGAATAATGCTCATATCTTTGATCCATTCCTATAGTTGGTATTGTCTCATGGGTAATACTATCACATAATGAGTTGACCCCAAATTGTTGTTTGACAGTTTTCATAGAATAAGGCTAATAATAAGAACTAATGAGAGTATATCTCTGTACCTCCTCTGTAGCAAAGCATTATGCTATAACATGAAATCGGTCTTTTATGTTTTAAAATAGATGTCCAAAATTGACTTCTAGGCCAAACATAACTTGAGAAGCTTTTGATTCAGCAAATTCAGCATGATTGCAGACTGACTACCCCCTTCCTCTCAGAGAAGAATCATTCCACTGTGAAGTGAAGATTGCCACTCCACTCGTGGCTCCTTTGCTCCTAAATCTTCAGATTTCTCCACCTTCCAACAGGGCCCCTCCCTTTTTTACTCACTGCTGGTTTTCAGCTCCCTTTTAGATATCTTCTCTCATTAGATTGTGAGCTTCTTATACAAACAAAATTAATGCAGCCAAAATCAGAAGGAAAACAGGAACGTGGGGAGGGGGATTTTACAGCCAGTTTCTCTGATAAAGGCCTCATTTCTCAACTATATAAAGAACAGAGTCAAACTTATTTTTAAAAAAAGCCATTCCCCAGTTGATCAATGCTCAAAAGATATGAACAGGTAGTTTTCAGAAGAAATCAAAGCTATCAATAGTCATATGAAAAAATTCTCTAGATCACTATTGTTTAGAGAAATGCCAATTAAAACAACTCTTAGACTTCATGTCACACTTATCAGATTTACTAACACAATAGAAAAAGAAAGTGACAGATGCTAAAGGGGATGTAGAAAAATTGGGACACTAACGTACTGTTGGTAGAGTTTTGAACTGGTTCAAGCATTCTAGAGAATAATTTAGAACTATGCCCAAAGGGCTATAAAACTGTGCCTACCCTTTGACCCAGCAACACCAATACTATATCTATATTACAAAGAGATCAAAAAAAGGAAAAAAGAATATATATGTATACAAAAAATATTTATAGAAGCTCTTTTTGTGGTGGCAAAGAACTGGAAATTAAGGATGCCCATCAATTGCAGAATGGCTGAGCAAGTTGTGATATGTGACTGTGATGGAAAACCATTGTGCTATACAAAATGATGAGCAGGATGGTTTCAGAAAAACTTAGAAAGACGTGTGTAGACACATGCAAAGTGAAGTGAACATAACTAGGAAAGCATTGTACATAGTGACTAATATTGCAAAGGTAATCAACTGTGAAAGACCTAGCTACTCCAATGAAGATAATGATTCAAATTCATTCCAAAGGACCCATGATGAAAAATGATATCCACCTCCAGAGACAATTCATGAACTCTTGAGTGCAGATTGAAGCATGTATTTTTACTTTCTTTATTTTTCTTGGGGTTATGTATGTGTGTGTGTTTTTTCTTTTGCAACATGGCTAATACGGAAATATGTTTTACATGACATATGTATAACTGATATATTGCTTTCTTTCTCATGGGGTGTAAGAGAGGAGGGTGAAAGGGAAGGAAAGAATTTTAAACAACTTTTTTAAATGAATGTTAATTTTTTTTACATGTAAGTGGGAAATAAATAAATGAAAATATTATTTTAAAGAGAGAAAGTGAGCTCCTTGAGGGCAGAGACTATCTTTTTACTTGTATTTGTATTCCCAAACCTCAGCTCAGTACCCTGGCACATGTTAAGTGCTTAATAAATTCTCTCTCTGTCTTTCTGTGTCTCTGTCTCTCACTCTCTTACCATCCTCCTCTATCTATCTGATATCCAACAAGCCAAAAATAAAGACATTTCACCTCTTGTCTGACAAAAGTGAAACATGGGCAATAACTGGGTATCATTAGCAAGGAGTCCAAATTCTCAGAATGACTGCTGTGTAAAATTCCAACCAAAATACATAGTTTGACAGCAAATTGTGTATTTTAGAGAATTTAAGGGTCCAGAGGATCAACATGTGTCAGGGGCACCAATTTGGTCAACCTAATTGATTCATTATCTCATTTACCGCAGTGTCTCTTCAAAACCTTTTTCATCACTCCTCAAATCTCCCAGGACTTCCTCAATGAGTGTATTAGTAGGAAACAAGCAGACTTTTGCAAACGATATTCAATATCTGACCATATCTTTACCATTTAACAATTAACTTGAGAGATACAGAAAATATAAGATCCTATCATATTTATTGCTTATTGATCATGAAAAAGCATTTAACTAAGAAGAGCAAAATACTACCTTATAGGTTCTTTTAAAACAAAGCTTCTCTTATCGTACATCAGTATTATTCAAATTCTTTTAAAGATCCTGTAACAGAATTGATCCAGTTTCATGAATCTCTGACAGCAGTCATCAGGTGATGTATCAAAGGTCTTCACAACTGTGAATTGTTGATTCACATTCAGCCATTTGTGGTCCCATGGAATCTAGTCTATAAATTGTGTAGTATATCTATTTTTCGTATAATAGCATCTCTTCATACGATATACTTGACGCAAATGACCTTTTTTGGGCTCTTCATTTTAATGATCATCTCAAAAAACCTCAGAATCTCAGCATTGGAAAAAAAACAAGAAATAAAATGTGAGTGGCAATTTGGTACAATCAATCATCAACCAAAAATACATGTACTAAGCAATTTTTATATGCCACAATATAGATGAAAACAAAACAGTCCCTGATATCAAGAAGTTTATATTTTGTCTTCAAAAGTAACATGTGTATGTATAAATGCCTGACACATAGTAGAAATTTATTCCCTCCCCTTCCCCTGTAAATAGATGCCACAAATGAAAAGTAAATACAATATAATTTTTCGAGGTAATGAAGATGACTTCTAACAGCCAGCAAACAACAATAGCAGAGGAAATAAGGAAATTCTTTATGTAGGATTTGGCTAAAGTTTGAAGGAGCCTAGACATTTTGAGTCAGAGGATTTGAGTTCAAATCCCAGCTCTCTCACTGAATTCCCGTGTGACATTGTGTGAATCACTGAACATTTCTGGACTTCAATTAACTTATCTGTAAAAATGGGAAGTATTGGACTAGATCCCTACATCTATTTTCTCTGTGACCATTGAGTTCAACCTATATTAGAACAGGAATTCTTTCCATAGCCTTCCTCACCAGTGTCTTGTTTAATCCTTGATGACCTTCCTTGAGGAGAAATTAAAAAATAATTTTATCCATTATGACATCTTGGCTAGGGTGCAATATTTGGTATCCAGAGTTATGGATTTAATAACCATAGGTATTTATGGCTATGTGATCATGAATAGTGTATTTAATCTCTCAGGGTTTCAGATTATTCATCTACAAAATGAATATCACATTTGCAGCACCTCCCTTCTAGGGATGTTAAGAGGAAAGAGTTTTGCCAAATGTATTTTGCTCATTCCTGAAATAATAAATTTTGTTTTTAGACAGATGAAATTATTAAGAGTATCTTAATTCCATCAAGCCTGCCCAAGCTCCCAATTCTTCCCTCTGAATTCAGGCAGAATCCATCTAATTCCTCTCCCACATGACTATTTTTCAAATACTTAGACACTTAACATTCCCCTAAGTCCTTTCCAGATTAATCATTCCAAATTTCTTCTTGGTTTTCTTTCCTTTAACCACCCTAGTTGGTTTTTTTTTTTCCGAACACAGTAATGGCCTTATTAAGATATAGGACAAGAATTGAACAAAATACTCAGGCTATTATCTGATAAGAGCAGAGTATAGATGCCATGACAACTAATGTATTTTAGACACTATTCCATTTTAAATGCATCCCAGGATAGCCTTATTGTTTTTGACTGTCACATCGTAATATATACACTAATTGAGCTTACAGTCTTATTAGACCTGTAGGTCTTTTTCCAGATGAATTAGCTAGCCACGTCATCAACATCTTTTATGCTTTTTTTGTAGTTTGAAGGTTTATTTAACAAATAAAAATGTGCAAGTCTTTTTACTCATTTTCTTCATTCCTCAGTGTAGTCTTTGGATTGGTGATCTTGATGGCTAGCTGAGCTGCTCTCAACAAGGACTATGTGATTCTTAGAGAAAACATCATGAGCAAACTCAGCACTGTAAGATTTTTGCACCTGAGGAACACTTTTAGCTCTTTGACATCATGCACCAAAAACTTCCTGAATCCACCTGGTAACAGTGTTTTATCTTCTTATTGCTTCCATAACCAATATTGGCCATCAAGATCTGGCCCTAGAATCATATCTTCACACCTTATTGTCAATGCCTCTTGGCTTATACCATTCCTTTTGATCTTGACATATCTGTCTGACTAGTGCCAGATGAACTTCACCATCCTCTTCTTGATGATTTTAGGCTGCATGCAAGGTCTGAGGGCAGGCATGATGCCACTAGGGGAAGATCCAAAAAAAAGACAGAGAGAAAGAAAAAACATCTTTTACTTCCAAGACAGATTTTTTTTTCAACTTAACTACGCAACTTCACATTTATTTCTACTAACTTTCGTGTTACTTGATTCAGCTTATCGCTCTATGCTAACAAATTCTTTTGGACAGTTAAATTGCATTATCCAACAGGTTAATTTATTAATTAACAACAATAATCAAAATAACAAAATAACAACAATAATAATTTCAAGCTTAATTTCATCATCAAATTTGAAAAACACGCCTTCTGTACAAATAATTGCCAAAAATTCTGAACTTCACAGGGTCAACATATTCTACTAAGGATCTCTTTCCAAGTTGACACTGATCCATTAGAGATTACTGCTGGACTCCATTCAAGCATATATGATCCCCCATAACTGTACTATCATATTGCCTACATCTTTCCATTTTGTCTATCACTATAGCATAAGAAAAATCCTCAACTAATTTGCTGAAATCTACATATGTTTTATCTTGGGAATCTCTCTGAATTAGTTATCTTGTCAAAATACCAATTGGAGGAGGGGCGGAGCCAAGATGGCAGCTGGGAAGCAGTGACTGGCGTGAGCTCCCCACCAAGTTCCTCCAAAAACCTATAAAACAATGGCTCTGAACCAATTCTAGAGCTGCAGAACCCACAAAGTGGCAGAGGGAAGCAGGGCCCCAACCCAGGACAGCCTGGATGGTCTCTAGGTAAGGTCTGTCCCACATGGACCTCCCAGCCCCCAGC
>CM053622.1:279909973-279935138 GCA_028646595.1 Phalanger gymnotis
AAAAAAAAATACCAATTGGAGGTCATTTGGTATGAGCGATTTTAATAGAACTATAGAACTATTTTAATAAAACTGTATGCAATGAGCACTGTTTCACTCTTTTTATGCTCTCAAAGCTGACTTAAGTGTTCTAGAATGTTATCAGTAATATACTTTACAGAGTACATCATCTTTTTTTAAATATCAGAATAAGCTTTGGCTTTTATAGCATACTACACTTCTGTGATTCCAAATAAACCTCAGGTCTCCAGCTAGGCATTTGCATAAGACCCTTCTCATTGGTAGAGAGAATAGTTATTGGACACTCCATGCATGTATGAGTAGCAGAGTTGTCTCTAGCTTGGGAAAAGAGAGTTATTAATTTGCTGAGTTCTGTTCAGGGATATGTCCCTGGAAGAGCAGAGAATTTGGGAAGAAGCTGATATATAGAGGAGTTGACACCTTAATTATTTCCAATTTGATATGCTAGAGATTATAGAGAATTCCCCCTTGGGGCTCTCTCTCTCTCTCCCAAACTCCCTCTCTTTCTCTCTCTCTCTCTCTCTCTCTCTCTCTCTCTCTCTCTCTCTCTCTCTCTCTCTCTTTCTCCTCCCCTACCACTCTCCCACTCCCCACACCCCAAGGTGAGAGAGTTCATTTTTTTCTTTTGGTACAATCTAATAGATGTAATTTTCTTATTGTTATCATCTTAAATAAATAGATACAATTTACTGCTCAATAGTTGTGATTTTTTAAACCACTATTTGGTGGGAAAAGGCCAAGCCTTCAGATATATCTTGGGAAACCCTTTCCCTATGAACATATGGTGACCAGGATGGGAGAGTAGGTAGAACCTAAAAATAATTTCCCTCACACTAACAATATTTGGGGCATGAGGAGAGAGAGAGATAATTCTCATGTGGTATCCACTCTCTGAGGAAAACAAAGTGAACTAGGCTTGATTTCCTATTCCTCTCCAAATGGAAATGAAAGTTCGCCTTGGCAGTGAGGTGATTGTGATTTGAAAGATATATTCAGACCTCCCTGCAATCCACATTTTGACAAACCCACACACATAAACTACATGGACAATATGAAACTTACAACAATTATCTTTCAACGCTCTCAGACCACTCTCTGTGGTCCCCAGTCCCACCTAGCATTTCTACCCCACAGAATATGTTCCATTTAGACCTAATGACTAAAGCCCAGGTGTTGATCTTCAGGAAGTGATGATGTTTAGGCACTTTCACACTACACTCTCACACTTTTCTTCAGTTTCAGCTTTGTGCCAACCATTTTTATACATCCTTTCCAGGCCAAAAACCATTCTCTTAGAGAGAGAAAACAAACAAAATAAGAGGGAAATAGTTTAAGTTTATTTACTCTCATCCACTATGATCATCCTAGCCTTCCTGAGCAGTCATCCCAAGCATTTAATTGATCTTATGCAACAACATAGTTTTTAAAGTCCTTTGTATTGTCCTTAGGACTAAAGACTAATGCTTTAGTGCTCTGGTTATACTCTTTACTAATACTGTAATATTCATCATTTGCCTTCTTTTATCTTCCATACATTTTTAACTTAAATTGAGGTGACTTTTATTTGTGGCTTAAAAATTTCATTTTTGAAAGTTGCTTCTTGGTCTGACTTAGACTGCAAAATATTGGCCCATTGGACCATGTGAATCACTTCTATGAATTTTTTGAAATTTGCTCTCTTAACATCAAGTATACCTGTGAAACTATGCCCTAATCATGTAACAAATTCTATTGATTAGTTGGTATTTCATGAGCTCCATGACAGAATAATTACTTGCCTCCCAGGTTCCAATTATTTCTATTTCAATAATCAGTTCTCACTGGTTAGAATCAGCCACAATAATAATTTCTTTTGGTCTTTCTGCTACATTTTTTAATTAAATTACTATCAAGACTTATCCTAAATTTATCAGCCACTCTGCTTTTGAGAAAACTTCAACAGGTGTACATATGATGATAGCTGGAGAGAGAATTCATTTGGTTGAAAAAGAGTATTAGCTATTTCCTTTCTCTGGCCCCCACTCTCATGGGGGTAGGGGCTCTCTTACCAAGTCTCCTTCCATTGCTGGCTCATTTTTGTCTAACAGGATGTAGGATAGGCCTTACTCATTTAGCCTCTTTCCTACTTTTGGGAAACTTTAAGACATTTCAATAATATCTCTTTGGGTTGTCTCCAGGCCTCAGCTGCCAATCCTAGCCATTAGAAAGACAGACTCTCTCTGGGTGCACAATGGCCTCACTTGGCTGTTGTTAATCCTCTCCCCCAAGGACATGCACACACATTGAACAATATCTTAGAGAAACTGATTTCTTTTGGGAACACATGGCAAGTCACAGAAAGTATACAAATATTTTTTAATGAAATGAAAGTTTGAATGACATTTTTTTATTAAGTGCTTGCTATACGTCAAGCAATTTCTGCTTTCAAGAAACTCTTATACTTTGGGAGACTGCATATAAAAGAGTTTAGCTTACAAGATGGAGGGAAAGACCAAAAAGTTTTAAGGAGATGATGAGAGAAATATTGGGCAGCACCAAGAGTTGTGAGGGCCTAAAAGAAGGGTATATGATAAGGTCTGGTAAACTTAGAGGGCAGAGGCTCAATTTGAGATCCAGAATGAGCTAAGATACAGGAAGATAGAGTTTCACCATTGTCTTTCATGGCCACAGTGTCTTCTCAGAGGCTCTCTCAGACTGAAGCATCATTCTCAATTATTCTCCCTCTAGTCACCTCCACAACTGACACTCCTACATTTGGAGACTGTGTTACCACAGTTCAAGTTCTTGGGAGCAGAAGCTCAGTCAGCTGTGTCAGGTGACAGATTTTTTTCCTCCACACACCATTCTCTTCCCCACTGGACCAGCAACCTTCAGCATACTTGCCAACAACCACTCTTCAGCATACTTGCCCACATTTATTACCTCTCACAATATTTTAATTCTCTTCTTCCTAACTTGATTGGGAGGAAGCAATCGTATTGGTTTTATTCGTATATTCTCCAGGGACACAAGGGGGAGAAGGGGAGACTTTAAAACCCTCTGTCAGTCATCAGGCATTGTCTCCAATATTTCATTGCATCTAGATGGATGAGGTGCCTCATAACTATAGTATCATGATTCTATGCTAGATTTTTTTTACCTATTTTTCCCAAACTTTACATCTCATTGCTTCTCTTCATGTGATCTGTAAATATAGTCCTCAGACATTATGTATCTGTTTCTGCCTCCATTCATTGTCACTCTCAATGCTTTCCAAAATATTTTCCTGATCATGTTCCTGGATTTCCTCATATGCTGTCCCACCAACCGTTTCTTCCATTCCATTTCTTTGGAATAATTGTATATACCCTTGTAAAGCAATATTTGAGTCATGAGTCCCATATTAACAAAGCTCAGTGATATCCAAGAATGCAATTACCTTTTCTCACTTAATTTTGACCAAACTAATGATTTCATCTTATTCACAGAACCTTTGCTGAGAAATGCCTTCTACAAGGCTGAGTGATACCTGCTCTTCAATTTGAAGCTGTTGAGAGTGGCCTGGGGCAGTGGTGTCAAGCTCAAATAGAAATGGGGCCACCAATGTGTTCACAAGCTTCCTTTTGAGCCATGTAATGACTTAGTTTTTAAATATGTATTATATATAACATGCTATATTTTTGTTTATTTTGTTAAATAGCTCCCATATACACTACAGTCTGTTTCTAGCTGTACTCCATAGTGTTGTGGGCTCCATCTCTCCAGTCAGCAGTATTTGACGCTTCTGGCCTGGGGATTGGGATTTTAAGGAAATTTTCTAATTTGAAGGCCTTTAGATAAGAATCACAAGCTTTCATAAAATATTACACATATTTTTGTATCATATATATATATATGTATATATATATATGTGTGTGTGTGTGTATATTCTTACATATATCCTTCTTATGTTCATTAAATCTCTGGCCAAGAAAGAAAAAAATATTTCCATATTTTAAACCATGATCCCAGAAATCCAAATCTTATCCTTAGAAACATTCTTCTCAGCTCTCTACTCACTTCCTAAATCTACCTTTCTCTTCTGAATCTCCTATTCTTCAGTTAGTAGTTAGGATTAAAAAACCCAGCTATGTCCCTATGCTCTCCAGTTTCTTATACAAGACTACTTAATCTTCAGGAATACATTTTACCCATTGATTTAGTGGTGTTATTTGTCTTAGCATGGGTCATTTTGAGGTAGGTAGTGGTCATTGGGTTCAACAAGTCTTGAGAGGATTTTTGTCACTTTCATTCCAGTAAAATAAAGAAACATTTATTAAATACCTATTATAAAATGCCCTTTGGTATGCACTGGGGTACAAAGATTAAAAAGGCTAAATGATCCCTGGCCTCCAAGAGTTTACAAGAGGATATATATAAACACATAATTAAATATAAGAAATTTTGACAAAGTAGAGAGCACTGATATTTAAAATGAATCTAAGAGGTGGAAGTAAGGAAGAAGTGAACAACAGGCAAAGAAGTAGGAGAGAAAATGTTAAATTCTCTGCATAACAAGCAGGACAATTTATAATGCAGAATACATCAAGCAATATGAAATTTCAGGAAAGGTAAGCAGGAGCCAGATTGTGAAGCGATTTGAATATCAACAAAAAAGAGTTTGTTTGTTTGTTTTTTAATCGTAGAGGAAGCCACTGAAGGTATCTGAGAAATAAGGAATGATGAATTAAATGAGGGTGGCCATGTGGGAAGAAAGGAATGGATGTGAGTAGCACCTACAAGAATTGATTAGGCTTGACAACTGAATGATTATTAGAGGTGAGGGAAAAATCAAGAGCTGAGGGTGTCTTTAAGGTTTAACCTGAGTAATTTAAAACATAATGATAACTTAAACAGAAATAAGGAAGTTTTAAGAGTAAATGAATGTGGTAGGAGAATATGACAATTATTTTTCTGTTTCGGACCTAAGTTGAGATTCCTAAAGGAAATCAACATAGAGAAATCTATCATGCTGCTGATGATTTAAGACTAGAATTCAGAAGAGATATTTTGGCTAAAATAGATAGATTTGGGAATCATTTGCATAGACATGACAATTGAATCCTTGGAAACTGATCAGGTCACAGAGAGAGAGAGAGAGAGCGAAGGAGAAGGCCAAAGATAGAGCTTTAAAGGCCTAGTTTAAAGGCCTTTAAAGGCCTACGTAAAGACCTAGAAGTAGATGATGGTCCAGCAAAGGCAACAGAAAAGGAACAGGAAGAGAGATAATAGGAGAAAAATAAAGAACATTTTCATTTTCACATTCTTTTCAAACTGGCCTAATATTTTCTCTTAGAAACATATTAATACTAATGAAGAAGTCTACTTTGTTTTTTTTTTCCCACTCTCTAGACTTCTGTATTTATTTCTATTTAGTCTGCAGCATCCTGGGAATTATAGTCCATCTGCTGTATTTGCTTTATATAAAGCATGTAGAGGAAGGGTTTGGTCTTTGTTTTGGTTTGGTTTTTTGCCAATAAGTTTCTCTTCTGTGAGTCTGAACCAGTGTTCTTTTCCTAAATATAAAATGATGTATTCAAAAATTCAGTGAGCAATAGAAATAAAGCTACTTCATGTAATTTTTTCAGCATTGCCTAGCTATTATTTTGAGTTTTTAAAACAGATATAATATTGGGGGATTAATGACAAAAGACATTTTTGCAGTTAAAGAATCAACTAAGACCAATGGTTAGAAGTAGAAGAGAAATAGTAATCCTACATTGCCTGACGTAAATCTATGAGCTAAATAGGTCATCGTTGCCACTGATATTGATGTGTTACGTGGCAGCCTTTAAGTATTATTCATGATAAACTCTTAGATAAAGCTTTTGGGTCATATTCACTAACTGATCTAAATTATATGTTTTCCCTTCCCAAAATAAAGCTTACCATTTTTGCTCACATATCATTGTTGGAAGACGTAATTTCTACCCAATGATTAGATCATTGTATTTACCTCCAGTGCCCAGGAAACTGGCAAAAGTCTATGGTCCCTGTGTAGAGAGGTATTTTACCTCATGGGGATTTTAAACTGTGTTTCACAGGCTAAACATCAGCATTCCCTGTCAAAATCACTTAGATTGCTACTCTCAGTAGTTTAACAAAATGCTAGTTATTCAGCTCAACACTTTTATTAAATTAATCAATGCATTGTCAGATTTAAGAAATAGTATGTGAGAGGCCAAAGGTAATAAGATGAAATCTTAATATGCATGAATGTAAAGGCACAGAGGTTCAGAAACAAAATTTGATAAGTAAAGAATCTAGGAGACTGGTTAGAGAATAGTTCATGGAGGAAAAAGATTTGAGGTTTTAATGGACTGCAAGTTCAAAGTAGTCAATAGTGTGATGCTGAAGCCACAAAAGCTAATGCTATCCTAGGGATATAGTTCTAGAGCTGTGAACATCCTCGAACCCTCCAAGTCCAACACTTTATTTTGTAGACAATAAAAATGAGTCCTAGAGAGGTTGTGACTTGCTCAGAGTTACAAAAATGGCAAACATGAGAGGTATAATTAGGTGCCCTGACAGCAAAGCCAGTGATTTTTTTGTTGTACCATGCTACCTCTCTGAGAAGCATAGCATAGTGTCTAGAACAAAGAGGATAAAAGTCCAATTATATTCTGACATGACCAGACCATATTTGAAGTATTTCGTTCAGGTTTGATGTTTTAGGAAAGATGATTACAAATTGAAATGTGTCCAAAGGAAAACCAGTATGGCAAAGGGACTTAAAACCACGCCATGAAGGAGTGAAGAGAAGGAATTAGAGATGGCTATTCTGGAAAAGAAACTTGAGTTGTGATGAGAGGGGAAGGAAGAGAGTTGTCTTCAAGTATTTTGAAAGATAGTTGTGATTAAGACAGATTGGACTTTTTTTTTGTTTGACCTCAGGGAGAACTGAGACAATGAGGGGAAATTTCAGAGAAAGAAGTTGGGAACTGATATAACAGTCATTTCTATCTAAAAAAATGAGAATGGCCTGTTTTAGGAGGTAGTAAGTTCTCCATCACCATCACTGGAGGCTGGATGGTTACTTATGGAGATCTTATAAGGATGTTTTCTATTCAGGTTAGAGTAGATGACCACTAAGGTATCTCCTAACTCTAAAATTTCGTGATCCTGTTTTTTAGATGTCATCATACAAGTCTGAAGGGGGTAATCAACTAGCCTCTAAGTTTCTTGTAATTTTACTATAATTTTCTTCATATGCAAGGGTATTCTCAAAAATACCCTTCAATTACATTTATCCTGAGATTTATTCATTCTACTATGAAATTAAGATATTTTACTATGTTCAAAATCAATCTAGAAAAGACTGGGTACCAATTCCCAATGTCACCATTCTGGCCATTATTTTTCAGTACTGCTTTTAGACAAAAGGAATACAAAGACTTTGAAAAAAGCAACCACATCCCTGTACTTGAGGAGCTTGTAGTCCAATGAATGGAATAAGATCTGCCAAAAAAAAAGTATAATACTGCAGCTTGGATGTATACTCAATAATATGCCTGGGGGATATCTGGTTCTAAACTATGATATTCCAAACTTTACTAAAAAGGTGAAGGATATTTATATGTGTGTGTGTATATATATATATATACATATATATATATATATATATATATGTATATATATATATATATATATATAGATGACAAGAAACAATCCCACTATCCCCTAATGCCCACTCTAATAATGTCTTCTGGATGCTTTGATCAAAACCTTGAAAGGATATTCTTTCCCATTGGAAATAAAAACTCCTATTCTAACCTCCATAATTGCTATATTTTCTTTGCCCTGAGATGATCTTAGTAACCTTTAACCTATGAAGAAGCCATAACACCAAAAGTAATCCTATTCATCACTCTCTTTGGACTCCTCAACCCGACAAACAGAAATGAACAGGTAATTTGCTAGGAAATGTGTATGTTCAATGAAAACTTAAAAATAAGAAATGGGAGCATTCTGGAAGCTGTATATTATTTGATGGTAGATGTAGATCATCTCTAGATCCTAAGAAAAGCTTCTAATTTTCAAATGATAATTGCATAGAATGCTTCTCAAATTGTACTATAGAGTGATATTGAATTAAAAGAAATTATTGTTGAGATAACATGAGTGAAATTTTCTCTAAACTCCACACCTAAGGCTATATGAGTGGAGGATGATTTAAGACTCCTTACTAACATTGTATTGTTATCAATTCAGTTCATAAACACAATTTCTCTTTTCTTTTGGAGTGCTGAAATATCAAGGTGGTGGCAACTCTCCAAAACACCCTAAACAAGTTATTCTTCCAACAAGCCATATTGGCAATGCTTAATCTTATTTTCCCAAAGATTACCTAAAATTGTTATGAGGTTTAGCAGTGGACTTTGGTTTTGGTAGGACATATTTGTGTTCCATGAAAAATGGGATCATTGAAGCAGCTGCCTGTTATTTGGCAAAAGATGTAGATTTCCTCTAGATCCTGAGTAAAATATCTTATTTTAGAGCTAGAATAATTTATAATTCATGCTACAGAATGATATGGCTTAAAAGAAATCTTTAGAAAAAAAATTTAAAATTAAAAAAAAAGAAATCTGTAGGCTCATCAGCAAGGTGACTTCGTCACAGGTATCCTAAGATCATTGCCAGACCTAAAGTGAACAAAGACATACCTCTGAGACTTTCTGATCACCCTTGGATCCCAAACATCCCTTGGGCAGCCAATGGATCATGACTCTCTCAAATTCAATTACTGAGCACACACTATGTACAGAGCACTATGAGCTTTAAAGGAAAAGAAATAAAGAAACCATTGCCATCTATTCAGGTCAGCATTTATTATATGCTTACTATTACTAGACATTGTGAAGGTAAACATGAAAAATGATAGATTTTGATTGATATTGTAGGAGAATTCAGTCTCAGGCAGAGAGGGGAGGGGAAATTGTATTGTATAAGCATAAAACTAGTTAGATTGAAATGGAGCAGAAGACTTGTTGAGACAAAGTGCTCTAGGAAAAATTAAGAAGTAATCACTGTTTTATTTTATTTTATTTTTCCATATGCCAGGTACTTAACTCTGTGCTTTAAACATAATAGATACTTAACAAATGTTGATTGAGTTAGTTTTCCGCTGAGGGAAAGGGAGGGCAATGGGTCAAGGAAGGCTTCACAGAGCTATCTGAACTGGGCCTTGAAGGAAGAGAAATGGGAAGATCTGGAGGCAATTCGTTGTAGCTTTGGGGCATAGCCTAGGTAGGTGCATGAAGGTAAGAGTGGGGGAAAAAAGAGATACGACAATAGCTAGTATTCTAGTTTGGCTGGAATGTAGAGATAATGAATGAGAGGAGAGTAAACTATGGCTGGAAAGGTCGATTAGGACAATTTTGTTTAGGGCCTTAAAAGCAAAGCTGTATTTAATCTGTTAGCAATTAGAAATCACTGACATGTTTTGAGCAGTGAGGTGATGCGATCAGATCCATGCTTTAGGAAAATGAACCTGAATGGGATGTGAAGGATGAATTAAAGAAAGCATGGCCTGGAAGCAGGGAGACTACTTCAGAAGCTATTACAGTGGTCTGCTCTAGAGGTGATGACGGTCCTGAATTAGCATGATGTGAGGGCAGCACTGTGGTGGGACATGTGATAGGACTTGGCCACAAATTGGATGTTGATGGAAAGGAAAGAGTCAAAGCCCACTGAGGTTTGGGTAAGTGGGAGTATGATTGTATCATTGACAGAAATAAAGAAGCTTGGAGTAGAGGCAGGTTGTGAGGAAAAGGTGGGTGTGGGACATATTGAGTTTGAAGCGTGGCAGAAAAATTGGCTGGAGATAATCAGGCAGGCAGATGGAAATGCGTGAATGGAGCTTGGGTCAAAGATGGGAAGGGATTCAAGGAAAGAGATTCTGGAATTATCTGCATATTGTTAAGTCATTCAGTCATGTCCAACTCTTTGTGACCCTATGGATCATAGCACACCAATGCTATCCATGGGGTTTTCTTGGCAAAGATATTAGAGTGGTATGTCATTTCCTTCTCCAGTGGATCAAGGCAAAAAGAGGTTAGTTGGCTTGCCCAGGATCACATAGCTGATGTATCTGAGGCTGGGTTTGAACTCAGGTCTTCCTGACTATAGCACCAACTTTCTATCCACTGAACCACCTAACTTGCTTACAAAATTAATTAATTCCCTGAGAGTAGATTCTGCACACTTAGGGAATAGGAAAAACTAAGAAGATATTGAAGACATATAGCACACATATGAATATAAAATAATTGCAGAAAATATAAAATAATTGAAAAAATTGTAGAAAGCAACATTTCAATAAGTATAAATCAATTTCAGATAAAAAATTAGATATCTAAAGCCTCCAGAGTTGGAGCTCTTTTTGCTTTATAATCGCCAAGATCATTGGATCAACTTAATATAGTTGAAGGCTGACAATTGACAAGGACAAATTAGGTATCATTACATCTACCAGCTGTGGTGATAATCATTCCATGAACAGATGTCCTCTAGCACCTTAGTATTTGTCTTCCCTAATATCACCTATCAATAGCAAAAGGCTGATATGTCTTGCTGTCTTAGGTTTGATTCTACAAAATGACTATGATTAGAGAATCTCTTAACTGAATGTCTCCCGAAGTCCTTTACACTGATCTTGAAAGGATTGTCCAAGTTAATTAAGATAACTCTTTTACTCTGAGATAACTTATCTTAGTTAATCAATAGCTATTGAATAGAGAGACACTCTATTTTGGAGGGGATGGATTAGATAATGGTGAATGTTCCTTTCATATCTAAATATATAATCCTGTGATTCGCTATGTATCTAGAACCATGCTAAATTCTTTGGATGATAAAAAAGAATATACTAAGTTCATGTTCCCTGACCTCAAGGAGCTCATAGATACATTTACAAGACAAAATGCATACACAGCTAAATCAAAATTAGTGCAAAAATGCATCCCCCCAATGTTGTCACATTATTAAAATTCACACTATATATTTCCATTGGGCTGCAGCCAACAATATTTTACATAATTCTAGCTTCAAAAAATGTAAATTTGAATGCATTCAACCACTTCAGATGGCTGTAATTCACACTAGTCTAGATATGGCTGTATATAAGGCAACCAGGCACTGGAACATGGTACTGAATTTAGTGCCACAAACTATATGCATATTGTGAATTAGTTCAAAGAAGGGACAACTGCAGTTGTTAAGGAGATCATTGTGGTGTAAGTGGGACATATAGAGGAATTGATTACAAATGAGTGTGGCCTTGTTAGACAAGCATGATAGATCTAAGAAGTGTCAAGTTGTTAGCCTCAATCCTTCCTGGGAATTTTAGAGGATTAGCTTCAATTCAAATAATGCATCTTTGTGTTTGAGTTAGGTGATTGCCTCTGAGTGGATTCAGTTAGTCCTCTCAAACATGATAGTATTCTTTTGCTCCAAGAGCTGACATCCTTGAAATTCAACAATAAACTCCTTTGAACTGTCTGCCGCCTCTGGAATTGTGAATCATTTCTATACTTAAATTCTTTTGGCTCTGGGTTTGTTTGAACTTTATTTTCTCCTACTTTTTTTTTAATTTCCTCTTTAGTAGCTGTTCATATGTCTCACTCAGGCTTGCTTTAAGTTCAATGCATATTTCTCATCCAGCAGTTCCTTTTTCTCTTGAGATTTCATACACTATGGAATGAAAACACAGGAATTATATTCTTGTGGGACATGTTTTGGTCCTGTTTCTTTGTACTTGTTACTGAACTTGAGAATTTCTTATATACAGTGTCGGCCTGGAGATATTCCTCACATGGGGCCTAATTATCTATAAATCTCTGCTCATAACAAATGGCAGGCATCTATTGTAATTGGTGGGGAGCCAAAGCCTACCTGACATGCAGCATCCATCCCAAATGCTCATGTTTCTGAGTTCAAGACACTTGGGAATAGGAAAAGGGTTAAGAAGCTTACAAGGTTTGGTGAAAAGGAAACAATATTTAACAAATAAAATAAGCAAATTGCAAAAGCAAGTTCTTAGCTCAGAAGATCAAGCACCCTTTCTTCATGCTCAACTTTTCAAACAGGGAGCAGAGAGTTAAAAAAAATGAAATAAAGCAATTAAGATTGGTAGTAAATATCACCTATTAAAACTTGCAAAAAAATTTGGGATTCCAATATTTTAGTTGCGTTTCAATACAATATTTCATATTTGCTGAAGAATTTAAGTCCCATTACTAGGGTTACAGTAAATGTTTTAATATATTCTTTTCCTTGCTCTAAAAATCAATCATGCCTAGCAATAAAGTGTTTTTTTAAAACTATGGGTTGGAAATTTATGGGTAAAAGCCATAAAATAAAACCTCTAGCAGTTATCAACACCAGACCCCAAACAACTTGAGGTCCAAAGGAGTAAGTTTTTCAAACCTGCAAATGACCTATGGTATGTGCTTTCTATAATGGTAAAAATCTTGGTCTGATAAAATATCATCAAGTCTTTTGTTTCATCATCAGTTAGTAAACAAGAGGCCAGGGACTATAAGTATATATGCCCATGATTTATAATAATGGGTCAGCATTTTAGAAACCTAGTAGTACCCTATCTTCCTTGTCTGTAGTATACTGGCTTTGCCTATCCCATGAGCTGTATGTGAATAGTTGTATATATCTTAAAGCATTTTCTCTCTGTTTCTCTTTGTCTCTCTGTTTTCTCTGTCTCTCTCTCTCCACACACACACACACACACACACACACACACACACACACAAGCAGAATAAGCTGGTCAAGTTGCTAATGCAAAAGCTTTGAACTCCAAAGTTCAAACTAAGCAGGTATTGTCAAGGGTCCACAAAATGTGCAGGAACTGGGCACCCAAATAGTTTGGAGCCCATCCTAAGGGCATTCTTCCCACTTTAATGCATTCCATACAGTGATAATTCTGCTGCTCCTATAATGTCTGGCATCTGAAGATAGCCTGTTTTGCCATTGAACTTCTGCCTGAATTTCACTTGTCGACATCTTCTACTCCTGCTAGTGCTTCCTGTTTTGGAGACAGCCAATTTCATGAAATTGGGAGGTCTGTCTCATTCCCTTCATCCTGTATCTCAGAAATCAACTTTTCTTCTTCAGAAAATAGTTCAAGATGGAGCTTGCATCCTCCCCAATGCCATGTCCTTACACCTGTAGGCTAAAGTGAAAGGTAAAAATCCAATGCAGTCAAGGAACATTTGGAGTTTAAGTATTTCTTGCTCTAAGAGTTACAAAGGTCTTTCCTCACTACGTTTCCATAAAGCTGGAAGTCTGGATACTATGACTCTTATTTTATAGATGAGGGAACTGATGCCCTTTCAGGCTCCCAGATGCTGACCTACAGTTGCAGATAGTGGACTTTCCTTCTGCCTCTGGGGCCTGCTCTGCCTCCTGAATCTTACAGGAGCAACACAAGCACCCCTTCCTACATGAAGACTTTGTGGATCCCTTCATCTCCTACAATAAGTTTGTATTTTTCTTTGTAATTTTGTATACCCGTATTTGTGTACCTATTGTCTGCAGATATAGATAAGCTTTTTCATGGCAGAGGCTGTTTAATTTGTGGCTTTCTACCCTTAGTGCCTAACATGGTACCTAGCACATAATAGGAGCTTCATAAATGTGGGATTAATCATTGATTACTATGTAATAATAACCTATCATTGGATTGAAGAAACTTTAGGAAGGAAAGAAACAAGCATTTATTTAGTACCTACTATGTTCCAGGAACACTAGTAGGCTCTTTAAAATATTTTCTTATTTGATCTACATTATAATATTAGGAGGTAAGTACTATTATCATCCTTATTTTTAGGAGGGGAAATTGAGGCAAAGAGAGGTTAAGTGACTTGCCCAGCTAGTGAGTGTCTGAGGCTAGATTTGAACTCAGGTCTTCTTGACTCCAGGCCAAGGGTTCTATCCATTGAACCACCTAGATGCCTCCTAGAATACATGTCCATAGGTTATATTCAAGCTCTAATTTCTTATGTGTACACCTAGTTATATGGGTTCTGGTTCTTACTCTTATTAGACATGAAACATTGAAATATGATAAAAAAAAAAGTGTCAGAGCCAAAACTCAATTCCAGAATTCTTTATTTGACCATATGTATCACTGTGCCTAAAGATCTGCTATAATGTTACATAGTTATCCAGCTAAATTAAGTTTGTTAACCTAGTTTTAACATTTAAGCCTAAGTTAAAATTCAAATAGAAAAATTTGCAGAATAATTACTTTGAACTTTTAAATTAATTTCATGTTTCTCTCACATTTTGGTAGGTATTTATGAAATGTGAGAAACATACATATTAGCTTGATACTTAATAAATTAATTAAATATGTAAATAGATTAAGTGCATATATGTTTACAGCTTCTTCAGCTCTTAAGATTTTTTCTACATAACAAAAGTAATTTTTTTTTAATGTTGACTGAATTTCAATTGAAACCTGCCAGTCATGCTAACTATGCCTTTTTTTTTGGGGGGGGGAAGAATATTATTAAATGTGAAGTGTTTGTTGTCCTTGTATATACAGAGCCACAGAATCTTTGAATTGAAAGGGACAGCAGAGGTATTCTAGAACACCATGCATGTAGACAAGAATCCTCTCTACAACATGCCCAAGAAGCTTATACTTCCAGCCTAAATCTACCCCTCCACAACTTCTGCCCATTTCTAATAAATTCTCATGCTCAAAAAAGGAGAGATTTTTTTTTTAAATCTCCCTTACATAGTCCATAGACTAGGAGTGGAGAAACTGTGGCTTTCTAGGTCCTCAAGTGACTGAATCCAAACTTCACAGAACAAATCCCCCTAATAAAAGGATTTGTTCTGTAAAACTTGGACTCAGTCAAAAGGCCACACCCAAGGACCTAGAAGACCACATGTGGCCTTGAAGTCTCAGGTTCCGCACCCCTGCCATAGACTAAGGATTCACTTTAGGTTATAAAGCCTGTTTAAAATAAATATATTCCTCAGGAGCATAAAACCTGGTAATGACATCATAGTGTAAATTACTTAAATGAAATAATAAAAACAGCCTGAAATATGTAAAGCGAGAAGCTAGATGAAGAGGGGAATGGTGATTTTAGAACATTGGGAAGGCAGAGCTGGTTGATAGTACCCGGTGACTTTGGACTATTAGAGAACAAAATGATCATTGGACTTTTCAGGTTGAAATAAAAGAGGGGTTGGGCACAGGGAGTGTTATCAAATGAAATAGAAGGCTAAATAACTAAATTTCACTTTTGACTAAAGTCATGTTGCAAGCATTTTAATCTTTTAAGATGCACTGTGGATTTCAGACCACTCTTCTACCACTATCCAAGTTTTCTTCTTTGGTATCACTGTCTTTCAATTATTTTCTTCCCCATCATTGTTACTCTAGGCCATCAACTTTGAGATTACTTTTATAATTCTCTCCCTAACTATAGTACTTTTCTCATGGTCATTGTCAACCACTTAAGATCAGTTTGACTGGTACGACCTCAACCCCTGTAACAACAATGCTACTTGCAGATGCTTTTGGAGGTGTAAGGCCAATGACACTGGCACACAGGAGGGCTGTTAGCACAGATTCTTTGATCTGCTCTTCTAAGGAAAGCAACTGTAAGGGGTTTACAATCCCATTTTAATTAAACATATATGTATATATGTATACATTTATTAATATATATGTATATATATAATTTACGTATATATTATATATATACATATATAATATATATATATATATGTATATATCATTCACTTAGTTCAGGAGGAAAAGTCCACACCCTGAACTTCAGAGAAAACGCAAACAGAAATTACAAGCAGAAATTTTATAAACAGAACAAATGGCACAAATCAGCAGACAGGGCTTCTGTCTATCCATAGCAATACATACACAGTTACCAGAGAGAAAAGCACCAACATCTGGGTTTTCAAACACAGGAGGCTCCTTAACAGCTACCCAGAATCTCTTCTGGTGAAATCACAGGAATGTTCTTCCAATGAGTGAGCCCAAAAGCAAAATGATAATCTCCAAGTTGATTTCTTGTACATTTCTTCAGGGTCAGAGGGCATCACAACCATGTGACTCAAACTCATGTGACTTAGGCTTTCTTTGTTACTTAAGCAGGTCATCAAAGACTCTTGAATCAATCAAAGACTCTTGAGTTAAAGAAAGGCAAGGCTCAATCAACGGCACTTGATTACCTTAGTGCTGGGAAGCATGCCAAAAGAAAAAAACAGCAAAAAAGTCCCATTTTGCTTGCCATTACAACCCCCAGGATGCAAGTAAGTCAAGGCCATCCTGTTGGAATGATACTGTTACATTCCCTACTTCTCCTTTTCTCATCCTCATTTGTCTGTTCATCATTCTTCACTCCTTATTAGATAGTTTAGAAAATACTCTCACTTTACCAATCCTACATATAACAGAGCAATCTGCCATTGGTATCATAAAGGCTCTTTTTCTCAAATGATATGTATGTTTGGGTCCTGAGGGGCTTTAGACCTTCAAGCGAAGTGTTCATGCCCCCTTTCATATGTGCTGCTACCCACTGAGACATGGAAGCTACACACCAACTCTTTTTCTGCTTGAAGTTTTCCTCTTCCTCCCTTTGTGAATAGTAATCAAGTGTGGACTGACATTTTTCATGCGAACATATGATCCACAATCATATGTACTCTATGTCCTATAGTCATATTTAACGTCATGATCCTGCTAACATAGCAACCATTGAGTCCCTCTTTGAATGCTCCTTTCAAGCAGTCATTTTCAACCTTGGTTTACCTATTGATCAGCATGACTGTATGCTTGATCAGGGTTGGGGAACCTGTGGCCTTGAGGACACACATGGCCCTCTAGGTCCTCAACTGTGGCCCTTTGACTGAATCAAAGTTTCACAGAACAAATCCTTTTATTAAGGATTTTATCTAGCAGCTAGATGATCTTATTAATGATCACTAAAGCTGCTGAACTCTCATCAATGTGCTCCCCTTTTATACAAAATCAGCCAATAAGCACTTATTAAGCACCTCTATGTCAAGTACTGTGTTAAATGCTGAGGATACAAAAAGAGGCAAAGGATAGCCCTTGCCCTCAAGGAGCATACAATCAAATAGAGGAAATGATATGCAAACAAATACATACATAGCAAGCTATAAACAGGATAAATAGGAAATAATTAACAGAGGAAAGGCAGTGGAATTAAGAACATTGGGGAAGCTTCCTGTAAAAGGTAGGATTTTAATTGGCACTTAAAAGAAGTCAGAGTAGTCATTACTCAGATCAGAGAAGGAATAGTGTTCCAGGCATGGGAGACAGCCAGAGAAAATACCCTGAGCCAAGAGACAGAGTGTCTTGTTCATGAAACAGCCAGGATGGCAGTGTCACAGGATTAAAAATATGTGTTTGGGAGTATAATATAAGACTGAAAAGGTAGGAGGAAGTTAGGTTATGAAAGACTTTGAATGCCAGTCAGAGCATTTTGTATTTGATCCATGATAAGACCATTGCCTCTTCTAAATAAGAAGCCAAAAGCAAAAATAATCATAACTTTTACACAATACAAGGCAAAAGGAGCAACCATAAATAAACGCCTATAAACTTAGGATACATTCTCTCCCCAATGCATAGCGTGTCCACTGGAGAGAGTAGACACACTTAGAGAAACCTAGCAGGAAAGCACATAAGGAGTCAATTCGTGTGCCTGAGGCAAACTTACAACTCTTGGTGGTAGCCCTTAATGCTCTCTGTTTATTAGAGAACAACATAAATTTCACATTATTTCCTGAACAAAGCTACTTTCTTCTTAAAACTATCTGCTCTCTTTCTGGCCAAACAGCTCTTGTTAGGAAACATGTCTTCCCTGCCATTCTTGGATCACTGAAGTTCTTTAAGCATACAGGCATCCTTAGCAAAGTGCTGAAAAGGTATTATTATATTCTTTTAGTGAAAATATGACAGCATAGCTAAAATAAAACTGAAAAGTTCCCTGACTCCACAACCATACAAGGCACTGGAAGGTGATAAGCCAAGACAGTTCTTCAAATATGGTGGATTGTGCTTTCTTCCAATTCGATTCCAGGTGGTACGGTACTCTCTACCCACCTAACATATCCTCATATCGGCTGCAAAGTGTACCTGAGAACTTTGCTCATTTTCTCCAGTTTGCCTTCTAGATGCAGCTTCTCTTAATGTTTTCTGTGTCTTCTTTCTGAAGGTTCTTGTGAATCCTCCAACACTCAGCTTCTTCTCATCATCCATTTTGTATTTCCAATCACCTTTAGCCTACTATTTCTCTCTTACTGGCTTCTCAAAACAGAACCTCCTCCCAAACAGTGACCTGGCTCTATATAATCAAATAGAACTCAATAAAATCAGCTTTCAGTCTGGTATGTTGTCCTCAATTCTTATACAATTCTCCTGTAGTTCGCAATCATTTATTGTGGATGATGATGGTGATGATATTGCTGATGAAAATAATGATGGTAGCTAGTATTTATGGTGCTTTAAGATTTAGAAAGTTTTATAAATATTATCTCAATCGATCCTCACAACAACCTGTGTGTGGGGATTAGGTGCTATTATTATCTCCAATTTAAAGACAACACAACTGAGGCAGATAGAGGTCAAGTTATTTGCCCTGAGTCACGTAGCTGTGCAAGTGTCTAAGGGCACATTTGAACTCAGATCTTCATGACTCCACATTCACTATGTAACTGCTAAAACCTTCAGGGCTCTGAAAATGGCCCTATGTAAATGTACTGATAGACATCAAATACACTGTAGCCAACTTGAGCTCAGTCAAGGCTCTGCTTTAAAAATCTCTTCTTAAGTCATTTATCTGACTGACAGTTTTCTCTTGGGGTGTAAGAATAATTTGTGTAGCTCCTTGAGCATTTTTATCTCTGAAGCAGTTTCATAAGCTGATTTTAGGTAAAATTTGATTTATTTAAAAAGTCTTCCCCTTTCAGCAACCAAAATGTTCACATAAAACAGGGACAGTACTTTATACTACCATTCAAGGCATTCCATTTTCTGATATACTTACTACATATTATTATTTATTATAGTATGATCCAGAACAGAGCTGGAAAAATTGTACAACTGAGCTGAATGAATACACTACAAATTTATGTTGTTGCACTTCAGTTTGGGAGTAATAAAAATATTCCCTTGCTTTACTGCAATAAGGCAGTCTTTTTATTCTTTCCTAATTGAGTCCATATCTCACTGTGAACAGATTCAGTTCCAGATTCTTCACTTCTTTCTTAAAACCTTCCATACCTCTACATTTGGTAGTCTTAAAGGAACATCTAGGCATGATTACTGAGTTAGTAACATTTGAAAGACAATAGAAAATTAGAGAGATGCCACAAAATTAAAGGGCAGATGTCCCAATTTCCTTCTCAAAAAGAAAAAAAAAAGGAAAAAGACCAAAGATTCAAACTATAAGCTAGCAAGCTTAACTTGAATTCCTAGGGAAATTCTAGAATGGCTCATTAAAGAGATGATTAACAAACTTATAGGCCGAGAAAAAATGGTTACAAAGAGTTTCATCAAGTGGTTATATGGCTTCGCCAGTAACAGGATGTGGCAGGCTAACCTATTTTTTTTCAATATTACTATAGTAGTAGATGAGGGAAATGCTATGGATATAAATTACCTAGATTTTTGCAAAGCTTTTGATAAAACACCATGTTATTTTTGTGGGAAAGTTGTTGAAACACAGATGAGAAAATGATACACTCGGATGGATACAGAACTAGTTATTGACTGCAACTCAAAGAGTAAATCTTAAGGATTCAATGTAATGTGCTAGAAGCATCTCGGACTGCTTGTCAAAACAGAATTAACATTACTTTACCTAAAAACTGTCCTTTGCGAAGAAAGAAAGAACAAAGAAAGAAACAAAGAAATAAAGAAAAAAGAAAAGAAAGAGGGAGGAAGAAAGAATGGGAGAAAAGAAGGAAGAAAAGGAAGAAGGAAGAATGGAAGGGAAGGGAGGAGGAAGGAAGGAAGAAAGGAAGGAAGGAAGAAAGGAAGGAAGGAAGGAAGGAAGGAAGGAAGGAAGGAAGGAAGGAAGGAAGGAAGGAAGGAAGGAAGGAGGGAGGGAGGGAGGGAGGGAGGGAGGGAGGGAGGGAGGAAGGAAGGAAGGAAGGAAGGAAGGAAGGAAGGAAGGAAGGAAGGAAGGAAGGAAGGAAGGAAGGAAGGAAGGAAGTGTTATAAAGAAGACCCCAGACTCAATTTCAGAGTTAGCTCTCAGGCCTTGTTTTTGTTTTGTTTTGTTTTGTTTTTAATTAGAGAGGCTAAAGGACTTTTATCTTCGGTTCTCTAGAGAAGTTGACACACCCCCTTAGTAAGGGAGAGTATGTGGAGTACAGAAGGAAGAGCCAGATTTATAGGTTAGTAATCACTCAATTCCTCCCTTTCAGATCAAGTTTGGTCCTGATCCTTCTGGTTTGCCATCTTCCTTATACTCCCACTCCCATGTTACTCCTTGATATGTTCCCTCTCACTGGTCATGCACTGCATGTTCACTTAATAAGGCCCTAATTCTATTCCAGGCAGGAAAGGTAATATGCATGAATTTCATTAGGTATGCTCAGTAACAAGAAGTCACTGAACTGGGATTAACCCCAGCTGGTTTGAGCCAGTTTGCCTAGGACCCCCAAGTTTATGGTCTCTGAGACCCTTCCATTCACTGCTAATTAGTTGGAACCCTTATCTTACCTGAACATTTCCTGTCTGCTACAAAATTGTGGTTCTATTATTCCAGGTGTGTGGAAACTTAACTATTTCATATGGTTCACAGAAGGAAAGAAAGAAGGAAGGGAGGGAAGGAGGGAAGAAAGAACATTTTATAACAAATAACCATGGTCAAGAAAAATGAAAGCCCATTGTGGCCATGCCTAAAGATGATTATCTTTGGACTTTGTGTCTATTTTCTTGCTGTCAGAAGGGTGGTAATGTGCATTACAATACTGGCAAGAATTTATCAACCAGCCCTCTGGAGGAAAATGTACACACAATGTTTCAATCACTTTCTTAAATCCAGATGATGAACAAAAAATGAATCAAGTCTTAATTAGTAGTGTTAGCCAATTTCTCCGGTGTAAATCATTACATTAAAAATTTAATAATCAGCTCTTGAGAGCTGGCTTGAGCTATCTTCAACATACCTTTGCATGTTAGTAACATGCTTCCTCATAGACCTCTGGTAGATATAACTCATCATTGCATTGATTTGGTCAGAGTTGTTACATGTTTCAAAGTTATTTTTCTAAACTGTAATGCTATCCATGAATAAATCATTGACCTAGTTCTGATAATTTTATTACGTATGATTTCATACTATCTAGTATCTGAAATAATTCCTATCATTTCTTACAGTGCTATAATATTCCATAATTTTAATGCTACTTTTTTTAGTCATCTTCCCATCATTAAGAAGCAATCTAAAGTTTGTCCATAGATTTTAGTTATGTTTTCTTTGTCTCTGCCCCGCAACCCCCAACCTCTCTTTAAGTAAGCTTGTTTTGCTTGCGATTTCCTTTACTGTTATTATCTTTTCTCTTAACCATGTCTAACTCCTCACCCTGCCCCCATCTCTCCTTGTTTCCCTGTTGAATTCAATGTATTTCTAGTGAAGGCTATCCCTGACATGTAGCAAGGAGATGGTGTGTGGCTCAAAGTGAGATGACTCTAGGTTCTTCTTCTGTGCCCCTTCTCTATGGGAGACTCATTTGTATAAGAAAGGGAAGCAGGAGGTTGGGGCCAGAAACTTGGCCACTCAGCTCTACTCAGAGAGTGGCTCCTGGTCTAGAATTATATTTATCTTCTCCCCTAGATGTTATTAGTTTAAGGGATATAATTTTTCATTTCAAACTAAACTTTCGATCACTATTTTCTTTAATGGGGGAGAAAGAGAACTCCAAACTTTGTATCCCAAATTGTACCCTTTTCTACCAAATACTAGTTCTATAAAAAACACACATGGTAAATAGCAAAAAAAAAACCATTTATCTAAGTTGATAGTGAAACAGAAACCAGAGAAAGTATACGTAGGAGAATATATACCAGACAGTACAGTGAAGAAGCTCTCCCATTGGATGTGAAGTAACTCAACTCAACCAAGAGATGCAGTCTCAGGTCTCACCCAAAGAGAAGTTCCTTGAAGTGTTATTGTAGCAAGCAGGGAATGGTGACAGGATGGACACTGCAAATTCCTTGCATGTCACTTTTTCCCAAGAGTCTCTTCCTTTAGTAACCTGAAGAATTGTTGGCATTGTCCATCTTTTCTCTCGAAGCTAGAAGCTAGAAGCACATGAAGCCCAAAGTGACAGCAGAGCTGAAAGAAACTCAAGAAGTCTGAAGAAACTGAAAAGACTTTACTCCCAAACACAAGGTGTTAGCCTCTCCTCTCTCCCACTCACCAGTTCAGACTCACTCTTCCTGAAGACTTAGGGAATGGATCTCCATAGAAGAGGAGAGAGTCCCATACCAATAGGCTTTAGGACTGAGATTACATACATCAGTGTGTTTGTGTGTGTGTGTGTGTGTGTGTGTGTGTGTGTGTTCAAACATCCTGTATCCACTTCAGAGAAGAATGGAAATTAACTGTCCTTGCTCTGTTTTCTAAGCTATTTTTGATATTTTTTTCATTTTTAAAATTTTGTTTCATTATCTATTGCTGCCTCATGAACATATTGCTTTCTTTTTGTTCCATTCTGGTTTTCAGAAACTTCTTGTCTTGAGTAAAGTTTGGCACTTACAAGCTTTTTTTTAAATTCTTTCCTCTTGTGATTTTACTTAATTTTTATATATTGCATCATTTCTCCTTCCTATGAATGTGATCCATGTGGAATGCTTGTTTGTCTATTTGAGTCTCTGTATGCAGTTGTTATGGAGTTAGTCAATTCTTTCAGGGAGTCCTTAGATTTAAATAGGGGTATTTTTTAATGGTTAGTCTTTGATTTATTCAACTCAGAAAACTGAATCTTCAAGACCTTCTTCAGTTTCTCAGAATATTAATGACCTTAGAACCTCCTGGCCTGGTTTATTCGTCGGGACTTCTAGTGTTACTTCCTTGGCATTTTCTGACTACCATAGGGTTTTCTCAAGAGAGTACTAAGAGTCATTCCTACTGCCTTTTGTACAGAGAACCTCATAAGTTCTGTGTACCTGGCCTATCCCTGGTCATACAAAGTTAATGATAGTGTGGCTTTGCTGGAAGGCCCCATTTCCTATTGCCTGTAGGCTTCTGGTGGCCTTTTTGTGTAGTTCTGAGATGGGCAGAGTTGTTATGGTTTCATGTTGAATTTCTTAGTCGTTATTTAGCCCTATACTGACTTGAAGATTTTGTTAGGGTAGGTAAGTGGCAGCTGGGTAGTCTGCCTTCCATTCAGCCATTGATCTTAGCTGAAAGTCTTTGTTGGGCTTTGAACAGAGCAGTTTATGTTTCATCGAAGAATTTATCAGAAGCCACCAGAGTTGATTGAATAGGGGAGTCATGTGGTCAGATGTGTACTTAAAGAAAATTATTTGACACCAACATGTAGGATGAACAGAACTGGTGAGAGACATGAGGTAGGGGGGCCAATTACAAGGCTGTTGCAATAATCTAGGTGAATGTACTAATTATGTTGCTAGCAGCTACTATGGCTGTGTAAGACCACCAACACCAGCACACAGAAGGACTGCCAGCACAGATTCTTTGACCTGTTTTTCTAAAGAAAGCAACTTTAAGGGGTTAACAATCTCACTTTAATCAAACATACATATATAATACACTTAGTTTAGGGGGAAAAGCCAGCACCCTGAACTTCAGAGCAAATACAAACAGAAGATATCAACAGATCAAATAACACAAACCAGTAGACAAGATTCTAGCTTTTTGTCCAACATCTCAGTACATAGTTACCAGGGAAGCACCAACATCTGGATTTTCCAGCCAGGGGACTCATTGCTACCCAGAGTCTCCCAGAGTTTCCTCTAGTCAAATCATGTGACACTCTTCCAGTGAGAGAGAGCCACAAACAAAATGCTAACCTCTGAGTTTATGTACCCTTCTTTGGGCCTGAAGACTTCATACCTAATCAGCAAAAGGGTGGGGGCCTGGTGCTTAGTATCTAGCAAGACTTAATGAAAGGCACCTGATTTAGCATTCTAAAAAAGAATTTAGCATTTTAAAAGAGGAAACAATAAAAAGTCCCACCCTAATCACTGATACAGTAAAACTTGCTGAGAGTCCTGAACTAAGGTGGTAGTTATGTGAGCAGAGACACGGGATGTAGGTGAGATATTGTAAAAGTAGAAAAGTAAGGTTTAAGAGAGACTTGCTTAAGCTCAAGTAGCCAGTATGGATCAGAGGCAGAACTTGAACCCAGGTCCTCCTGACTTTGAGTTTGGGTTTCAACTACTACACCATCAAACTGTCCCTATAAGACCTACCTACTAGACTTGAAAACCTCTCAAGTTACAAAAATTTTAATATTACTAGATTAAAGAATGCCAAAATACTTTCTGTAGACTAAAAGTGCTATATTCTATCTACTCTATAATTTCTTAACTAAGGGCTATTAACAATGACGGAAGACAATAATAAATATTGTTATGAATTGTTAGCAATATTAAAAATTATATTTATCATAATGGAATATTTTACAATAGTAAAATGGCACAAAATTATATCATTAACACTCACAAAAATATAATGTGATTTTATTGTGCTTTCTGTATCTCTAGAACCTTGCATGCTCCAAAAATATACTTAATGAATTGCTAACCAACTCTCACTATATTTTTTTTTTTCCAAAAGGCAATAGAATATTTTTCAGAGCCATATTTTGGAAAGAGAGAAGGATTACAAGAAGTAAATTCTCTCCCCTCCAGTAAAGGTCAAAGACATAATATTTGGAAAGTTCTTTGCAACCTTTAAAGTGTTATGTAATTGTCAATTATGATGATGATTATAGAGGGTTCCTGTCTGTGAGTTAGTGTTAGGCCCACTGTATAGAGGATGGGTTAAATTTTCCAAAGAGATGAAAATTAAATAAGTTATATTATTTAGAAAAAGGCATTAGCTTTTATACAAAGAAATATTCTTAA
>CM053622.1:279935638-280007962 GCA_028646595.1 Phalanger gymnotis
CTTATCCCATACTTTTGGTTCAGAAGAAAAGAAAACACTTGTCACTTCTCAAGACCAAGTTAAAGAAATCTTGGAGAGTTGATGATTCATGGAAAATTATAAGCCAGGGCCATTTCAAGTGCAAGCAGAATCTGCTGTGTAAAACGGCCTTTGGGGAGTTTTAAGAAATTGACATGGTATTGTTCAGGGGGAAAGAAAGAGTGGGAGGGATAAGTATAGGAACCCTGAAGATGTTACTTACCTACTCAAGAAGATCAAGATGCTTCGGTGGCTTCTTGTGCCTCTCGAATAAAAATAAACTCTTCTTTTAAAGTCCTTCACAATCTGGCTTCAGCGTACTCTTCCAACCTTATTTTACATTAGTCTCCTTTTTCCCACCCATATTCTAGTCAAATTGGCCTGTTTTTTTTTTTTCCTTTATTCCATGTATGTAGGATTTTATCTCCCATTTCCATGCTTTTGGGCAGGTTATACCCCATAACTGGAATGCATAAAATAATCAACTCCTCCTGGGAGAATCCTTTCTTCAAAGTTCAGCTCAAGTAAGTGACCCCATGCCATGAACCACCTCTACACACACACACACACACACACACACACACACACAAATACTGAACATAATTTGTACCTATTTTATAGATGCGAAATATAATTGTATTTAACTTTCTATGTAGATGATTTTTATGCTTCCCACAGTGACAAGAATACACTATGCATTCAATTTAATGACCTAGTAATTATGCTTCAAGGATTTAAGCCATTTGCGATTCCTTATCCCAATGGTGAATGACCAATAGTATCCTTTTCAGTAATAGGTTGTAATCAGTAGGAAAACATGTTATGTAGTGAAAGGGGCAGAGAAATGAGGAAAAGAGAAAATAGATTTCTTAATTAAAAATAGATTTTTTAAAAAGCTAACCAATGGAAAGACCACCTATGATAAGAATAATGAGGAACTATGCTACTCACCTCCTGACAGAGAAGTGATGGATTCAAGATACAGAATAGCAGGCAAATTTTTGTACATAAATAATGTGAAGGAAGGCCTTCATAGATAATTATAACATACCACATTTTCCAGTCATATTTAGTATTTGTTGATGACCAAAAAAGCATTTGACTCAGTAGGATAAAACATAGTCCTAAAGGCTCCTTCAGTGCAGAATGCCTCATAGGCAATAATAAAAGCAAGCACAATGACATTTCTGTTCAACAGCCTTCTGATTAAAAATGTAAAGGGAGACATAAAACAGGTTGATGTATATTCAGTGTGTCAGAGTCATGGAAGATGCCTTAACAAAATGCAAACAGATGAGGGATTCCTCTTAGATCAGAGGTTCCTAACATGGGGTCTGAGAATTTTTTTTAATGATAAGTATGCAATATTATAAATTTATTTCATCCATTTAAAAAATATTATTCTGAGAAAAGGGTACATAGGCTCTACAAGACTGTCAAAACATGCATGAGACCAAAAAGTTAAGCACTCTTATTCTTAATAGTCAATATTATACATATACCTTTTTATGAAGATAATATTGTGATTGAATAAGTTATACCTTTGATATAGGGTTAATGCAATATAAGGAAAATTATGAAGATAATATAATACACTAATAAAAACAATAAAATAATGTGGTTGCATCAATATCTTTTAAAAAAGCCTTCTACAAAGCGTTCTACAAAGTAGAACGATGTTTCAGTTTTTAAAAAGGGAAAAAAAAACAATGGGAAAAAGGATCTTTCATTAATATGGTAAATAGCATTAACCTAAATAAAATCAAGAGGAAGAATTATATATAAAACTGGAAGAAAAATGAAGATTTTTCTTCAATAATATCAGGGATAAAGCAAAGATATCTATCATAATCCCTATTAATATCATACTAGAAATCCTAGCCATATCAATGAGAAAAGAAAAAAAAGTGAAAGGAAGAAGCATATCAAATAGAAAATTAAATTATTGCTTTTTGCAGATGATATAATGGCCTGCCAAAAGAAACAGAGATTTAACTAAAAATTCAAATAATTAAAAAATCAGCATAATAATAGGATATTAATTAACCCACATGCATTATTAGCTTTTCCGAGTATTGACAAAATCAAACTGAAAGAATTAAATTCCATTCAAAAAAAATAACTACAAAATATGTAAAATATTCAGGAGTCCACCTACCAGGCCACTTGCAAGGACTGTATCAATACAACTGTAAAAAATAAATAAATAAAACTTTATGGAAAGAGAGATAGGCCTAAATAAATGAAAGGATACTAATCATTGAAAAGACATTACTTATGGTTTGGCCATGTCAATATAAAACAAATGTTAATATTACCTAAACTAATAATAACAAATTATAATATCACCTAAACCAATTTACTTACTTGTTGACATGCCAATCAAACTATGAAAGGATTACTTTATAGAGGTAGAAAAAACAATGATAAAATGATAAAATTCATTTGGAAGAACAGTTAAGAATATTAAAGGAAATGATTCAAACTGTGCTTCAGAACAATAAGCATCAAAAGTACTTAGTACAGCTAAGTCCTGATTTGTGTGAATAATTAATTCCCTGAAATGGTTACATTTATTTAAATTTACAATATGTCATTGTTTCCAGGTTGGTGGAAATAGGTAGTGTGAATTCAAATAATTTAACCACTTTAGGAAACTCATTATTCATACTAAATAGGTCCTAGCTTTACTGATTAAAGGTAGAAAAGCTGAATAGTGGAAAAGATAGGTATAATATACAGAAGTAATATTCAGGTAGATGGCATGGTAGATAGAGTACTGGGCCTAAAGTCAGGAAAACTCATCTTTCTGAGTTCAAATCCAGCCTCAGCCATTTACTAGCTGTGGAACCCTGGGCAAGTCACTTAATCCTGTTTGCTTCTGTTTCCTCATCTGCAAAATGAGCTGGAGAATGAAATGGCAAATGTGACTCCAGTATCTTTGCCAAGAAAACCCCAAATGGAGTCAGAAAGAGTTGGACACAACTGAACCACAACAGACATAATTGTCATGGCAACACAATATTTGATAAACCAAGAGATTCCAGCTATAGGGCTAACGATTTAAAAAATGTTTATTTTTGTTAAATTATTTTATTTATTTATTTATATTTTCATTAAAAATTTCTGTGAAAACTGAAAAAGAGTCTGGTAGAACAGAGATTTAGACTGACTTTTCACACTGTATTCTACAAATGAACTGTAAATACATATGTATATGTACATATACATATGTATACATAATATCTATATATATATGATCTAGATATAAACTATTATGCCATACATAGGAGAAAGGAAATACAGGGAAAGCAATAAATTTTACAGCTTTGGCTATGGGAAGAGTTCTTGACCAAATAAAGGAGAAAGAAAATCACAGAATGTAAAAAGGACAATTTTTGTTGCCAAAAAATGAAAAGTTTCTGCAAAAATAAACCAATGTACTTATAATTAGAAATGAAATAGTGAACTATGAAAAAAATCTTTGCAAGAATTTTATCTAATGAAGATCTCTTATCTACTATATATGGGGATACATATGCATATATATGGGAGTGTTTGTGGGTGTGTGGATGTATACACCCAGATGCGCTCTCTCTCCTTCTCTCTCCCTCTCTATCTCCCTCTCATTCTCTACACACACACACACACACACACACACAATAGCGATAGAGTCATTGTTCACTAGGTAAATTGTTTGAAATGAACAGTTCTCAAAAGAAGAAAAGCAAGTTGTAAACAACTACACGAAAACAGAAACCTTAATCATAAAATTATTGAATGAATGAACAAATTAATGAAAGAATATATATACTTATCTTGTGCAAAGCACTGTGCTCAGCACTGGGAATATAAACACAAAGAAAAAAAGGTCACTAATTAGTTTACATTTCCTTAAAGGGAAACAACAGACAAAGATTTCAGCTGCAAGGCAGATAGAAAAGCCCATTAAGATTGCAGTAACTAAGCTAATAATATTTATATCTTCATTATTGTCATTTTATGCATAAAGCCACATTTCTTTTCTGGGTCGCCAGTAACTATGGCTGCTGAAGAAGGGTAAGGATTAGAATGAAGCACCTGTCAAGGGTATTTTCAAATCATATCTCCTCAGGGGTTCCTATCCTGGCCTATGGCTTCAAGAACCCTTTTGGAAGCAGGGCCAGTGATATGAGGGATGAGAAGGCTTCTACCTCAATACTGGTATTGGTGGTGGTAAGCATGATGGGCCACTTCTCCACAAAAATTGATCTCCTTAATAGAAAATTTAAAACACCAACAACAATGGTTCTAAGGTTCTACTCAATCAACATATTCACAAAGATAAAAGAATTAAAAAGGAAAATAAAAGTTATTGGAGGTGTTTAAGTACTAGAGGCACACTAGTATATGGTTGGTGCAAATTGATTCAACCAATATGAGAAGCAATTTAAAGCTATACTCAAGAAGTACTTGAACTGTGCATACCGTTTGAGCCAGCCATTCTACTACTAGGTTAAACACCAGAGAAAAATGACTAATATGAACAAAAATATTTAAAGCAGCACTTTCTACTGAAACTGTAAATTGGGATATGGCTGAATAAATTATGGCATATAAAGTAGTGGAATTGTGTCATAAATGACAAAAGAGGTTGAATCCAACAAACTTGGGGACATTTGTATGAACTCATATGGAGTGATGTGAGCAGGACAATTTATTCAATGACTACAAAATTACAAAGCAAAACACCTTTGGAAGATAAGAATTTTGATCAGTGCAATGACCAATCATGCAGTGCAGCATGATATAGCAGGAACCATACTTGGTGTTAGGAACACCTATGATCAACTGTCTCAGACATTTACTGTCTATGTGACTCTGGCCAAGGAAAAGGAGTTGGTGATAATTGTGTCAAAAGAAAGAGAAAAAAGAAAAGAGGGTCATCGAAGTATTTGGGAGACACAGACAAGCATGACAACTTTGAAACTAACTTATTGAATTCTTAGTTTAAAAAGAAAAAGTTATACCTGATAGAGACCTGTGATTTAATATAAAATTTTCACATGTAACCTTTTTCTCTGCTCTTTGTATATGTATATGTTCATACTTATTATTATTTGTCAAGTTAAAAATAACAAAAAAATAAAAATTATTTTTGAATAGATGATATTATGCTGACTACTTTGAATCCTATAATAGGGCCTATATAATGAAATTTACAAATAGTCTGAAAAGATTTGTGGTAACTGAGCAGCTATTGCTAGGAAAACCCTGCCTCCAGCCCCTAATTAAAAACCCCAGTTTGCATAAGAAAAACGGACTTAGTTCTTGCCATTTGGCATTCAGCAAATATCCCTGGGCCCCATGACTGTTCTAAGGAATGTCGACTAATTAACCAGAGGAAAAGCCTGATCCTAACAGTCTCTTTGTTTCCTGAGCAGGCTCAGAGATGTCTCTAACTTGTGTCAACAAACCCAGATGGAGCATCCCTTGGTCTGTCTATGGCCATTAAGGATGAAAGCCTCAGCCCCAGACATTATCTTGAATTTTATGACTTTTGCTTATCCTGATATTTTATGTGCATATACCATGTTGTGGGGTGTTAATGGCAAATTGGACACAGAGATCCTGGGTTGTAATTTCAGTTGACACTTTGTCAGCTATCTGATTTGTTGTATTTACAATCTATTCCATTAAGGAAGTTCCTCTTCTTGTATCATGGTCATAAAAAGTGAAATAACACAGGCTTGCCGAGTCTGCTAAATTAACATATGTAAATTTCAAGAGATAATTAACCACTGAACCTTGACTTTTCTGTATAAATATGACTCCTTCACCCCAGTTCTTGGCTGTTCTGATTTGGGTGGAACCCCGAAGGGTCACCGGCTAATAAATTCTCCATTTAAAACTTATACTCTGTGGCGTGTCTTGCTCATTGTTGGTACTACAGGTTGAACACATAATCCATGCAGAAAAAACTAATTGGAAGGCAAATGTTTCATTTTCAGGTTGTGACATAGAGTCATAGCCATCCCCCGAATCATTATATATTCCTAGGACAGGCACTGCAAATGGATAGTGAGTCAGGCCTGGAGAAGACTAGGAGGAGGAGAGTGGGTTGGGTTACATTTGGTAATCTATACCATGCTTTCAACAATTCCAAGCTGCTCCCTACTGAAGACTAACTCTTTTTCCTACCACGATTCCCTTTATAATGTTGGATGACTATAATTCTTGCAACATCACAGTCTATGAAGAATCAAAGTTGTGCGTGATCTCAGAAAAACAAAGTGACATCTGCTGAGCCAAGGGAGGCTGTAGCATATTTCTAGTGGTGATCTATGTATAAAAGTGTGCTTAGTTAAAGGATTTTTACAATAGTTCAAGTGAAAAATGATGATGGATTGAACTAGTGTTGGCAGGGCGAGAAGAAAGAGGGAGACAGATGCATAATATATTTTGGAACTATAATTAACAGGATTTGTCAACTGACTGGATATGTTGATTGAGGGAAAGAATCAAAGATAATTCTGAAAATTTGAGCTTCGGTGACTTGGTACAGTGGTGTTATCAACAGAAAAAGAGAAGCTGAGAAAAGAGGGAGTCTAAGAAAGAGAAGCTAATGTTTTCAGTTTGAGATACCAGAGAGATATTTGGGTAGAGATTTATTTTAGGAATGTGCTGTTAAATTTATACTTAGCCACACAGCATCGTTAAAGAGATTAAAGATATTTGGTCAGGTATTTTTTTGTGCTGGGATTCTTTAAGGGATTAAGCACCAGGCAAGTGAAACAATGTTCAGTTATAGCAAAAGAATCAGGGCTATAGTTTTGGGGTTTTTTTGTTTTGTTTTGTTTTGTTTTTTTAGAGTATTATTCTTGACCTTTGCTTTATTTAAATGTTAAAGAGCCACAAAGAAAGAAATGAGCCAGTTATGCTGAAATTCAAACAAATGTCACTCCTCATCCTGAGATTTAAAATCCTGCATTCAATACAAGCATTTAGTTATTCTTTGCTATCTTCCTTAAAGTATTTAACAGAATGAAATAAGAAAAATCTGTCAGTGTTTATTCAACAAATACTTATTAAGGACCTACTATGTGAGGGATACAAAAAAGATAGACGCTGTCCAAACCCTTGTAGTTGCAAGTGGCAAAACACTACAAAGTAAGCTTCTTTGAAACTTAAAATGTTACACTTTATTGCTTTATATGTGAGCAGGGAAGGGAAAGTAAAGGAAGGGAAAAGGAAAAAGAAATGGAAAAGGAAAGGAAAAGGAAAGGTAGGATCAAAGATAACTCTGAAATCCTAAGCTTGGGTGAGTTGGAATGATGTTTTTACCAAGGGAAAGACAGAAGCTGAGAGACAGGAGTCTAAGGGAGAGAAACTAATGGTTTCAGTTTGAGACACAACAGAGTTATTTGGGTAGTGACTTATTTTAGGAATATGCTGTTAAATTTGCACTTAGCCCTGTTGCATTGTTAAAGATATTAAAGGTATTTGGTTGTGTACTTTTTCATGTTGGGATTCTTTAAAAATTAAGTGCTCAGGGGAGGAAAGAGAATAGGAGGGAAGACCTGGGAAGATGTTGGATAGGGTACTATGACCACTGACAATAGGACAGCAGAATGAATAGACAAAGGCACGGAAGATACTGTCAAACCCATGGTCATTGACCTTGTGACACAGTGATCATTACTTGGTCCTTTGGTGTACCCTTCATGGAAGTCATGCACTTCAGCTTGATGCATAAGACTTTTCTGGGGACACAAACTACACGAGGAAACATAAACATGGATATGCAGGGGCTATACATACATACACACAAACATACATGCACACACATATGAATATATACACACATATACGTATATGGATGGATGAAGGGATGGATGGATGCATGTAATCATTCTCTCGAGTATCTGCCATGATGATGTCTCACTTAGACTTCTGTGTCTCCCTCTTTTCAATACAGTAAGCTCCATTGCCCTCTCTATAAGAGCTTTAATTATAACCCTGTTGGTTTAACACTGATAACCCAGAGACCTGGACTCTTCCTACTTTTATTTTCTTCCTGCAGGCAACTTCACAATGGCGTAAAAAATGTTGCCCTCCTTAAAACTTTTGGCATTGGCTGCTACCTTCCTGCTCACTGTGACCTCTATATATGTTCATGGAAGGAGGTGACTCACAAATATAAAAGCATGATCATCTGACTTCTATCTGCTGGAGGCAGGAATGGTTATCAGGTTATCTCCATAATGGGCTGCTGTTTGGCCATCTCAAATGTTAGCTTTTGGGAACACCCAAAGATTTGTACTATGCTTCTCAGGACTCCTCTATCCATCAATATCAGTACTATTTTTCTGTAGTTATCCCTTTGTTCTCTCCTCTAAAAGAGATGAGTTGTGTCTTAGAAATATGTTAGACGATTTAATTTAGACCTTTTTCTTTCTTTGTACCTTCAGGTTTTTGTCCAGAAGAGTGATAAGCTAGCTTCTGTACCTGTCTGTCTTCCCAAGGTTTCTACATGTAATATGAAGGTGTGGGTCACTAGGAATTCGTTTTTTTTTTTTCTCATCTGCCTACAAAAAGACTTTTGTTGCCATCTCTTCCCCCTATCCCCAGCATTGCTTGAAAAATTCTTATCCTTTTGATGCCACCTCAGATTCTTCTTTGAATCCTGGCACTTTGAGGCCTTGTCCTCTCAACTAACCCCAAGTGATCTTAGAATTAGGCTCCTGCTGTTCTAGTAGAATCACAGTGTAATACACTTTAGAGTTGGTGAAAGAGAATTGAGACTGAACCTTCTTTATTTGTTCTGGGTGAGGATTTATTATCAGGTCTCCCATAAAATTGAGGGCAGTTTTCTCATTTTTTTTTTCCTTGCACCAATAGGTGAGATGCTACTGTAGTGCCAGTGTGATACCCATAGCAGCTATGGCTGCTATGAATATGCCGGTGTAGTTCTGAATAGAAAAATATAACAGATTCTCTCCACGGAAGGCAAAACCAAAACATTTATCCCCACACCAGAAAGGTAAATCCATCAAAGCAACAAAGAAATCTATACACATTATCAATGCAGAGAGCAACAACATCCCCAAAACTTTCCTCCATTAGGGCCTTACCACAAACAAACTCCCTTAAGCAAAATCACTCCCTCTCTCACTCATGCTCACTGCTGCTGCTCTCTCTCTCTCTCTCTCTCTCTCTCTCTCTCTCTCTCTCTCTCTCTCTCTCTCCCTCTCTCTCTCTCTCTCTGTCTTTCTCTCTCTCTCTCCAAGCTGCAACTCCCACCATCTCTCTCCCAGCTGTGACTCACTCCAACTTCCTGCTCCACCCCTTCCTGTTCTACCAGTTCAGCAAGCTCCTCCCACCACAGGCTCATGAGACCAAGGCAGATCATATGGGCCTATTAATGGATGAGAAAGATCTTCCCACTTTCATTAACATAACAGATACCCAGGGTGATCACAAACCCTAACTTGTCAGTGCCATTTATAAATTACAGCCCCCCCCCAAAAAAAAAATATGCTATCCTTCAGAAGTGGTCTGTCTAGGATACAGTTCAACAGAACTTTCTCATCTCTATGCCTTTATTAATAAAGTCCAAGATGATATTAGCTTTCTTGGGTGCTATTTCTTATTATTGACTCTGCAAATTGGAGGTAGATTCAAAATAGAGGACACAATTCAAACTATAAACAGAGTCTCACTCAAAAAGAGGGATTTAGACCTGATGTAAAGCAAAACTGTAACATTACGAAACAGTCTCAAAAAACACAAGCTACCTCAAGAGGTAATGCATTCTACCTCATTAGGGGCCTTCACGTAGAGGTTGCATGAATGTTTATCAGGTATGTTGTAGATGGGATTCTTGTTCAATTACAGGTTATGCTCTATGGTCCCCAATGGTCCTTTACTACTCCAAGACTCTTATGTGGTCCTCTTACTTATGTTGAGCTCAAAATCCATTAAAATACCGAAATAGTCTTCAGATGAATTCTTATCTATCCATACTTCCTCCACCTAGTATTTGTGAAGTTGATTTTTTGACCCCAAACATATGACATTACAGTTATCTCTACTATCATTTTGCTAGATTTAACCCAACATTTTATGCTGTCAAATCATGTTTGGAACTTGACTCTATCATTCAGTGTATTAACTATCCTTTTTAGCTTTAAGTTATCTGAAAATTTGAATAAAAATATTACTCTATCCAAATTACTGACTAAAATGTTTAGCAGAACAGTGCCAAATGCAGATCCTTGAGACACAAAATTCCTCCTTCCAAGTGTGACCAATTCAATCCTTAGACTATTGTCGATCTTATGGGAATAAAAATGCAAACATCTAGGGAAAATCACCTAGTCAGACTGTACAGAAATACACTACCTTACAGAGATAGATTTCACCTGAATCTTCTTTTCAATATAATCAGTTCTGTAGCCTTGGTATGAAAATCACCTTTTTAAGTAGATCAACCTAAGACCTAGGATGTGTCCTTTTTAAAAAATATGGTTGCCTTATAGTGAGAAAGACTAATGATAGCCTTAATAGCTATAACAGTTGTCATGAGTTGATGCCTTCTTGCTCTTTTCACTCATCTCTTTTTCTTCTCTGATCATTGTGATAGATGCTGTTTGGAAAACATTGGTATTCCTAATAAAAGTGGTTATAGATATGCAATATTGCATATTTCAAATTCTTTGGAAAACATTTCATATGAATGGGTGAAGTCAAATCCACCCTACTCCATTTAGCTTTCTTTAATTAAAAAGAAATCTCAATCAATCAATCATTCATAGGCTTTGTACTAAGTGCTGAAATGCCGTTGGGCAAACTAGATGTGCCAAGAACACAGGAAAAGTAAAAGGAGCAAGACTTAATTCATAACAAAAGAAATTAGAGAACTTTGACCCTTAAGGATCAACAGAGGGCTATGAACACCTCCAGGGAATATCAGGAGGACTCCAGAAAGGATAAAAGAACTCCCAGGGAGAGGATTCTGGGAAGATGGCAGAGTAGGTCAGAAAATTCCAAGCTCTCTAGATTTTCCCCCACAAGAGTTAAAATAGCACCTTAGGGCAAACAAAGTGTGGGTGGAAACAAAGAAAAATAGGGGCACAACCCGGGTCTTCCTCGGACAGTTTGAGAAGATCTGTAGAAAAATCCCAGGACCAGGTTTGTTCCCAGCTAGGAGTAAACACCTCCAGGCTAGGTTCCATTTTAACTACAAGGGGAGAAGCCACTTAAACAACTAGCGGCAAGCCCCGGGGTTAGTTGGTTTGAGAGGCTGCCTTGTTCCCAGCCACTGAAAATTTCATCCCGGCATAGTGAGGAGAGTCATGCATTTGAGCCCTGGAAGATTGTGGGAACCTCTGCTGGGACGAGTAACGCTAGACCCAGCCATGCTGCGAAGAGCGGTGGGGGCAAGAAGGAATCAGCACACGCCTGGTGAGTGTGGAAGCAGTGGGGCAGCAAGTCCCTGGCTGTGGGCACTTACAGAAAGTTGGAGGTTTGGTTTTGGTTCTAGGCTAGAGGACAGAACTGAAGATCTGGGCAAGAGGCACCAGTGCCATACCCCAGGGCTAGAGGTAATTATAAAAATCAAGTTATTACCACACACACACAAAAAAAATGCACAGGCAAAGGAGAAAGTATCCAACCATAGAAACCTATTATGGGAATAAAGATGACAGGGGTTCATCTTCAGAGGAGGATGTTGAAGTAAAGAAACCCCCAAAGAGCAACGTCAAATGGTCACTTGCCCAAAAAGAATTTATAGATCTTAAAAAAGACTTTAAAAATCAAGTGACAGAGATGGATGAAAAACTAAAACTAAAAATAATCCAAGAAAAACAAGAAGGTTATGAAAGGAAAGTCAACTAATTAGAAAAAGGAAATCCAGAATCTCAAGGAGGAAAATGACACCTTTAAAATTAGAATTGGGCAAAGTGAAGCCAGTGAAATTATAAGAGATCAAGAAATAATTAAACAAAACATGAATAATGAAAAAATAGAAAAGAAAGTGAAACATCTTATAAGAAAAACAACAGATTTGGAGAACAGGTCAAGAAAAGAAAATATAAAAATAATTGGAGTAACTGAAAGTTATAATCAAAAAAAGAATCTTTATACAATAATGCAAGAAATCCAATCCAATGAGGAAAACTCATAGGAATATCATAGTCAAATTCAGGAACTCTCAGCTCAAGGACAAAATATTAAAGCATCAAGATTAAAACAATTTAAATATGATGGTGCCACAATTAAAATTACACAAGACCTAGCAGCAGAGACATCAAATGACCGCAGGCCTTGGAACACAATATATCAAAGAGCAAAAGATCTGGGGCTCTGGCCAAAAATATCATACACTTCAAATTTCAGTATTATCTTGAATGAAAAAAATTAACATTTGACAAACCCTCAGATTTTCAAGACTTTGTGAAAAAAATTCTCAACTTAATAGAAGATTCGACATACATGCCAAAGATTGACTATAAGGCATTCATAAGAACAGACTGCTTATCTTTTACATAACATAAAATATAAAATGTATGTCTAACATTCTTATTAATAATTGTCAATTTCATGAGAAAGAGGAGAATAAACCTATGTTATGAATTCAAAAGTAAAAAAATTTAGAAACAGCTAAAAAAGAGTAACTATTTTATACAAAAGAGGTGCAAGAAGAAGAAAGGATACAAAGGATTTAGAGGAGGGGGAGTAGGGCTGGTAGTTCTGGGTAACCTACTTTCATCGGGCATGGGTTTAAGAGGGAACAACACCTATATATCTAGAAGAGTATAAAAGTCTTCTAAATTTAAAAGAAATACAATGGTAGAGGTATAGTGAGGGGGGAGAGGACAAGGGAGGGATTTTTACAGGGGAGAATGAAGGACTAGTTAAAGGGTGTTTAGATCATGGGAATGGGAGGATAGGGGAGGGATTCTTGGAGGGGAGAAGGCAAGTAATAGCAGAGCAGGGTGGTTGGTGGAGAAGGGTAGACAAGTAATAGGAGGGTGATGTAGTGAGTAGAGGAGGCAGGAGGGATGAGAAATGAGATATGTACAAACATAAAAACAAAGATGAGTAGAGTGTGTTTGGGAAAGTATATGTCTATATATGCTTGTATATATGTATAAGTGTATGTATATATATATATATGTGTGTGTGTATGTATATATTGAGAAACATATCTAAACTATATTGTAACCTTCTAGGGGGGTAGGAGGGAGAGATAAAAGAACAAAGTCAAAAAATGCACAGCAGAGAACAAAAGAAAACATAAGAAAGCAAAGAAAAAATGGACAATTCTCAACTCATTTTTTTTGTTTATCGTATAGGCTTTTTTGAAATGAAAATTTGTTGTTACATATTTTGAATCTTTTCCTATGTTCTGCTATGCACATGATGTGCTTTTTTTTTTCTTTCTTACTTTGTATTTAAGTTTCAATATTTGAGTTTACAATATGTTTTTGTTTCTTTTCTCTATTCTGGATTTGTCTTCTGGTAAAATTAAAAAATTTTAAAAAAAGAACTCCTACATAATCAGAAGCTGTGGTACCCCTTTGCTACATGTGATCTCTCAATCTGAGCCCACTTTCCAGTGGAAACTATGTGCTGGCGAGTAGTATGCCACAGATTTCTGAGGACATGTTTTATGCCAACTATAGTTGGTTACATTAGTAAGCTATGCTCCCTTAGTATATATTTATTTTTAAAACCTAATTAACTGGAACTATCCAATTGATCTTCAATGTGTAGCATACCAGTGGAAGGACATAAACAATATTATTAACAAAATCATCCCAATTTCAGGTACCTAAAAACCCCTATTGGGGAAGTAGCTACTTTCAGACACCCAACCTGCTTGTGTGCATAGGCATTAGAGTTCTGCTTAAGGCTATTTAAAAATCCAGAATGTAATTTTGTGATAACCTGGAGGGAGAGGAGGCATCAAAATAGTTATTATGATATAGAGGCCAAGATTCTGTCATACTTCTGCATCTATGATTAACTAGTATAGATTATTGTGGAAACTGCTCTGAAATTAGGCACATTAGTCAAAGAATATAAACCATTTACATATGATTATCGTGCAGAAACCAAGAATGAAGAAAATAATCATCCTCTGCAACCTATCCCCACCCCAGGCAATGTGAAGTTAACCCTGTCAGGGAACAGTATAGTTCTGGTATTTTTTTTTCAAATACTGGGTTGTCATTTCTAGTGCATACAAGGAACCCCAAGAGAATTCCCCTTTCTCTTACTATGAAGATGATGCAGAGACTTTTATGTCTTTCTTTTCTTTGCTTAGTTGAGGGGAAAAGAGCTTGTATTTTTTTCTCCTTTAGAATTTTTGGCCTGAAAAGTAGAACCCAGATTGGAACTCAAAATACGAAATTTTATGTTGTTGTTGTTGTTTTCCAGAGAATAGGGCATACTCTTTTTTTAAACTCATGTGTCCTTCTTCTTTCATTATGCGACCATTGTCACTGAAGTCTGTTTCTGCAAGGGAGAGCCTGGATAATGGTAGACTAGAAATGAAATGTTGAGTCAGCATCTTATTTTAGAATGAGAAAACCTCACTCTGTGACAATGTGAATGCAAAAGAATATTAGCATTCAAGGTTCATAATATCCCTGAGACAGCCAACTCAGTAATTGGGTTGTCAATAATTTGGGTTTTTGTGACTCATCTTACCTAATGATGAGAAATAGAATTACAGCGCTTTATATTTGGGCAATAATTCTAAAGAAATAAAAAGATGAATTTAGGGAAAAGTATATTATCTCTTTTTCTTCCACTCTAAAGATTTCAGGTATACATTCTCAAAGTTTATTTAAAGTGAAAGAAAAAGGCCAAGATCCTACTCGATTGACTAGGAAAAGAAAATTTTATAAACTTTGTAATTTATTTAAACTTAACTTATTCCTACAATGAAGGTATGCATTTTTTCAGTGGTTAAACACATACATCATTGTGAACATATTAACAAGGTCTAGGGGAAAGGACACTCATGTTTCTGACGTATCTTTTTGGCCAACTCATCACGTTAAGGTTTTATTCTCCCCCAAAAACTAGAATTATATGGTACAATAAAATGATTTTTCTAACTCAAGGCATTGAATCTTTTCTCAACTAATGATATGTTATATCTATTATAACTTTGGACTATTGTTTGTGTGTTGTTGGTGCTGATTTTTCTTGAGTTGCTGTTATTGTTGTGGGGGGGGCGGGTTGCAAAATTTAGTCAGTAAACTTTATCCCTGGAAATATTTGAAATGAAAATGGTTAACTGCATTATTTCAGATAGATTTACACATCAAAAGAAACCTTTCAGTTTCAAGTGGGTGTCTACCTTATAGAACCTAGATTATTGTAAATGATTCACAGCTCCATCAACAATGTATCTATCTTCCCACAATACTTCCAGCATTGGCTATTCTCATCTTTTATTATATTTTCCAATTTCCCATTTCAGGGTTGTTTTGATTTGTATTTCCCTTTTTATTTGGACCTTTTTTCATGATTGTTAATAATTTGCAATTTTTGTTTCAGGAACAGTTTGTTTGGATCCTTTGATTACTTACATACTAGGAAATGGTTTTTGGTCTTAAATTACATACGTGTGTGTATGTATGTATGTATATACATGTATGTATACATATGTGTGTATATACACATATATGCATATATACATACATATATAAAACATCTGAAAATTTAATACAAATATTTTTTTCATTAAACAATTCTTATCCTATATATATCAGTTTTCATTGTGCAAAAGCTCTTCAGTTTCATGAAATCCAAGTTAATTCTTTAATTTTTGTTTGCCTCTATCACTTGTTTCATTAAGAATACATCCTATACTTATAGACATGAAAATATTAAAAATGTTTTTGTTTACCACCAATCTGGGGTAATTCAACATTGGCATTGCTAATAGTAATTTCTTATAAGAGGAATTTCATTTTGCTTATTTCCACTGAGAGGAGTCATATCTATATGTATATGGACAGATTTTATAGCATAGACATCATAAAATGCCATGCAGATTTCAATTTATTGGCATAAATAAGTAGTACTTCTTTATAAAAACGCCCATGTACCCAATGAATGAGTATAACCATGCTCTTTAATATATATATATGCATATATATATATATCATGTCTAAAACATGATTTCACCAGAAATATTGAGAAATCAAAATATATATAGACATTTATATATTATATATATTTCTGTAATATATATCCATATTACACATATGTACATGCTCCTGTATTGTATACACACATATGTGTATGTATTCTTTGATAAAGATTTTTCCACCTATCTTCATTTCCCCCTCTTTGATAAAGTTGAAATGCCTGGAGAGAGAGCTGTCTAAAACCCTTCCTTTCTGGGTCTTTGAATTCAGTCATATCTGGCAGAGTTACTATTGTTGTTTGTTATTCAGTCACATCAGTCTCTTCATGACCCATTTGGGGTTTTCTTGGCAAAGATACAGGAGTGGTTTGCATTTCCTTCTCCAGCTCATTTTACAGGTAAGGAAATTGAGGCAAATAGGGTTAAGAGATTTGCTCAGGGTCACATAGCCAATATGTGTCTGAGGCAAGATTTGAACTCAGGAAGATGTGTCTTCCTGATTCCCATCCCAATGCTCTATCCACTGTGCCAAGTAACTATCACATAGTTACTTTAAGGGTAGTAATGATTGATAATGACTTGTGATTTCAATTGTGGCAGGAATGCCTGTTGAAGAAATCTGCTTGCCCAATGCAGTGTAGTTCTAAAGAGGTACCTGTGGTGCTGAGAAGTTAAATAACTTGCTAGGTGTCACAAGTCATTATGTTTCAGAACCCAAGTTTTCCTCAATACAAGGCCACCTCTCTGTACTATGCATTGGTGCCTTTTGCAAGTAATAATGAAAACACAAAACATACATTTCAATACTCCTACGGGTTTGGGATTTTATCAGTGTACATACTTCTTCCACTGGTATAGATTGCAGCTGGCCCTTTCATTTCTCATATCCTTTTCCTTATCATCCCATAAAACTTCTCCAGTGGATCTTCACAATGTATTGGTTAGCTAGCTCCCTTTATGGCTCTTAAAATTACATACATGTCTGCAAAGCATACAGACTGGGCACACAATAATCTTCCTAAATCTTCCTAAAGTACAGGCCCAATCAAACCTGTGGCTCCTGTGGCTCTGCTTGCCTATGGATAAAACAGAAACTCCTGTGTTTGGCATTTAAAGCCTTTTACAATCTGACTGTGGCTTGCCTCCTGGGCTTTTTACGTATTTCTTACACACACACACACACACACACACACACACACACACACACACCATTCTAACCACAATGACTTAGTTATTGTTTCTGAATCCAGGCATCTCATCTCTCCCTGAAGTGTACTCCTTCCTCACCTTCTTCACTTGGAATACCTAACTGCCTTCAAAGCTCAATTTAAGAGTTACCTCCTTAAGGAGGCCATTTCTAATGTTCACTTCCTAGTGTCTTCCCAACCAAAGCCAGCCCCTCTCAACCCACACCAACACATCCCAGATTACTAGGTGTATATTTGTACTTGTGTCTATCTCTTTTGCTCAATAGAATGTAAGGTTGCTGAGAGGATATTTTTTTTTCCTTTTTGTGTTTATATCTCCAGTGCCTAGCACAGTGCCTGATGTATAGTAAGCACTAAATAAATTATTGTTATTGATTGATTGATGATATATAATTCTTGCTCTTGCAAATCAATCAGTCAATGTTTTTTAATGCATCATAAATCTCTTCTCTGATATATTTTATGGTGTTAATAATTTGTACCAACCTATTTATGCCTATCACATTCTGTTCTTTGCTCTTTGGGTGACCAGTAGTTTTGATTCATCAAGGATTTTGGCTTTACATTATTTATGGACATATACCATCATTAGAAGAATGTGGACATTGTAACAACAGGAATCTGTTTCATGGAGAATTTTGGAATTTTTCAAAGCACTACTAGTTTCCCAAATAGAATCTTACTTTCTCTTATCCTCATATTTAGTTGTTGTCCTAGCTCATTTCAGGTTGCCGATGGGGGGAGGAGGAGGAGAATAGGGAAGCATACTGAAGATCTACCTTGCAAATAAAATGCTATAGAATAAAATGTTTAGACTGTGTCTGAAGCCGGATTTTAATTCCAGTCTTCCTATCTCCAGGTCCAGTGTCTGAGTCGGTTCACTACCTTGCTGCCTTTAGTTTAGGGATTTTCACTATAATTTTGGGAACTTACAATTGTAATATTATTTCTAAATGTATTTAATATAGTATTCCCGTATTTTGATTTCAATATTATTCAATGGCAATTTATTTTGGAATAATTAGTAAATTTATTTCAAGTATTAGTGTTATTTTTCTTTATTATTACTGCATATGTTTCATAATAAAATCAAAAGTGATCTGTAAGGGTTTGCTACATTGCATAAAGTTATCTTGACATGTAACACTTTACCAAAGGACCACATATTCAGTGTTCTATTATTAAGTCACTTGGAGGGATGCAACATAAAACTTTGCTTTAGAACCAATGTGTAAGAAATATGTGTCTTATATGTTGAGCTACCTATTATATAATCTGAACTCTAATTTGTCACTGACTGCTTCTGTGAAATTACAATTTTCCTTAAAAAAAAGGATAAGATTTGATTTAAACTTAAATTTGTCTACCAACCCTTCATCTTCGGACTGAAAATAAAAAATGTCTTTAAATATGAACTCCAAAGGATTTTAAATCTATTTTCTACCTCTGAAATATGGGGTAACAATGTCAAAAGGCAGGCTAGAATTATTTTATGGTACTCTGGGATATTTTATGTGGAGATACTCATAGCTTTAGGGGCAGATACAAATTAAAGGAAAAGGAACGGGAGATTAGAAAACTGTAGAATTTGCCTGGCGGACTAGTGGGAGGGTCCTTTTGTGATGAAATGTTGCATAAATAATGCCAATGGGGGTCTAAATTCACGGTTGCCATGGAGACCTTTGTGCCTGACTGAATTCTATTCTTTTCTGTTTTAAGGCTGCAACCACTAGGCTAGTGGTATCTCTAATGAATATTGCTTTCTTTTTTCTTTAAATCAAAATGATTCTATGCTGAAACCAGAGTTTGAAGATTTGGCATCTTGACTCTCCCCCTCCCCCCTTAAGGATATTCAATTGCTTTCTCTTTTAAAAAATCATCTAAGTTTCTGTTTCTGTTTGGTAAAGGGAGAAGGGAGGGAGCTGGGAGTGACTACAACTGCTTGCATTACTGCTTTGGAAAGGAGGGAAAACTAACCTTGCAGCTTTGCTGATTAGCCGTCTTGTTTGCCTAGACTACACTTTGGGAAGTGTTTAAGGACCATTTATTTGCAAACGGTGCAACAAAGGTAAAAAAAAAAGTGAAAATTAAATGCCTACTTTTAAATGTTTTTGGTATAAAATTTGTGGGGTATTATAATTTGGGCTAAAGTTCTTTTTAACTTCAAGGAAATAATTTTATTGAGTAAACTATACTTAAAAACTGAGTCCACAGGAGGTCGTTTTACAATTCACTCTAGATAGTCCTTCAAAACTTAAAGTGGTAAAAGCTATGTGTATGTGTGTACATAGATGATGAAAATTAGATCAATTGTAACAACTTTTTAGTTATAATAAATTGTGAAATAAAAATCATGAGCTTCAAAATTGGTCTCTAAACATAGTTTTAGATTGAACAAAAGTCTTGATAGTTCATAACCCAATCTTGATTCAAAATTTGAAAAGAAAATTTTATTTTAAAATTGTGTTTTTGTTCATTTTGCTATTCTAGGACTAGTGACATCAGTAAACTGACTTAGAAAGAAAGAAAAAAGCTCTTTCTAGTCAAATAAATAGAACAATCACTGAATTATCTTAGAAATGCAAAATGTGTTTTCAGTGCAATACTTTGAATTGTAAACTCATAGCTTTGCAATGTTTTCCTTGCTGAAATACTTTTCATTGCCGTTGGACATCATTGTATGTCAACACAGTAATTGTATGTTTTTGTGACTACAAATTGCTCAGGTGAGGGTGAGATATTCAGATCATATAATTATGGCAAGCCCTTAAGATGCAAGGTTTTCAACCAGACCTTATTTACATAATGCAACTCATTCAAGCAACAGTAGAGAATGTTAGTTGAAAGAATATATAATCTGACCTCATAAATTTCACTGGGATTGCCACAAAATCTACTTTTCATAGACTGATTGTCCCATAATTGTGATAATTTTTCTTTATGAAATTTATTTTTACATCATTATATAGTTGTAAGTTATCCATATTTACTGTAGTATTGTGTGAGTGAAATAAATGAAACTTCTCTACAAGAATGCTGGAGGTTATTTCAAAAGTTAGGGAGATTTCCAAGTGGTGATCATTAATGGTAAAATGGAGAAATTAGTATTTGGTAGAAAATAACTTTTAATACATATGACAATAGATGAACAATATTGCCACATAGTTAATGTTATTTGAAAATTGAGTCATCTTTATAAGATTACTTTAGATATTACACAAAGTGTCTCCAGTATGAATAAGTTGCATTATTATTTAGGAAATATAAGAAGTTCTTTCTAGAATCATAAATATTAAAATTGTGTATGTTCTAATTGCCTAACTGCCAGATGTAATGTGCCTCACAAGCAAAAATAAATTAAGTCAACCATCCAATAGGGTCAGAAAATACAGAATTAAATCTGATTTCTATTACCTGCCCATGTGTGCCCTTAGGCAAGTCACTTAATCTCCCTCAACCTCCATTTCCTCATCTGTAAAATGATGGGATTGTACCCGATGAGCAATAAAAGCCTTTCTATCACCAAGCTTTTCATCATATTATAATTTGTCTCCATAGTAACATAGTTTGTCATCCAAGATGAATTGAGTTTGAATTAGTTTTTGACATTTTCTTTAAACATTTATCACATGGATATTTCCATTCATGTAGAATAAATAATTAAAACATGATTAAGCATATTATTATAACTCTTATACATGTGCAGAAGTAGAAACTTTCTTAAGACAGTTTCAATTCATGTATTCTATGATAAAGCCAAATTAGCTTTTTTATACTTCACACATGCCACATACCATCTCCCACCTCCAAGCCTCTGCACAAGCTGTCCTTCTTGCCTGGAATGCTTTCTCTCCCTTTTATCCCTTGCAATTTCTAGCTCTTCTAAAGAAATGTAATTGCCATCTCCTTCAAGAGGCCTTTGGTAATTCTCTCATTTATTAGTTCTTCCTTTAGCCTTCCAAAAATGAATTTAAAATATGGTATTTATTTTGTATTTATTGATCAGTGCACATGCTATTCCCTCCAGTAGATTGCAAGATAACTGAGGGCAAGGAAGTTAAAAAAAAAAAACCAGATCTATGATTTCTTTAGTACTGGGAATTTCAGATGATGAGTTTCCTTTTGCTAATGCATATGATCACCTACAAATTATAGCCTCAGAGTGTTGCCTAGGTCCCTGAGCAGTAAAATGTGCTTTGTCCACACAGGATATATTATTAGCATAACATCTTTAGCCTCAGAAGGTGTCTTAATGCCTCACTATCTACTACTGGTAGGCAATACTCAAATGGAAATAATTCTCATATTGACTTTAAAATAGAGACAGCTAGGTGGCTCAGTGGATAGAGCATTGGGCTTGGAGCCAAGAAGACCTGAATTCATATCTAGACTCAGACACTTACTAGTTGTGCGGCCCTGGGCAAGTCACTTAACCTCTGCTTGCTTTAATCCACTAGAGAAGGAAATAGCAAACTACTCCAGTCCTTTTGCCAAGAAAACCTCATGGACAGTACTGGCATGCTACAGTCCATGGGGTTACATAGAGTCAGAAATGACTAAACAACAGCAATGACAAAGTTGAATTGTATTTTTTTATTTTCTTAAACATTTTCCAGTTACTTTTTTTATTTGGTTAAGCTGCACTAGACTGAATTTGACACTTTTGCTGACTACACCTTGTTGCCCATTTCATTATTATCTTAGTAACCCTAGACAGGTCCCAGAACCAATTCCACCTGATTGTTAAATTTTCAATGTGAACATTTGCACTTGAGAAATCAGCAGATGGCACAAATTTGGCTTGATTCATGGTTTTGTTGTCTAGACTTAAGAAAATAATGGGAAAATGTTAATACTGAAGATTGAACTAAAAAGTGTACCATGTTTTGTAGAGCCAATTGTTGAACAAATACAACAGGCCTACAACAACCTGTGGCCTCTGGGTCACATGCAACATGCCAAATGAATTCTGGAAAACATCCTTTGTATGTAGAGGAAATCCTTTGGCACGAAGCAAGTAGCCCAAGGGCTGTAAGCAGCCCACAAGTTGTGCAGGCCTAATATACAAGCACACTTCCAGCACCATGCATAGAAGTGCCTGGTATGTGGCACACCCTTCTAGTAAATGTATTGTATTGAATTAAATTGAATTTTTTTAGGTAGTGGAATAAGGCACAAGAAAGCTGTTACAGAGCTAGTAACCTTGTTCTCTGAAACATTGTAGCAGGATCCTACTGTGTAGTGTGGTGAATAGAGAAAGGGATTAATGTCATCAGTTCATTCACTAACTCACTGAGTGACCTTGGGTAAGTCCTAGAACTTCTGAATGGTGGCTCAATAAAATTGAATGAATAAGGGAACATTGAGGGAATGACTCAGATTAGATAGGTCATCTCTTAGGTCTCCTTAATTTAAATGTTTATGTTTTAACATAGCTATAATTATATACCCTTTGTAAAAGCACCTGTGTGTCTATGTAGCATTTCCAAAACATTAACTAAAGAAACTGATAGAATTGTCAGCGGTTAAAAACAGTAACTTCTAATTTCAGAATTGTTAATAAGAAAGGAAAAATGGATTAATAAATTAATTTTGTTATTTTCTTTAGCCAGAGGGTATCTGTTTGGGTAAATCCTACTCAAATTGAGAAACAAATCCTCAAAAGCCTAAAAATTACAAAAATAAAATAAGTAGATCTTCTCGGGTGTCCTTTACACACAAAAAGGTATGAGTGCAAACCATAAAAATGTTTTTCTTTTCTGAATCAATGTGCCTATATACCACCTATTTCATTTTATATAGAATATAACTCATCAGAAGCACAAAGAAGTTATTTTGAAAATAATAAACTGTACAAATTCTTGGTACATAATTGATAAATACTTCACTCTTAGTAATATATACTGTATTCTAGCCACGTGGTACCCTTTTCCAATTTTTATTAAGCACAAACGTGCATATGTATATATTGTGTGTATATATATATGAGATATGATATTACCCTTGAAAAAAGAAAGGTTTTGTAATTTTAGTGATATCCACTAATTCCAGCCTTAATTTTTTTTCTGAAGAAACACAAAATTGTTGCTAGCACATCTGGTTGTTTTAGTCCAAGACAAATAGGTTGTCCCATAAATTATTCATTGTATAAACACACGGCTACAATTTTTCAAATATTATGTTTCATTTAAATGTAATTGTTCATTTAAGCAGAGTAATCCCACACATGATTATTTATTGCATAACCTCTACATTAATCATACTTTCCTTCTTCATGAATCTCATCTGCTTCAGTTCATTTTAAGCCCTTATGCTCTTATGAACTAACTCTAGGAATTTTCATCAGCATTAATAGAGCTTATGTCGGAGATTGTATATATTCACCATTGAAATGTCAAATGAAATTAAATTTAGTTACAGAGTAAGAATTAACTGCACCAACATTATTATAGAGAATTTCTGTGATATATTAAATATATAAACAGGAGCTGGGGGGGAAGAAAGACTTTCAGTTTATCATGAGATTATTAGTATATACAATCATGGGTAAATTGTATCTAAAGTTATTTTGTCTATTCTACTCTCTCTTTCTCTCTCTCTCTCTCTCTCTCTCTCTCTCTCTCTCTCTCTCTGTGTGTGTGTGTGTGTGTGTGTGTGTGTGTGTGTGTATGTGTGTGTGTATAAATACTATGATTACTGAAGAGAAAGCTAAAGATAATATCTCGGTGTCATATTTATGAGTCACAGTGGGTCAGTCACAATGAGCCAAGTCTTTCCTATGGACATCACTTAGGTAAAACCAATTTTGGGGGGGGCTGTAATATATTTCATTTGTCAGTTTTAAGTGGCCTGATTCTCATGTGTACAGAGTAAAATATTAAACTGTAATTCCCTCATGGTTCATGATTTTTAAAAAGCAAAACATTAATAATCCACATTTTGGTATGATTTACCATTGATAACTCAGCATCTTAGTTCTACCTACTGTCAATTCTCACTTAGGCTTATCTCACGCTGAAAAGAACTTTTTAATACTATTAAACAAACTTAGGAGTCTGCAGACAACAGAAACAACTGTGGACAGCAGTGTACCTATATTGTCTTTCAAACACATCTTTCTATTTTTCAGCCAGACCCTAATAACCTGATTGAGTGTGTGGAATGAGCCCTACTTTGCCTCTCTTTATGGCCCTACTTTTCTCTACCAGCCTACAGAGATGTGATCTTATTGGGTCTTATGGAAGAAAATGCATGTTAAGCTACAATAGAGACATAGGAGCCTTTTTTTTTAAAAGTTATATCACAGACTTCTGGTGACAGAAAGAGTCGATCATTGCTTCCTCTAGTCCATCTACAATTTCTGCTTACTTCCCTGAACATTCCCAATCCATGGTATTCAAATTATCTCAAGCATTCTCATCTCTGTTCAGACTTCCCACGGTATTCCTTTGCCCACTGTCTCAACAGGAGACCTAGATACATTGAAAAAAACAAAGCCATAAGCTGAGAACTCACTCATCTCTCTTGTTATTTCACATCCCTCTGATATCATCTTCCAATATCTCCTACTTCACTTCAGTCTTTAGTGAACAGGTAAGGCAGGAGGTGGTACAGTAGATAGAGTGGCAAGCCTGGAATCAGGAATACTTATCTTCATGAGTTCAAATCTAGCCTTGGACATGTATGTGACCCTGGGCAAGTCATTTAGCCCCTTTTGCCTCAGTTCCTCATCTATAAAATGAGTTGGAGTTCAAAATGGCAAACCACTCCAGTATCTTTGCCAAGAAAACCCCAAAAGGTGTTACAAAGAGTCAGACAAGACTGGAAAAAGAACAACAGTTCTCTTTGCCAAGGCCAGCCCTTCTATGTGCATTCTTTATCCTATCTGCTCCAGCAGATCTCCCTTATATCCTTTGTCTAATATTCAGTCTCTACCTGTATGCTATTACCTTCCCTCTTTCCTATAAACTAGCATGATCAACAAGTTTCCTCCACCCTCAAAAAGCTCTCACTTGATATTACCTTTGATAATAGATATTGACCTCTATTTCTCCTTGCTGGCTGCTAAACTCCTTGAAAATTCATCTATATACTATACTATGACTTCCTCTCATCTCACTCTCTTCTAAATCCACAGCAATCTAACCTCTGATATCATCAGTCTTTAGAAATTCATTGCTAAATCTGATGGCCTTTGGTCAGTCTTCATCCTTCTTGACCTCTCTAGCATTTAATAGTATTAATCACCTTTTACTAGATAGTCTCCCCTCCCTGAGTTTTCATAACACTGTTCTTTTGATTCTCCTATCTGTTTTACCTCTCTTTTTTTCAGTCTCCTTTAGTGGATCTTCCTCCTTATTATATGCCCTAACTGGGAGTGTCCCCAAGATCCTAGCCTGGGCCTTCTCTTTTCAATCTATACTATCTTGATTGATGATCTCATCATCTCCTATTAGTTCAATTCTCATGTCCAAGCAATTAATCCCAGATCCATTTTCCAGACCTAGTTTTTCTTCTGAACTGAAATTCCATGTCTCCAGCTACCTAATGGACATTTTGAATTGGTGGTCTTATAGTCATCTCAAATTCAAAGTGTTTAAAAGAAAACTCATTATCTTCCTCTGCTCCGATCCTCTCATCTTCTGAAATTTGCTCATCACATCTAGCCTGACCTGAAACTAATCAGTCGATAAACATTTATTAAATGCCTACTAAGTGTCAGACACTATTCTAGGCACTGGGGATTCAAAAAGTGGCAAAAGACAGTCCCCATCCTCAAGGAGTTCCCAATGCCTTGGGAGAAACTATAAGCAAGTAAATATGTACAAACAAGCTATATACAGGAAAAAATAGAAAATAATTCAAATAAGGAAGGCACTAGATGTAAAAGGGTTTGCTATAGAAGATGGGATTTTACATGAAATTTAAAGGAAGCCAAGGAAACTAGTAGGCAGAGATGAGGAGGGAGAATATTCCAAGGAGGAAAGATAGCCATAGAAAATGTCCAGAACCAAGAGATGGGGCATCTTGTTCATGACTAGCAAAGAATCCCATGTCACTAAATCAAAGAGTACATAGCAGAAAATAAGAAGACTGGAAAGGTAAGAGGGGACTAGGTTATGAAAAGATTAACTAGGTGCCATAGTGGATAGAAAATTGGACTTGAAATCAGGAAAACTCATCTTTCCGAGTTCAAATCTGGTCCCAGACAGTCATTAGCTATGTGACCCTGGGCAAGTCACTTAACACTGTTTGCCTCGTTTCCTCATCTGTAAAATGAGCTAGAGAAAGAAAGGGTAAACCTATAGTATCTCTGCCAATAAAACCCCAAAGGGAATCATGAATATATATATATATATATATGTATATATATATATATACATATATATATATAATCTCCCCCATGATGCAAGCTCCTTGAATACAGAGTCTGTTCTTACTTTTTTCTTAAAAAATACAATAACTGGCACATTGTATTTAATAAATGCTTATTGATGGATTGATGAGGAAATAGAAGGGACAAAAAACCAGTATTAAGTATTTATTGTATACAGAGCACTATGTGCATCAAAGAGTGGTGCTAACTACTAGGGATGCAAATTGAAAAGTGTAGACAGTCCCTTTTCTCAGGAAACTCATATGTAAGAGAAGTCAGTTACAAGCCAGATGGGAAGGTCTCTTAAGGTATAGCAGCAAAGCAGATGGTAGTGTGTCTGTCTTCATTAATGTCATTTCCATTGATAAAATCTTATCTGATTGTGATTTTGAACCATTAGACAGTGCCAAGCACTTTGACTTAAGAACTTTCTTTTCTGGGTCTTCTGGAGCTATAGTTAATTAGAAGATAGGGCCTGCAGGACATCTAGAAGCAGTTGGCTGCTCGCAGCTTCTGCTCCCTGGAATAATGTCTGTGGAGACTGGACTGGAAACAAGACTAGTGATCTGGGCTTTGAACTTCATGGTACTGCCTGGGACATATCCATCAGGGTCTGGGGAGAAATGGTAGACAAAGTGATTGCGATGGTGTGACTTGCCTGGCACATATTGCCCCCTGTCTTTCCCTCAGTGTGCCAGGACAGTTCAACAAGGCTGACTTGCCTGCACTGTGGGTGGTAGCCAGCCAGCATTTAGTGAGGATGGCAGGTTCTGTCTACAAAGTTATTGTTTCTCTGTATTGTTGCTTATGGAACTGGGCCTGATGTAGGACCAGAGGTAGAGGTTCAGTGGGGAGGATAGGACCATCCCATTCCTAGGTCTCTTAGGTTTACCTGCGGTTGTTTAATGGTTAGTTTTGATGGTGGTGAAGAAGGTAAATCCCTTCTCAACAGAGCTTGATGATCCACTCTGTGGTGGATGTGAAGGCCAGGATAGAAGCTGGGCCAATGGTCTGGGGTGCTTTGCTATTCTAGGGCTTTGGGCTTGGGGTAACAACTTATTTCCTTTAGAGTCTGGGAAAAGGCAGTGATACATGGTGTGTGTAGGGTAGGGTAGGGGGAGGAGTTGACTTTATTTACTTCGTATATATATCATATATTCTTCCCTCTCTTTCTTAGAGAGTCAAGTCAAATGGTGATGGCAAAACCGACATTAGAAACTAGATTTCCTGAGTTCCAGCCCTGTATCCTTGGCTCTATATTGTGCTGACTTTACATCACTTGAAAACCCCACTCCAAGTCTTCTAAATATCTTGTCTAATTTAATTATCTGATTCATTTGTCATGACTCCTTATGTGTATTATAGACACATAGATACAGGGCTAGAAGGGACCTGAGAGGACATCTATTCCAACCTCTCTTCATTTTGCAGATGAGGCAATTGAAGCCCAGAGAGGATGCATGCCTTTTCCAAAGTCTCTCAACCTCTTATGAATTATGAATTATTACACTGAATTCTTCAGTATACAGGAATGATTTAAAGGACATAGTAAAATATCAGATGGTTAACACAATATTCTAGGAATTATTTAATTTCTAATGTGGCCTAATGAGCATATCACTTGAATTTTCTGTCTGGTACTTCTTTAATATTCCTTTGCAAGAGAAAACCAAAACAGATCATTTGTTATTAGCCAAATTGCCAAAATATTTTTAATTCAGAATTTTGTGAAGTTTTTATATGAATCTTTTAAAAAAAACCCAAACTTTGAGGGGATCATGGATGGATAAGCAGAAATTCAGAAATTTCACCATCTCTACAGTTGTGCAGTGCCCTAAAATGCATCTAATATCTCAGTGCTTGCAGATAGTGGACCACTTTTATGTAAAAACAAGGCCAAGTGTCATGGTATCCTTGGATCCAGATTATTTTCTGTGATTTAATTGGACTGCAATGCAAATTGAGCTAATTTATAAATAGCCTAATAATACATTTGGGATTAGAAAATATTAAATCCAGTAGACACATTTCACATTTTGGCACTTTTAAAGGAAATGTATGAATGAGTATATTGTATTCTAATAAAAGATGGGATTTAATAGAAAATGAAGTCATTTGAACTGTCTACTTTTCTTTCTCAGAAAATTGTTGCCACATTAATGTATATACACTTAACTCTTTTTTTAATGAGGAACAAGAAATCATACTAGGATATTCATGAGGATATTCATGCACATTTATCTTTTTCTGGATTGTTATGTTGGTGTTCCTAAAAATGGTTAACAAAATACTCTGTGCTAAAGTAACCCACCATCTAGTAAAGATTGACTACTTTTTCTTCTGGACTTTTGAGCGGCATTTTGAAAAACAGAGCAGGCAAGCCCTCAAAATTCCCTAATGAAGCTGTGGTTTTGATTTCTATGTGCCTAGTCTTATCTTCAAAAGCAGTTATATATTGACAAATATATAATGACCACTAATCATTAAAAGAGGGATCTGAGTAAAATACATTTCTGGATCAATACAAATCTGTATAATAACTACAGATTATTAGTGGTGGTGATGGAAAAATGACACAGTTAAAGACAAACAAAAAACTTAATATCGACATTTTAAAATGGATATCACCATACCAAATACCCAGTATCTACAAGCTATGTGGAATAAAAATATTTAAAAATTTAGGGATTTAGCAAAAAAAATAAAGTCAATTTCATGTGGGATAAAGATGAAATATATATAATCTCCATTATACTGTCTGCTATAGAAATTGTCCTGAACATGTTTATTGTGAGCCTAGAGAAGAGCTTACATCCGAATATTTTTATTCAACCACTAAATCTGTTATTTTATCCACCTATATAACAATCCACACAGCATTTAAAATAATAGCAAGATAGCAACTTGGTTTAAAACCGTTTCTATCTAAACCCCATTAAATAATTTGTGAAAACGTGAGAGAGCAATATCATTACTAATAATAAGCACCATCTGTAAGTCTAGAGGATGAGCTTATATCTGAATGTTTTTATTCAACAACAAAAAACATTTATTTACCTCTGCAATAGACTAAAGAATATTAAATATAAAATAATAGCAAGATAGCAATTGGTTCAAGGACCATTGCTATCTGAACTGTATCAAACAAGTGACAATGAGGTAATGATGTCAATGATGATCATCAAGAATTACAGAAGTGAGATTACATTCTAATACATTTATTACATTACAAAAAATAGTGATTTTATCCATCTGTTCAAGTCATTAAAAGATCAAATGTAAAGAATAAAAGCAAGACTTGGCTCAATACTATTTCTCTGAACACCAACCAAAGAAATGAGAAGAATAAAATGACTAATAAAAAGCAATAGTAATAGGCCTTCCTAAAGCCTTTTAAAAATCTTATTTTTAGTTCATAGAGTAATAAAAGCATTTCTGTAACAGAGTACAATAAAAAAAAGATGATTACATATGAAATTGTGAATCTACTATGTACAACTTGATATTCCTTTCAAATATACAACAAAATTATCATGTAAATTTATTTTTTTCTTCCCTACCCCTCACCCTATAGATACCTACCATTAGACACAAATAGGTGTGTCTGTATGTAAAATTATTCTATACATACTTCTATTTATCAGTTCTTTCTCTGAATGCAGATAGTATATTTCTTCATATGTCCTTTATATTAAATTTGGGTATTTGTAGTAGTAAAATAACTTACTCAAAGTCATTCTTAAAACAATGTTGCAGTTACTTTACATAATGTTCTCTTGGTTCTGCTCATTTCTCTCTTCAATATTTCATGTAAGTGTTTCTATGTTTTTCTAAAATCATTGAGTTATCATTTCTTATAGCACAGTAGTATTCCATCACAATCACATTTCACAACTTGTTCAGCCATTCCCCAATCGATGGTCATCCCTGCAATTTCCAGTTCTTTGCCTTTTAAAGTTGGTAGAATGTTTCCTCTGTTGTATTTGATCCTCACAACTGACACTAAATTAAGTCTTATAAGTATTATCCCTTTACTACAGATTAGGAAACTGGCTAAGACCATTTTTCTGATTTTTACAAAACTAGTAATAAATGCCAGAGGTAGGATTTAATTTCAGTTCTACATTGTACCACTCAGAATTCATGACATATTAATTCTTAGTAGCAAGATTGTTTAAATTGATTAGATGGCACAATTCATAGAAAGACACACACAGACACAGACACACACACACACGCACGCGCGCACACACAATTTAATGATATAGGGCCAGCCTAGGGAGGTAGTCAAGTGCCATGTATTCAATTCCATATTTTCTCAGTGACTTTAGATGAAGGAATGGAAGAAGTGAAAATGAGAATTACAAAAGCCTTCTAAGGGAGTAAAAGTATAACCTTTATGAAAATCAGTCTTCAAAACAGACAAAAGTAAAATAGAGATTTAAGCTATTTGAATATGTATAAAGACAAATCCATTTACTTATTTGACCAACAAACAAGCAGATTGTCAGTGTGTTGAGAGCAGGGATTGTGTTTTCTTATCATGCCTCAGGGTGTCCAACACAAATCCTTACAGGTAGTAGGCATTTGATAAATATTTGTAGATGCAATGACTTAACACCAGCTTGTCAGATATGACTGTACAGGATGTCATGGAAGACATAGAGAAGTAGGAGAAATGGTCTTTGCCCTTGGGCACATGTACTAGCTGAGACAATGAAGTATACGTACATGAATGACACTATGTAGGGATTATTTGGTACTTAAACATTAATAGGCAGTACTACAGAATTGAAGCAGTAAGAGATCTCCGTTGGTTAGAACTATCCAGGAAGTGCTTCATTGTTTTCCAGCTGAGGTATGCTGTACAACAAAGAACAAAATAGTGAGTGAGGACATCTGTGTCCTCCACACACACATGCCCCCCATGCTGTTTTTTTTCAGTAGACTAGTATTTCAGTCATTTGGTTCTTGTGGACTGCATTTCAAGTTCTTGAGTACTTGTTAGATGGGCTCTTCTTGTCCACTATTTAAACGATGACTAGCTGTTGTTTTTCCCACTTGAATGGAAAAGGGAAATGGTTTGAAAAAAGCATTGGGCTAAAATGTATAAACATCTGTTGGATTCACAAGCAGCTTGCCGGCCCAGCCGAGCAGCCAGGGAAGCCTGTAGCTGATCAGTTCTGCCCTCTTCGCCAGGTGTAACAGCAATTTCTAGAAATTACAGTACACGCTTTCAGGGGACACAAGGATAATTTGACCATCCTAAAAGGCATTAACAAAATATTGGAGAAGCACAGACAGATGTTAAGGTTATTGGTGAACAGAAATGCATATACTTGGATTCACTTTACTTGAGTTTTGCTTATGTGCAAGATCTTTCTGTCTCATTATGACTAAGTGGTTATGGGATGTGAATTTGCTGTGGGCCACTGTACCTGATGTACTTTATGGTTGTCCAGTTAGTTCGTGCAGACTTTAGGCATCCTTTACAATTAGGTAGAAATCTTTGGTTTTTCAACGTGGTTTCATTTAATTGAGATTTTACTAGACTATAGTGTACCAAATTTTGGTATACAGTGAGCACATGGCTCACTATTGCGTTTGATCAGTAACAAAACTGAGAAACTGATTTATACAACCAGAAAGACATTTACTCACACATATTAGATAAATTTGGAAGGATAATAATTATGGGAGTAGTTTATTGAGCACAGTTTATTCTGCCTAGACATGTATAAACTATTTCTGCTGTGGAGAATCCACCATCCTGCAATCCTACAAAGGCTCATTTGTGGGTATGCAAATATGGATGGATTATTCCTTACCCTTTCTCCCACATTACACTGTACTCCTTTCATTCCCACCACAGGAACTTAAAGGATGAACAAACAAAAAACCTCCCAGCTTGCAGATTTAAATGCAGTCTTTTATAAGTTAGGTGTGGGTCATCTTGCAACTTAGAAGTTCATAAAGTACATTAATGAAGAATATTTTTAAAATTTGTTACTTAGTCCATTGGTAGGAAAATAATGCTTAAGGAAAATATGCCTAAATTTAGTGCTATATATAATTAGGAAGTTTGATATCTAAGAGATTTTCAAAAGCTATGTTACTATGTCAATTAATAAAAAGTTCATTTTAAATTGTAAAGCTGACTTAAACAGTTATAACTTAAGTGATAACTTAAAACTACACTATGTCTTTGGGGATATTCTGTATATGCATAAAATAAAGTATAATAAGAATGCATGGTATGCAGAAACAAACCACTGTCCAGAAGTTAGGAGGTATAGATTCTAGTTATAACGCTCATCTTAAGCAAGCAATCCTGTGAAGGTAACTTACCTTTCCTGGTTTTCATTTGCAAAATAGAGTGATCGATATTTGCTTTTCTTACATTACAGGACTGGTGGGAAGATATAGTGAAATAATAGCTATGAATGTCCTTTGAAAAATATCATGTCATATTAATCATAACTCAGTTGTAGTACTTTGAGATTTATAAATTGCTTTTCTCACAGTAACTCTGATATACACCTTCTAGTTACTTAATTCTGGGCAACTCACTTAGATCTCTGGGCTAAAGTTTCTTCACCTGTAAAATGGGGATAACAATGACTATACTCTCTTTTAAGTTTGTTATGAGTAAAGTGCTCAATAAAAATGTGCATATATGTGAGCATATCTGTTATATACACACATGCATGTATGCATATTTATACATGTGTGCATGATACATGCTTTGGAGCTACTCTCCCTGTCCACCTACCATCCCTCACACTGTAAGACCACGTCTGTGGAACGTGATGCTAAGTCATCCTTCAGGATAGTAAGGGGTAGCTCTGAAGGGTTTGTATTAGCAATTTTGATTTGACGACTTTTCCCACCCGTTAATGGGCCATATGACCTGCTTATATCACCGGAAACCTAAGTTACGTGGTGGGAGGAGCTTCCTGACACGAAAAGGAAGTAATGTCATAGGAAATGCTGAGATTGTGATTGTTACAACTGAACAGGCTGACTTAGCTGTACTGTGAGTTTGTTTTGGGGAAGACCCCAGCAGGGGGTTGAAGAGGTTTTGGGATGGAGAGGCTCCAGATTGTGATTTTTCCATATTGAATGTTTTGGGCTCCTTGCTGTTATGATGAAGTAGGCGGACCAGCTGTGGGAGCCGAGCATTTGATTATGGGATATGGTTCTCTGGTGTCTGAATAAATGGTTTACTTCTTCTACCTTCTATGTGGAGAGTCCCATATACTTTGTGATACAGAACTACATAGGCATTTTGACAATTATCATCTACGTTGTTATTATTGCCTTACTGTTTCAGGGTTCAAAGTAGAATTCTAATTCTAATATCTCATAAGCCCCTACTGCTGTGCTTTCCTTCAAGTTCATCAGTTGTTATCAATTAATCAGGCAGATTTTGGTAGCTTTTAGGATATTTACTAATGTGATAGAGGAAGAGTAGTTGGTACAGAATATTCTCCACTGTAGTCTGTGACCCACTCTCCTACCAGTACCCACAGAGTCCAGGGGAGGTTGGGGAGGATGTAGCATGTGGCAAAAGGGTGACTCAAATCTCTTGGTTGCTAGAAGTCCTTTCCTCCCACTTGTGGGAGAAAATAATAAAGTTCTCTTTAGGCTTGGTATAGCTTTTTTGCTATATTCCTAGTAGGATTCCTGAAGTTGCCATTCAGTACATATAGTTTTCCCTCTGCTCTGAAAGCAGCTGCTGAGTCAGCTATTCCATGGATGTTTCTAGGTCTAAGACACTTATGGAGATTTCAGAGCTCATCTAGACCCTCTGAAGCACATGACATATGCCTCCAGAAAAGGAGAAAGGGGAAGACACTGAGACCAAGGTTGAAACTCTACTCCCAAGTTATTCTTTCTGTGTTTAATTGAAGGCTTCTACTACTAAAGTGATAGATGCTTGAATTTTGATTCCGAGTTAATTTACTTGGTTTATGCAAGTCCTACAGGCAGCAGTGTGCCTGACCCAGTTGTGACCCTTGCTAATTATTGTTCAGTTGTTTCAGTTGTGTCTGACTTTTTATAACCTCATTTGGGGTTTTCAAAGATACTGGATTCATTTGCCATTTCTTTCACCAGATTATTTTTACAGATGAGTAAACTGAGGCAAGCAGGGTTAAGTGATTTACTTAAGGGCACTCGCACTGATGTTAAGTGTCTGAGGCCAGATTTGAACTCAGGTCTTTCTGATTTTAGGCCCTGAACTCTATCCACTTTGCCACCTAGCTGCAACTCTTACTAGAGTCCATTGTTAAATTTTCAGTGTGAGCATTTACATCTCAGATATCAGCAAACAAATAGAAATCAGGGCTTAATTTATTGTTTTGTTAGTCATCTAGACTTAAGAAATTATTAATAATGTAGAAGAAATATAATAGTCTATATCCCTCTACTGTCTAGATCCAGGTTGTTAAACACTTAAACTGTATTGCTCTATAAATGTTGGTTGAGCTCAGCAGGAGGACAGTAAAAGCTCATCACCAGATTGGAGGCATGGTGATTGGAAGCTTTGAAAAATAATATTCTTATGGAAATGATATAGGACTATAAATCCTCTAAAACATCAGCCTTAAAGAATAAAAATCCTCATCTCCAACTGCAATCCATTTTTCACATCCATGTATATGATAACCTGGACAGTGGACACTGTTGATCTATTTTTTCCCATATCTGTGAGCCAAATTCTTGAATGACTGTAAATCTCATTTAGGTGTGCAGTATATAGAGTGCCAGGCCTGGAGTTAGGGAAACCTGAGTTGAAATCCAGCCTCAGGCAGTAGCTGTGTGACCCTGGGCAAGTCACTTAATTCTGTTTGCTTGAGTTTCTTCATCTGTAAAAATGAGCAGGAGAAGGAAATGGTAAACTGATCCAGTATCTTGGCCAAGAAAATCCCAAATGGGGTCACAAAGAGTAAGACACAACTGAAGTGACTAAACAACTGACAACTGTTGACTTGATGAACTCAACACAGTATGATTGGAAAATGAGAATATCTGTATGACATTAACATTTTCCATTTGGACTCTTTTCTGACACAATTTATAAGGGAGGTAAAAACCTTTTGAAAACATTGTCTGCCTGCTCTATGCCTTGCTTAATATTAAAAATCTGAGGGCACCAAATAATCTATTAGGAATCATCCTAAAAAAGTTCTCCTAGTATATATGATGCTCTTTTTATGTAGTATGTCCAGCTCTTTGCAGAGCCAGGAGTGGAACTCTGGTCTCTGACCTTGTCAAGGGCTCTTCCAACTTTATAGATCATAAGCAGGAGAATGGAAGTGAATGAATTTTTGGGAAAGACACCAACACAAGGAATGTGGTAGGAAACCATTACCATGATTCAGACATGGGTTTCTCTGGACCTTATATAGGTGGTGACTAGTAGTGGAGGGAAGAGGTCAGACCTGAGAGACATTGTGAAAAAAAAATTGTCAGATATGGCTAAAAAGGATCTTGTTTGGGAATGGAGAAGATGAGTCCTATTTAGACTGATTGTTTCAGGTTAAGTCCTTAATCTCCAGTGAATTACTGTACTCCTTTTTTATGTTCTGAGGTTTGTTTCTTTACAAACACAGAACCTGGAATACTCTTTTAGTGATTCTAGAAAATAATATGTAACAACACCTGCTAGAAGAAGTCAAATAATCCCTCAAATAACAAATTTTATTTTTGTGACTTCTTTGCTCATAATATTTTCATTAAATAGTAAAATGGATTCATAATAAGTAAGATATATGCCCACAAATACATTGATAGGCAACCTACTTGAGTAATTTTTCTTTTATACAGGGATGTGCAGATACATCTACTAATTATATCAAGTACAATGTTGAAGATTCCCGAAACAATTATTTCTTAACTGAGGCTGCAAACAGGCTATCTTAAACAAGGATATTCAACCATGTGATGGTTATACATAAATTACCTAAAAGGTGCCACACACAATAAAGAAGCTCCTTCCTGATGTGTGATTTTAATTATGCAGAGAATTTTAGTTCTCTGGAGACATAAAGATTCATATATTTTAAACTAGATTGTAAGTGACCTACAATCAATAACTGATTGGAGGTGGAGTAGATACTTTAAAGTAAAAGCCATTTGGGAAAAGCCAGGAATTTCATTAAATGTATTTCCCCCATCTAATTCTTCATTGCCCAAACTGCTCACATCCTCTTGTATTCAACCTGATTAGTTGATAACAGTATGGTATTGTCATCACTGAAGAACAAATACTTAGATTTAGAAATGGGAGGAACCTCACAAATCATTTAACCCAGGGGTGGAAAGCTGCAGCCTTGAGGCCATATATGGCCCTCTAGGTCCTTAAGTGCAGCCTATTGACTGAGTCCAAGTTTACAGAACAAATCCTTTTATTAAGGGGATTTGTTCTGTGAAATTTGGATTCAGTCAAAGGGCCACACTTGAGAATCTAGAGAGCCAGACATGGCCTCCAGGCCATGAGTTCCCCAGTACTGATTAAACTGAACTCCTCATTTTATGAATGAAAAAAAAAAACTGAGGCTAGCAGAGGTGAAGAAGTCTGCTCAAAACTACATAACAATATACTGGTGGAGTTGTGACTATGGCTCATATATATTTATTTCTACTGATTATTTCCTTGACACAGAGCACTGGTTGTCCTACTCATCCTCCATTATGTCATTCATGCCCAACATGGAAAACTGACAAAATAGAAATATATTTGATAAATATAGTAAAAGTTTAGGTTGTATTTCATTTGTCAGAGATGGTATTGCAGTTCATAAAGAAGTGTTCATAAAACAACATTTAAGGAAATAAAAGATGACGAAGACAGAGAAGGTGAATAGGAAACTATGGAGAAAAGAAAGATCAAAATGTTGATTGTTTCAAGCAATAAAATACTCAGTGTCAGAAAGGGACCATACACATCATTTGATCATTTCTTTTCTATACCATAGTAAGATATGTAATCACACTCTGCTTGAGCAGCTCATGGGACAGGAACTAGCGGCCACATGAATCATGTGACTTTCATTGTTCTAAAGCTCTAGATAGAAGGTACAATAAATGTACATGCACACACACATATACATGCATACATATATACATATATACAAACTATATAAAACACTCCCTCAATAATCTTCATTGCTGAAATTTTCACCCCCTAGAGCAATGCAGAATAGGTAAACATAGTGCACTATAGTAAAGTGTTGTACATGAAGTAATAAAAGCTGCAGTTTGAATCCTACCTCAGACGGTAACAATGCAACTCTAGGTATGTCATTTAACCTCTCTGACCTTCAGTATCTTCATCTGGAAAAATGGCATTATATTATCCCATAATATTATATATTATATTATGAAGTTCATAGAGTTATTGTAAAGATACAATAAAGTAATATATATAAAGCATTATTACTCCCTCTTGTATAGATAGTTGACAAAATATCTGTAAACAGATACTGCTTCTCCCCTTAGTCATTTCCTCTCCATGGTAAACTACTCTATTGCCTAGAGTTGTGCTTGATAAGATTTGATTTCCAGACACTCTATCAATCTTGCTGCCCATCTCTAAATTTTCTTGTTTGTCATGTCCCTGTTTAATATATTATTCAGAATTGGAAACAGGATTCCAGATATGAGATGAACAGTTAAGAGCAATCGTGGGGCTATGTATTTCCCTGGTCTGAATATTATGCTTCTACCATTTGGATATGCAGGCAATTAGACCTAATAGAAAAGAAGACATGGGCAGATATTAAAGTGTAGTCATTCTATAAAAAATATTTTAGTCAATTTCTCCAATACTATTAACTACCTTACAATTTAAAGTAACATTCTATGACTTAATTTCATGGCATCTAACAATGATGAGTTATATGCTGAACAAGGACACAGTTTTACAAAAGTTCAGAAGTATCACTGGAAATAACTTCAGTATTTACCAAATATGATTGATTTTTGTATCATCAGTAATTGCCGGACAATTTGAATTTGAACTTTGAGATTTTTCTGATTGCATACAGTCTTGCAACTGATGAATCAGGATAATCTGGGTAAACAACATGTATTTGAATAAACAAGATTTAAATGTGGGGTCTTGCTTCTGGGAATTGGGAGAAAAATATTAGGTCTAGAAATAGCAGCAGAAAGAATGTGCAGGCTGATGACAAACATTTGCAGCTCCATGGAATCAAGGAAGAAGCAGCTAGGGAAAGGAGATTTTATTTCATCTTTTAATGTTTTTAAAAAGCAGTTTAGAAAAGGTGCCTGTGACTCAGCATCAATGTGCTGTACCTGTCATCAGCTGTCTGGCTGTGTGCTCTAGGCTGTCCCCATGGTCCCTTAAACATCATAATGTCAATTTTATAAATTTTCAGGGACATCCATTTGTCAGAATTTTGACTCAATGATGGGGTCTCTACAGATTTATGCTTGACAATGTCTTGTTCAGCCTCATCTTGACATCATAACTTGGTTTTCATAGATTTGTATTGACGTTTTGCATTTGTCTTCCTGATCTGCTGCTATTTGCATAACTTTTCAGTGTCATTGCATAGACTCTCTTTCTTCACATTTGACAAAACTGTGTACCTCAGGAGGACAAAATTAACATTGTCATGAGATAGTGATGATGAATTCAACTCATAGCTGTAGAAGAGGAATGAGAGATGCAGGAAAAAAAAATATACAGTGACTGCCTTGCCTCGTTATTCAGGATAGCTAAAAGGAAACGGATTCTGGGCAGAAATGGAATGTTAACACAAGGGAGCATCAGACAACTCAGAGAGAAGGAAATCTGTTCCTATGGTCCCAAATATCTCAAAACATGCCATTTTGTGCTCAGTCTCCTATTCAATGATTTGTTAATCAGAACTGTTTCCACACATTCAAGGGACTAGATTTTTTACTAGCCATTGGGTATCTTGTGATGAATGAGGCAAGGGGGTGAATGGAAGAGGTAATGAATGGACTGGGGTGGAGGATATTAAAAGGGAAAAAATAAAATGACAGGAGCCACTGAGCTCATTCTGAAATGTCTCTTTGCCCTTCACATTGAACAGTAAACAAAGTTGAAAGAACTGCCAGTTTAGTTTAAATGCACTGATTCACAAAATAATTTGCATGTTGTTTCTGTGTTAAGCCCCTGTGGATCCCTTTATATAAATGGACATATTTTGTGGGAAAATAAAACTATCTGAAAGAGATCTGAGAATGGGGAGGAGGGTGGCTGCAATTTGAATCATGGTATTTTAAGGCCAAAAGGTACATGAAAGTTTAGATGTATGTCCAAGCCACTGTATTTTATAGAGGGAGAAACTGAGTCTGGGTAGTAAGGTAATATTCATAGTGGCTAGAGTATTGCACTTGAAGTTGAGAAAACCTGGGTTTGAATCATTTCTCAGACCTCTTTTATCAGTATAACCTGGGTGTAATGCTCAGTCTGTTTTCTCATTTGAAAGAAATTGGAATAATTTAGCTTTAAAAAATGCTCACCTCACAAGATTGCAGTGTCAAATGAGATAATGTATGTAATGTATTTGCAAATGCTAAAGTGACACATAAATGCTTGTTGGTATTGTTTGTGGTTGTTCTTTAGTAAACCTGTTATTGCACTGATGTAGGGAATTCTCAGTGACGATGATTACTATTATTGTTATTGTTATGTGCCCCAAAGCAGGCAGCTACTGAGGGGCAAAGTCCCTATGACAGAATCATTTCAAATTTGCCATTGCTTTTAAAATGGTAGTTTTATACAGTGCCCCAAAAATCTTAATTCAGCTTTAATATTTAATAGCTTAAATAAATTTATTATGTAAATAAATATAAATATAATGTGTTATATTGTATTATATTCTGTTATATTATTTTAATTAAAATTTATTATAAATAAATATTAATAGATTAAATCTTCACTAAAATTTTTGGCATGCCCTGTATAATGTAAATAGTGCTGGGATAGCTTTTAGGATCCCTGAATTCTGCTTCCAAATCTGTTGCTAATTGGCTGTGTGACTTTGGAACTACTTCTCAGGGTAGCAGTTTCCTCATCTATAAAGTGAGAGTGTTAAATTTCAGATTTTATGATCCCAGATTATATTAAATGATGCATTGTTCCAAATGCTAAGAGAAAGAGAAATACCTAATTAATCATTGGGATATCTCTCACTGATAGGTAAAGGCACAAGCATCAATAGCCCTTTTATACCCCCACAGATTAGGATGGTGAATTACTAGAGAAATTTGCATAATTGAACAAAGGTCATGGATGAGAAAAAAAAAGGGGGTTAGATCTCCAGTGTGCTTTAGACTATGAATCCTTCCTTTGAATAAATGAGTTGCTTGCATAATATAGTGCTCTGAAAATAGTATCAATAGGGATTAGACTAGTGATTTTATTGTTCTAGGGCATACCCCAATAAAGAAACTTCTACCAATACAGGGACCCACCTTCTCTGCAATTTTTGCCTTAGAACAGGCCTATACAACATATGGCCTACTAAAGGATTTCAGGTAGCCAGTGAAAAATCTAGAGGATCTAAAAGAAAGTAAAGATGTAACAAGTGCTTTGTACATGCCCTGCTTAACCCACTTCCACTAGTCACTATTGTGCCCATCATGTAACTTGGCAGGTGGTTCGCCACTACGCATGGCTTCCTCTTTGTCACATGACCTATGGCAACCAACCATCATCAGTCAGTCTCTAGTGTGAGAGGCATGTTAAATAAAAATGTTTAGTAGTTACTGTAATTAATTATATTAATTGAAATTTCCCTTTTTACATGATTCATTTGCAAAATAGTTTAATCGTTAATCATACCTTTACTTGGAAAGCAAGTGGCTAAAAACCTATCTTCAGCCTAAAGAAGTTTAGCCTATTTTAATTTTGGCCCCTACCTACTACCAAGTTTTGCAAGACTGCCTTAGAACATTGCCTACAGCACTGAGAAGTGATGTGACTTGCCCAGGGATTCACAGTCAAGATGTATCAAATGTGGGATTTGAATCCAGGCCTTTTTGGTTCCCAGGGCAGCTGTCTATCCACTGTGCTATACTGCCTCATAAGTAGTAGACCCTCAGTAAATGATAGTTGAATTAATAAACCTAATTCAGCAAACAATTCTTAAGCAGTTCAAGTGTGCCTGACAGCATCAGGAATTAGGGAAAATGTAAAGTTTAGTAAAGACACCAGCCTTATTGCATACTAGCAATCTCATAAAGAGATAGGACACGTGGATATTGAATAATACATGATAAGTAGAGAGGTACAAAATTACTAGGTAGTGAAGTGAATAGAGTGCTGGGCCTGAAGTCAGGAAGATCTGAGTTCTAATCCAGCTTCAGAAACTTAAGTTATTTAACCTCTTCTGCCTCAGTTTCTTCAATTGTGAAACTAGGATTATAATAGCAACCTATATCCCAGGGTTGTTGTGATGATCAGATATGATAATATTTGTAAAGTGCTTAATAGTGCCTGGCATGTGGGAGGAACTTAATAAATACCTATTCCCTTCCCTTTTCCTATGCAGGTCTGGGGGAGGGGGAGGAAGGTGATTACTGAGTGGGAACATCATAGAAGGCTTCATGAAGGATATGACATTTGAATGATAGACAAAATTAGATATTTAAAGCTTAGGGAACAGTAGAAGCAAAACAAGAAAACACAAGACATATTCATGGGTCAAAAAGTCATACATTTTGACTAATGGATATAGTACATAGCAGGAAATTGTGTAACCAGGAAGAAAGGGTGATATGACATTGCAGAGGGCCTTTAATGCCAGGAAATCATACTAACTTGCTTACTTTCCATGTTGAGTATAGCTGCCATAAAAGATATTTTAAGGGTGCTTGCATTTACTTTTTTTCACAATACAAAGAAAAATGATCATAATTTAACTAATAAAAAATTGTCAAGCTATAAAATACAAATTTTAACATTGTCCAATCATCTTTATTCAACTGTTATGTGAAAGGACCTCCTAAGATTTATACGTGTAATTTGTTAGAGGTGAAAAACATTTAAGATCCATCTTTAATAAATTTTGATTAATTTCACAATTGTAATGCCTTCTTATTCACATGTTCTAAATAGCTATGTTATAGTCTCAGAAAAATTAATTTCTAATGATAATATGATATGTATGCTCCGAAAGTAACATTTATATGGCCCATCACTTAATCATCTTTGACTTAAGTCTTGCTCTGACACCACTTGTAGCTCAGAGGAACATTTGAATTTTTGCAAATCTCTGGCCTGTGCTACCAAGGTTTAAAGATTGCAGAGCTTTGTCACCAAATTTTGTCTCTGTTATCTGAATACTACACTAGATAATCATAGGTCATTAAAAAGATTGACTACCAAGTTATGATCATAGCAAATTAAGAAAGTTCTTTACCAAGGTGCAATGTGTGGTTGCAAAAGGACAAAATTAGAGATTTTTTTTCAAGGATTAAATAGTAGTTCATAGAGGAAAGAGAGTTGACCTTGGAATCAGGAAGACCTGGGCTCAAACCCCACCTTTGACACTGGGCAAGCTATTAACCTCCCAGTACCTGAGGCATCTAATACTTTAAGACTTTAAGTTGCAGACTAGGTACTGCTTTCTGTTGGCAGATGTGGTTCCTCAGATGCCCTATACCAATGAAATCAGAGGTCCTCTCTTATCCTAAGGTGCCTACAGGATAATTTGCTGTATTTACATGTGTGACTGCATAAAATTCACTCTCAATAATTCAATTTAATTCAATAAACATTTATTGAGAACCTATAAAAACCATTATAAGATAAATATAAATTACTAAAATATAAATAAGACACAATTCCTGGCCTCCAAGACTTATAACACAGTCAGGGAAGAGGTTAAAACACATTAAAAAATATAAATATAAAGTGGAGTATCATGTTATGTGAGAGATCTATTAGAGCAATAAGTAATCACTTGCACCTGAGGAAATCAGAAAAGACTTCATGATCAAGGCAGCATCTCTGCAGGGCCTTGAAGGTTGAATTAGGTTTCAGAAGTCACACTTGCAGGAAGTGAGAGTTGGATTCCAGGTATAAGCTGAGGAATAAACAAAAACACGAAATCCTTTGTTGAAACCAATGTGAAATAATACGTCTAATCCCTCATTATTTCCCAAACTTGTATCATATAGTTACTAAATTTTCCTTAAGTGAGAAGAAACATATTGGACAGAGAGCTGACTTAGAGGCCAAAGTGATGTGGCTTCCCTAAGACAGGAACCCACATCTCTTTGGCTCTCCTGGTTCCCTGAAGTTCTGTAAGTCAGTTAACCTATCCATGACCCAAGGACAACTTTAAAGCTTTTCAGTTACCAATAAGATTAGTAGATGATGTTTCTCACTGACTGCCCCACCCCCCATATAGTGATAAAATTACATTGGCCCAATACATTATTTTACTGAACGTGTAACTGCATATTTTCAGTCAGACATGCAATGGATTTTTATTTCTTCTTCACTTCCTCTGAAGTAGATTGATAATATATCTGACTTAGAAAAGAGATCCTAGGAAGCTACTTAAAGTGCAGGGAAGTTCAGTGAGTGCCTAGCATCACCCACCTGGTCGGGCAATTTGCGCCCAGGTTTTCCTGACTCAGCCCAGAATTCTTTCCATCATTCTAGGCCCACTCTAAATTGTATGTTTGTGTGTGTGTGTGAATGCCTACGTGTATATTTATTTGTGTATGTATATTATATATATATTATATATGTATGCATGAAATTCAAATGTATCCATTTCTGTGTTCTCTTCACATAATCATCTGTGTTGTAAAATATGTGTGCTTGTCGCTTTCACTATTCTTTTGGTGACATCTGCATTACTTCTCCTCCTCCCCTTCCTCCTCCTCCTCCTCCTCCTCCTCCTCTTCCTCCTCCTCCTCTACCTCCAACTGCTATTATTATTTTTGTTATTATTTTCCATATTAAAAAATGTTAGCTCTCAGGAAGCAGGATTCATGTTCGCTTTACTTTGTATAGGACCTGGCACAATAGACAAAACCAGTGGAATACTACCAGTAATTCTTGAAATTTTGCTTTTGTTGAATTCTACCTAATCTTTTATCTCTATACATTAATGGAAATTTTTTCCATATGAGAGTTAAAGAAGGGCCTATTCTAAAATGAATAAAGGAAGCTAGGGGATAAAATTATTTCAATGATAATGAGGCTAATATTTCCCGTATGAATTGGTTGTTATCATCACTGAATTAATTGAACCGGTAATCTATCTGTGATAAAGTGATGCCAGTACATTCATTTGGAAGGTGAAAAATTCAGTCAACAACTGGGTACATTATTTGTATGATGCCAAATAAGTTTCTTTCTTTTCTTTTCTTTTTTTTTTTTTACCAAACTGACCACTAATTTTTAACTGAAGGAAATTAATTAATAGAAAGTATATTTTTGTCATTATATAGAAATAGTATAAATCACATCAGTTGGTTAGTTGAATAGAATTTTTAATTTTTTTAAATTTGTGAATGAAACTTCTTATTCTTCCACTTGTTTCCACCTTGTACTTTACCTTGCACCAAAATGGTGCTTATCTAACTCACTGTTTATTGAATATGTACTCTAATTTCTTATCTTCATGCTCTTCTCTATTCCTTGGAATTTACTCTGTCATTCTCTTCCTCTGTCTCAATGTTTTGAAATCTTAACCATCTTCCAAGCTACTAAAATGCTGCTTTTCCAAATGTTTCTTGTTTTTCCCACTTAGAAATGATCTCTTTTTCCTTCAACTTTGCAAAGCCATTTCATAGCTCTTGTACGCAGTGGCATTCTGCTTTGTAATAATTCTTCGTATCTTATCTGCCCTAAAAAATAATCTTTCTGATCATGGGAATGATATTTAATTCACCTTTGTATCTTCCTCTGCACCAACATGGTCCTTTGCAAAGATTGCATTTAATGAATGTTTGTTGAATTTGGTTTAAGAAGAAGCTTAATATAAAGCTAATGATTCTTTGAGTCATTTCGAAGAGTCTATTACAATCATGAAGTACTTTCCCTGGAATGCTCCTGTAGAATCAATATGGATTCACTTCTCATAAAAAAGTACATTCCTTTACCTGGTTAATTCAGGTGTTTTAGGATATACTTCTCTTTTTCAAATGTTATTCATGAAATGCCTAACATAAAATATAGGCATTTCATGAACAGTATTTTTTAAAAACTTAGTATCAAATGCTCATCTATTTATTACACGGTCTATGTTTTTCTTCATTTATTTTGCTTTGTTTTTCTGGGGGAAAAATAAGTTCTTCTGTTGCCCTGAAAAATATCAAGTAAAAGGTATTATTCAACCAAAGCCACATGGGAATATCTCAAATGTAGACATTTTAAAATATAAGGAGCAAATTAAAATATAAGGCTACTGACTAATAGTGTACAAGTTAGTTTTATATTTGGAAACAATTGAGACCTTACAGATACTGTTTTAATTATTCTTTATTATGAAATGAAAAACAATGAGTTAATCTTTTTAACGAAGCTTTTAAAAGGACCTTCCCCCCCACTTAGGAGTGGTTAATGATGTAAATATGCAAATGGATATTTACAAGTTTTTTCAATCTTATAAAATATAAAATTATATCATCTATTTAATCTTAGCCTATGTAGAAATGCTGCCCTTGTTCGTAGTACTACAAATCTATAAAATGAACAGAGCTAAAGAAAAAATTTATTTCCTTTTGGGGCATCAAATGGAGAAAGATGTGTTAGTCAAGTTAAAATGTATGTGACTAGGTTCCTTATTACTTCAAAGTACTTTATAGTATTGCCTGTCCTGAAGTGATATGTTTATAGCACATATTCAGTGATTGATATTATTAACTACTGGTGATTTCTTAAACCCTTCTCAGTGTTCCAAAGAAGTATCCCTTAATCCTGTCTCTTCACTTATAGTTCCCTCTCTTTGTACATATCCCACTGTTCTCATTCTCCTGTTCACATAGCTCATGGACTGAATGTTGGTCATTTTATTTCAGGAACTACAGTTTGAAAGACTGACTCGAGAACTAGAGGCTGAACGCCAGATTGTAGCCAGCCAACTGGAGAGATGTAAGCTTGGATCGGAGACTGGAAGCATGAGCAGCATTAGGTATTGTACTAACTGCTCTTTTTGCTCTTGCTGCAGTGAGTTGCCATTGATAGGAAATTGTGGTGTTTATCTTGTTGTTACACACTTGGCAGTGGGATTGAAGCATTCAGTTGGATGCTGGAAAAGGCAGCTAACTGGCATGGTTTGTTACAGGCATCTGTTTTGGTGAAATTAATGAATTCAATGTATGTAGACTCCAAATCATTTTGCATAGGTCAGCCCAGAGGAAGACTACATTTGTGACTTGCTTGATCCAAGGGTTGCCAAATTAGAATCTTTATATTTTATTATTAATGATTCAAGATGAGGGCTTATTGGTGTTAAAGAAAAATATCAAGTAAGATAAAGGGGGAATGATGCACTTTTAGAATTGTGAAGGGTAAAATATTTGCTTTTCATTTATGTTTTATTGCTTATTTTTTTTAAAATTCCTGAAGAACAAAGTGCAAGAAAGGGCATTTTATTTGGCAAAAGATCTAGCTAAAAATCCTGTGGAGTTACATGGCTTTAATCTTGTCAAAAATGAAAGAACTATGTACACACATATGCATATATATAAACAGGCACATATTTTTATGTATATATTCAAAAGATATTTTCTCTTTTTGTCTGGATTTGAATATGACTAGGAGGGGATTCATCTGAACTAAGATCATTATATTATCAATATAATACCTACTTTGAGAAAAACTCTATTGCTTTAATTTCAGTTTTTGAGGTAAATTAAAACAAATAAACAGAAAAACTATATCCATTGTCCAATGAGCATACGATACTATTACTATTGTAAACAACATATTTTCCTAAAAAAAATAGATAGAGCTAATAGTATTAGTGGCATCTCCCATTTATCTTATATTTTTTCCTATTGGCTGATGAATAGTGAGTACCTATTCAAGATCAAACCTCTGGGTCATCCATTTATTGTCATTGTATGATTTTAAATAATATGCTTTATTTAAATGATTGTCACACTACAACAAGAGCAAAGAAAATGTCTCAGGGAAAGGAAACATTAAAAAATAGTTCAAAAGCTCACTCTTGTTATAGTTAATTTTGCAAAGGGTTAAGTGGATGTAGAAGGACTTATGAAATGAGAAAAATAATAGTTAAAAATCATTTATTTGCCTGCATATATGTATATCTTTGCCCTTCATCTGATGATATTCTTTACTAATGGTTAAAGTGCTCAAAGAGCTAGATACATGAATTCTGACTGGTTTATAGTCACTATTCTGTAGATATTTATCTTGAATTGAGTCCAATATTATATCGATAACTATCAGTCTCCCAAGGAACCTATTGGCTTTCTCTCTTAATTTTTGGTTTGTCATTCATCACTGTACTTACTATTACAGTAACGGAGCCAAGCAAGTAGGAAACTTTGATCTTTGAGCACCTGATATAATTTTTTTTTCCTGTATGCAGGGTTTCTTTTGCATACACTAATATAAATAGCTTCAGTCTTTTTAGTCTTAATACTACTTTGCCTTTTGTAAACTCTTAATGTATGTCTTTGTGTTTATGGAACTCTAGCAATTGGCTCATTTCTCATGGGAGGTCATCCCATTCAAAACCTTTAGCTTTATTAATTTCTGCCATAATCTAATAGTTCGTTCATGGAGCAGTAAAGCACTGAATTCATTAGGTCCCATTAGATGGTTTATAAAAAATGAAAAAAGGAAAGAGGTAGCAATCTGTTAACATTCAAATATATTAATACCACAGACAAAAGAGGGAACCTAAAACATCTAATAGCTTTTGTCTCTGTTTCTTTAAAAGAAACATTTTAAAAGGTAAATGATGAGGGGGGAATGACTAGGCTAAATTGAATATATCTAGAACTCTTTCACAGGATTTTCTCCAACTACTGTGGTAAAGAGCAGGATCACATTTTTATGATCACTAACCTGCACCGTTATGTCCTCGTATTGATTCTTACATGCTTTGTGAACTTCCCAAAGTGTCCCCATTTATCTAGGAACTGACAGAGTCCACATCTCCCAACACTTGTGTAAGATTGATGAACACTGTATAAAGGAGTTGATGATAATAACTCTGACATTTGCCATAGTCCAAAAATTTGGTCTTCTCTAGTGCATTGTGTCCTAATCCTTTTCTTGACTTATCCCACTGAGCATGAAAGATCGGGACTGTTTGAACTGCCTCATTTTGTCTCTAAGAAATTTGCTCTTGCAGTTGTCAATAACCCATAGAAGTATATTGATGATGTGCCTACTGATAATTTTTTACATATGACTAGTTCTGTTTTAAATAGTTTTCTGAAGCACTTTATGCTTCATGTTTGCAAAGCACTTTACATGCATTATCTCATTTGAGTTCCTCAATAACTACAGTTGTTCGGTCATTTCAGTTGTGTCTGACTCTTTGTGACTTGATTTGGGGTTTTCTTAGCAAAGATACTAGAGTGGTTTGCAATTTCTTTCTCCTGCTCATTTTACAGGGTTAAGTGACTTGCCCAGGATCACATGGCTAGTAAATTTCTGAGGTTGGATTAGAACTCAGGAAGATCAGTCTTCTTAACTCCAGGGTGAAATAGCCTATCCATTGCACAATGTAGCTGCCCTGTGAACTAGGTACTTGTGGGTATTTATTATTCAGACCAGTTTAGAGTGGAAGGTACTGAGCTCAAGAGATTAGTTGACTTGCCCATCGATTTACAGTTAGCAGATATCAGGCACTGGATTCAAATCCCAATCTTCCTGCTTCATTCATTCAACAAATAAACATTTAAAGACCACCTAGTAATTTCAAGACAATGTACTAAGGCCAGGAATACAAAGAAAGGCCAAAGACAAACAATTCTTGTTCTTTAAGAGTTCACAATCTAATGAAGGAGAGAAAATGCGAACAACTATGAACAAACAAGCTGTATACAGAATAAATTGGAAATAATTAGCAGAGGGATGACAGGAAAATTAAGGAGGATTGGCACAATCCAAAATCCAAAAATGGTGGGATTTTAGCTGGAATTTGAAGGAATTTGAAAGGATTTGAAAGACAGAGTATCTTGTTCAAAGAATAGTAAGGAAGCCAGTTTCACTGGATTATAGAATATGTAGAGGTAGGTAAAGTGTAAGAAAGCTGGAAAGTTTCAGGGTGGAGTGGTACAGGGATTATGAGGCTTTGAATATCAAACAGAGGATTCTGTATTTGATCCTATAAGTGACAGGGAACATCTGGAGTTTATTGACTGAGTTGCAGGATGTGTTCAGATCTATCCTTTTGGAAAATCACTTTGGTGACAGAATGGAGGGTGGATGGGTAAGGAAGACTAATAGCAGGTCAAATAATAAGCTACTACAATAGTCCAGGTGATAGGTGATGAAGGCCTAGACCAGAGAGAAGGGAATATAATTATAGGAGTTATAAATAATTTGTGAAAGTAAAATTGACAGATTTTGGCAAGAAATTGGATAATGGGAATAGGGTGGGGTGAGACTAGGTTGTGAACCATGTAGGATGATGGTACTCTCCCAGATCCTGCACTTAAGGAGGGATTGCAGGGCAGCTTTTCATCATTCCCTACCTGGCTACGGGACTTCAACATGCCTCTCAGCTTCTTTTTATGATGTCTGTCCCCATTAGATCTTCACCTTCTTGAAGGCAGACTTTGCCTTTCTAGTCACTTAGCACAGTGTCTGGCCCATTAGTAAGTGGTTAGTAAATGTTTAAAAAAGCAAGGTCTTTCCAATTTTAGGCATGTTAAATATAAGACATTTACAGGACATTCACTTTCAGATATCCAGTAGGCAATTGGAGAAGTGATTTTGTTGTTGTAGTTAAGTCGTATTTCATTCATGTCAACTGTTCATGACCCCATTTGTGGTTTTCTTGGCAAAGAGTACTGGAGTGGTTTGTCATTTCCTTCTCTATCTACTATACCATCTAGTTTCCAGTGATACTGAAACTCAGTAGAAAGATTAGGGCCAGATAAGTAGATTTGAAAAAACATCAGCTTCAGAATCAAATACTCTATTCAAGCAGGCCATCCTACCTCTCCTATATATCTATCATTGTATGAACAAGCATGGTTTTAATGAATCATGGTATTGGTATTGGATAACAGACGGTAAATATAGACTGATTTTAATAGGGTAAGTTGAGAGCAAAGAAAAACTTTAATCACTGGTTTCTGTTTTAAGATATTGAAAAATATTTGTATGGTTAAAATGGGTAAAATAAAAATAGAATAAAATATGAGGAAGGGGGGAAGGGTCAGCTAAGTGGCACACTGAATAGACTGCCAGGCCTGAAGTCAGGAAGACTCATTTTCCTGAGTTCAAATCAGGCCTCAGATACTAGATTATGACTTTGGGTAAGTCACTTAATTCCATCTGCCTCTGCCTCTGTTTCCTCATCTGTAAAACAAGGTAGAGAAGGAAATGACAGACCACTCCAGTATTTTGCAAAGAAAATCTTGAATTGAGTCATAAAGAGTTGGAAATACCTGAAAATTACTGAACAAAAATAAAAAGAAAATAATTCTTTTTCTAGACCTAGAAAATAATGTTCTTTTTCCCACTGGGAAAATTTTGTGTCATAAGGTCAGTGTGTAGATGCCACGGTTTAGAACTAATGACTGGGAAGTAGGGTAGATGCAGAAGCATTTGTATCTATATGGATGAGAGGCAGTACAGCATAGTAGAGAAAACTGATGTCTAAGTTAGAAGTGTCTTCAAGTCTTAGTTTTTAAGGATACAGTTTATGTGACTGAGCAAATTAGTTTATGTTTCAGTTTCTAAGACACCTCTCAAAGGCTAGGATAATATATATATATATATATGCATATATATACATATATATATATATACACACATATACATACATACACAGACATACATACACATATACACATATTCACATACGTATAAATGAATATCTATGTTGTCTCAAAAGAGTGCAATTTTAATCATTAATAGGTTAAGCTTCAATTAATAGGTTAAGCTTCAATACTAAATAAAGACTTTAAATTTTAAGCTTCAGTAGCTTAAAACCCCCTTGAGACTGTTGCTACACCCTATAGACACTCCCATATATAAATATTCTAAGGACACATACACAAATGTGTGTTTCTATACACACATATTGACATACTACTGTTTGTTCATATTAGGTATATTTTTGCATTGTATATATTTTTTAAAACTACAAATCGAAGCTCTTATAGAACTAAATTTTTATACCCGTAAATACCTGAAATTTACTTTCCAGATGAAAAAGTGTTTAGAGAACTTTGTGAAGCTACTATCCAACTGTCTATCTTGATATTTTATTGAATTCCTTTCATTGAATGCCATTATTATTTAAAATTACAACACAAAATAACAGCAAAATCTTATCTGAGGTAATGATGCCGTTCTCTTGTGGATAAATTACAAATCCTCCAACAAATACTGTACTGATTTTTAGACAAGAGAATGAGAATATTGAACTGCAATTCCAAGCAATATTGCAATCATTGTCCAGAAGCCTTTTATGCTGCTTGTGGTTGACTATAAGAATGGAATAACTAAAAATTGGAGGACAGTAACCTTTCTTTGTATACCTTTTGGGGCTATTGTTGTGTCTAAAACTGATGCCTTGCTTGTTACTTTAAGAATCATATTTCATAAGTTGCTTTTAAAAAACTTTTCTTGCAAGAATACTAATGGTCTATTCGTGACTAGGTTTTCCTGTATGATTTTATGCATTTTGACTTCACTCTATTCAATATAGCTAATCCTCTTTACTTTAAATGTTCTCTGACTTTTGTTGCTCAACCACTTATGGTAAACCTCCTATATCTGAGATAGTTCCTGCATAAACTTTGGCTCTCATTACTCCTCCTACTGTCATCAAGAGCCGGTGTATCCTAGGAATATGTCTGAGGCCTTATAGAATATTACTTATCATGACAGAGCACGAATGCTTGAGGAAAACTTTAGAGATCAACAATTCTAAACTGCCTCATTTTAGATATGGGGAAAGTGAGATGTTGTTGTCCTATGTTCTTTTAGTCTTATTACCACTTCAATTCAGATAGTTATCATATTTCCATTTAGCTTTTAATCATTTGTACAGAATGCTTTGCTAGCTACTGTTCTGAGTTAAACCCTCTTTGTTAGCTACAGAGACTTGTCTAATCTCTCCTCAAATCCCTCATGGCAGCACCACCAGGCTCTATATTGAGGTCCTAACCTTGTGTATGATTGAAAAAAATTGAAGCCATTCACAGAGAATTTCTCCTCTTTTCCTCAGTTCACATTATTCAGGTTCCCCTATCTGCTCCAACTCTTTCCTCCTTCACTCTTTTATTAGATGAAGAGGTAACTTGCCTGGCCCAGGGCCAAGCCCTCCACAAGCACCCTTGAACCTATCTCCTCCCGTCTTCTCCAGAAGAATGCTGCCACCATTATCCCAACTCTCTCTGTAATCTCCAAACTCCCCCATCTTCTGATTTTTTTCTTGCTGCCTAAATAAATGTAGCTGCTTTTTTTAAAAAAATCACTTGTTCTGGCCATCATTTGTAGCTATTATTTTATTTTTTCCCTCCTTCTATGGCAAAACTCCTTGAGAAAGCTGTCTACAATAGGTACCTTCTGTTTAACTTTCTATTCTTCTAAACCTTTTGTAGTCTGACTTCTAATCTCAAAATTCAACTGAAATTATCTTTTCCAAAGTACAAATTATCTTTTAATTGTGAAATCTCCTGGTCATTTCTCAATACTTATCCTTACTGACCAGCATGCTGAATATGATCACCTTTCCTAATGGATATTCTCTCCTCTCTAGGATTTTGTAATGCAGACTCTCTGTTGGTTTTTCTCCTCTGTATATGACTGCTCTTTGTCAGTCTTCTTTGCTGGATCTTCATTCATGTCATGCCCACTATGTCTGTCCTGGACCTTCTTCTCACTTTCCTATATACTATCTCACTTGGTAATATCATCAGTTCCCATAGGTTCAATTATCATCTCTAAGCAGGCGATTCCCAGATCTGTATTCTGTCCCTTGTCTCCTTCCTGAGCTCCAGGCCTGCAGCTACAGTTGCCTTTTGGTCATCTAATAGTGGATGTTCTTCAGACATCTCACACTCCATGTGTTTGAAACAAAATGCATTGTCCCCATTCCACTCCACCCCACCCTACATGCCTATGACTTGACTTTCCTGTTACTCTCCAGGGCACTACTATCCTCCTAGTCCCCCAGGTTTATAGATACTTTGCATGTATCTTATATGTACCTATTTACATTTTGTGCTTATTTCCCCATTAGAATGTGAACTCCTTGAGGGCAGGTACATTTTTACCTTTCTTTGTATCCCTACCATTTAGCACCTTGTCTGGTATCTAAAGACAACTTAATAAATGCTTATTAATTCACTGGACTGAGGGGAAATCCCTTGCAAATTTTGTCATATGTGTCCTTTTATTTTAAATTTCCACCACTACCACCCTGCTGCTTCAACTGATAAAATGGCCTACTCATTCTGTCCCAAATTGGCCTCTTAAAAACTATGTTCTTTTAAATATTCAGTAAGGAACTAGTGTAGCAAACTTCCTTGCTAGTCAAGTCTATGCCATCCCTTTCTTTAAATTCATCTCAATCCCCACACATCAGACTTTTTAGACTAGCTAAAGCATAATTTGACTTTCATTGTGAACCATTTTGCATATATGTGCTTGTCATTGTTGGCCGGAGTTTACTAGATCATAAACTTCTTAATGGACCCTATGCTTATAATTCCTAAAATTGTAAGAGCTGTAGGACTTTTTAAAAATGGAAAAAAGTGCTACTATTCTTTGTTACTGGTTATGCTGTCTTTTGCAAGATATTTTCTTTGATCTATTAAAACTTACCCCACAAGACATGAAAAGTATTGTTAAAATTATGTAGACTTGCCTACCATCGTTGTTAAGTAGACATCTAATCTGCTGGAAGACATTTTTCCTCCTTACCTTATCCTCTTCAAGGATGAAGGACTAGGTATTGGCACTTCCACATTCCTTCGCCCTGATTACTATGCTCTCCACCAAACATACAAGTGTGTTCTCCCTATGGTTTTCAGAGCTCCTCAAATCTTCACTGTTTACAACAAACAGCTGTCTACTTTGTTAATCCAGGAGGGAGAAGAGGTGGAGTGGTGTGCCTTGCAGGAGGGAGGGACTCCAATTCAGCCCGAATCATGGCTTCAGATCATTTGGAAAACTTTGCCCTCCTCCCCACTGGTTATCTTCCAAGGAACCCTAAACATATGAGTAGTATATTTATAGACAGAGAAACCAGAAAGGTGCAGATATGGTTGAAATGCCAAGACTTAGCCTCCTTGTTAACCACTGTCAAATGTAACAAGCCAATATTCTGTAGTGTTATTCATGACCTCCGGGGAGATCACCATCAAATCAGTTGAAGGAATTCATGATCCAATATGGCTCAAATGTCTCAATCTCCTCTTCAAGGGAAGATATTGGGCATCTGGATTCAGACATTGACTCATCAGCTCTGGACCCAGAAATTTGGTTATTCTGTCTTACCAGATCAACAGTAGAGATGGGTGCCAACAAGGAAGGACTTTCTGTCCAGTGGCTTGGGGAAACACCTATGGAACCCCTGGCAACATTATCCTACTTCTTTGTCCTTGAAAAAAAACCCTGTAGCCAAATCATTTTCTCCTCTATCCCCATGACTTCTTCATAGCCTCTCTTAACAGCCAAAACCTAGCCATCCTCTTCTCATTTCTTGTCTATTTAGCACAGCAATTCAAGAATGAAGTGAGGGTGCTACATATGTCGTGATTCATATTTGTTTTATACTGAATATTTTAAAGTAATTTCACATTTTATGATTCGATATTCACATCAAACTTGTAAAAATACAACCCACTCATGCACATGGACCCACACTATGAAAGCTAATTATCAAAGTGGCTTAAAGTCATTTCTGGCTATGTCAACTTGGAAAATAGTTGGTGAGTTCAGGAAGAAGTAGGGGGAAGTTTTTTCCTCCTGAAGTGTCATCTACTGTTTCCCCAGATGTTGATTTTGTCTCAAGACAGACATATATTGTATTAGATTAAAAATCTTTCATTTAATACTTGGGGTTCCACTTTAGGACTTTCTGTCAATATAGTTCAGTTGCTAAAGGCTAAATGAAGGTTTCCATTGCTTTATTTGGGACATAGATGAAAAAAAATCCCATTTTTCTGACACATCAATCTCACAGGCTGCCAACACATCACCAGGCTATTGCTAACTTGTTGACCTATATTTATCAATTCCAAAATGCTTTATTATTTTATTTTGCTCCAGCCATGGAGATCTACAGGGGTAACTCGGTACACTCTTGATCACAAAATGTGTTTTCTAAGCTGATCTGTTCAGTTTTGTATGTATCCAAGACAGTGACTGGAAGGGAAATGATTCTTGTAGTAAATGTGTTTATCTCTTCCCTCCTATGAATTTTGGGATAGAAATTTTGAAGTGACTTTTCTCCTGGAGGTTATACATTTCTCAAAGTGTAGCTAAAAGCTTAAATTTATTTGCTTTATACTACTTAGAAAAACCCTTAAACTCAGCATTCAAAGAAGCAATATAAAGACCTGAGACAATTAATTTCTTTTGCATGTTACCCATTCCAACAAAGCCATAACTTGTCCAGAGAGAATCCTCAATCTTTCCATAAAAGTGAACTAAAATATTTCATCATGATTAATTCATTTCACCCCTAAAGTTGATCTCCTTTTTGGCAAAATTAAGGCACCACAGAAGCCAATCTATAACCATGACACCAATAGAAAAATGGATGGGAAAGTTATTGTTTGTTTGTTTAATGATCACTGTTGTACTGTTTGAAAAATGTCATTTTTTTCCCTTTTCTTAGACTGTTAATTTTCATTCACATTTTCTCTGCCACTCAATGAAGGGGAAAAAACATTCATTTGATGACCCCTCTCTTACATTTTCATATCATTTTCTGTGTGTGAGTCTTTCTGTCTCTGTCTCTATCTCTGTCTCTCTGTTTCTCTATCTCACTATTTCTCTTTGTCACAAAAATCAGAGGTCAATGTACTATATGTAAGAAACTGTACAGGGTGGTAATACAAAGACAAAACTGAAATAAACAACAAATAGTCCCTGTCTTCAAGGAGCTGACGTGCACATACACATGCATGTGCATGTGGACAGAGAGAGAGAGAGAGAGAGAGAGAGAGAGAGAGAATATGAGTCACTAAGCAAATCTCTTTTGCATTACATTCTATAATATTGCCACAGTGGACAGAGGTCATGGAATCAGGAAGACCCGAATTCAAATCCAACCTCAGACCCTTACTAGCTGTTTGACTCTAGGGAAGTAACTCAATTGTTTTTGCCTCAGGTTCTTCATCTATAAAATGAGGATAATAATAGCACATGCCTCCCAGGGTTATTGTGAGGATCAAATGAGATGATAATTGTTGGAACAGTGCCTGACACATAATAACTGCTATATAAATGTTAGTTAGCAGCAGCAGCAGCAGTAATAATAGTAGTAGTAGAAGTAGCAGTAGTAGCAATAGCAGCAGCAGCAGCAGCAGCAGCAGCAGCAGCAGTAGTAGTAGTAGTAGTAGTTGTTGTTGTTGTTGTTTATCTTGGTTTTACAGAGATATGGTGGGAAAAGACTAGGAACAAGAAAATGTGTTATTTTGGACAAACTGGCATGACCTTGACATACTGTAACTATTGAAGAGTCATAACTCCATTCTTGTGCTCATATGAATTTTAATTTGCATATATTTGGTTTCATAGTAAAATGTAACTGTTGTTGTTCAAGCTAATAAAAGATAACACGTTATAATCACTTTCCTGTGGGGTATGTTCTTGAATATCTATAGGAGACCCATAAATATTAAGCTCTTGATGTAGATTCCTTAAATGATTTTGCATTTAAATTCAGATTACCTTAAACAATAAATGCTCCCTTTTTTAAAAAAATCTTACTTTAACAGGTTTCTATATCATATAAAGCTGTGTTTCTTTCTGAAGTGATTTTAATTAAAAAAACCTATGCATGATCAGTCAATATATGTACTCTGTGCCAAATATGATTTATTGGTCTTGTATGCACCAATAGTCAAATAAGTTTCCCTCAAAATAATCTTCAGTGAATATTGCAGAACCATATTTTATGCAAGATCTGAATCACATAAATGCCTGGAATACCTCAGAGCCAGGAGAAACATGGTAACCGTCTCTAAGTATGTGTAAAGCTGTCACATGAAATAGGAAATAACTTTGTTCTGCAGCTGGGTGGTACAGAAGGTAAGAGTGCTGTTTTTGGAAGCAAAAAATGCCTGAGTTTAAACCCTGCCTCAGACATTACTAACTGTGTGACACAGGACAGGTCCTTTAAACTCTCTCTACTTCAGTTTCATCATCTCTAAAATAAGAATAATAATAACCCTATCTCATGGGGTTGTTTTGAGGATCAAATGAGATAACATGTTACAGAGCTTTTTAAAATCTTAAAGTGCTATGCAAATGCTACATATTATTATCACAATTATGATGATGTTTGGTCCTGAACACCAGAACTAGAAGTGGGTGATATTTTGAAGTGGATTTCCCCTAAATGTAAGGGGAAAAAAAAATAGCATGGCATACATGTTAAATAACCACCTTGGGAAATAGTAGATTTCTACTCAATGTACTTTTTCAAGTGGAAATTTTTAAGATTCTTCAAGTGGAATTGGAAGGACCAATTTTGGGGGACGGTATAGCAAAGATTTGTGTTTAGATACATGATAAATTAGATGGCCTTTGAAGTCTCTTACAACTCACATTTTGTGACTTTCTGAGGTTTTTTTTTTTTCTTTCCTCTTGTTTTTGGGGGACATCTGAATGAATTTCTTCAGATGAGGTGAGGCTTGTCTTTTATATGTTGAATTATGGAAATACAAATATACTAAATTTGGAAATTTTCTATATTTTTATGCAAGTTTATTCAAGCCCATTTTAATTTATAAATATTTTAAAAATAAGGTCCTTTATTATATACCTTGCAAATTTTTGTATTATGATCATTATTGTATATGTCCAAATTTTCCATATTAATTGATTTATTATACTTAAATTTAAAAATACATGAATCCATTAAGAGTAATAGATAATTAGTTAGAATATATGCATATGCTTTAGGTTGTTTTAAAAGTTATTATAGGAATTATGTTAATGTGATTCCTATAAAATTATCTAGATGTTCTTTATAATTCTTATTATTCCATACATAAAATTATTCTAATAGTATATAATATTTTATTATTATATATACAATATTCTATTATATAATTATAATTATATTATATTATATTATTATACAGTTATTCTATTATTCAACATATATAAATCTTATAAATATATACAGATTCCTATAAAATTAGCAAGATGTTCTTTGTAATTCTATTATTCCATACATGCAATTATTCTATTATTATTATACAATATTATATTATGATATACAACACTATATTATATATTATTATACAATTATTCTGTTTTTCAATATATACAAATCTTTGTATATCTGCAGACATTTTCAGTTATGCTAAAAGCATGACAACTTACATTGCCAGAATAACATCCTAATTCATACAACTTTAATGTCATAAAATATGGATGATGTCTTGAATAGCAAATTTAATATAAATCTTATCAGTATGTTAACAAAAACTACCAGAAAGAAGTGGGTATATTTAGGAATATTTATCATTAACTTGCCAAAAATTTATATCACCTTCTTTCTGTTGAGTACATGCACAGGAAAAATGTGTCTTCTTATGCAAGTCACATTGTAGATTCTTCATGTTCGTGGGGTTATATTTGTCTTTTCAACAAAATAAGTATTAGCATTTCCTACGATCAAGGCATTGGAGATAGAAAATTAAAAACGGCTTAAGCCCCTTTCAAAAATGAAGTTGTAATCTAATAGGGAGGATATAGTGTACATAAAAACCAATCATATATTTTAGAAAATTATTAAGTCCATAAAGGTGGTCAGGGAGAGGCGCCTGAGAGATTCAAGGAGGAGGGGGATCACCTAATTGTAAGTATCTAGGAAGAGTTCTGGAAAGAGGTTAGACTTGACCTGGGACCTGAAGAAGTAGGAAGAGATGGTGAAGTTCCAATCCAACAGAGGAAACAGTACCCTCAAAAGCACAAAGGTGGAAGAAGGTAGGAGACAGGAGGCAGAATGAGAATACAGAGTACATGGAGGAGAGAAGGGTAAAACTTGGTTGTACAGTCAGTTGGTACCAAATTGTGGAGGGCCTTACATGACAAACTAACAGATTTGTATTTATTTGGGAATCCATAAACGGAGAACTGAAGTTTTTGAGTGGAGGAATAAAGTGAGGACACTAGTGGTCCTGAAAAATAACTTATTGTAGACATCTTCACTTTTCCTTGGATTCCAATCTTTATACCCCATTTATTGAATTTTTGGTTTGTGGCCATTGTAAGAGTTTTGAAGCTAATGGCAGGTAGATAAACAGTATTGAGATAAATATTTTCCATGGATGTTCTGAATCCATGGATTCAGAACAAACAGGCATTATGGCATAGTGGGAAAACAGGAGGCTGGGAGCTAGGATACATGCAAAGTCTGCCACCACTAGAATAAGTTAGCAAAGGTAAATAATTTATTCTTTCAGCCCTCATTTTCTTCACCTGTGTAATTTGGCGATGATAGTCCTAGATTATTTTCAACCATATAATTCTATCTGACACATTCTAATATAATCATATTCTAATATTTAATCATCTTTAAACAAAGCAGTATATTCACCTAATTATGATTCAATTGAGTTAAACACATAGATGTGGCATTAGATGGCAGGGGCCTAAAGTCAGTAGTAAATGGATGCTTTCCGAGAAGTGCGCTTGTTTGTTTTAACATATTTCTAATAACATTTTATATTAGGAAAATGTTTTTGAAAAGTACATTTTAAAGCAGATCTATATGTGTACTTTAAAAAAAATAGATTTTTATAGAAACTCTAGTAGATCCTGAAGACAAGTATACTTTTCGGTCTGGAGACAAGATGAAAAACAACACTTTTCCACAGTGCGAATTGTTCTGACATAAGTATTTTAAATATATTAGGCTAGTGCTTTGCATTGAGATTTTTAAAAAAGAAACAAAAAAAGTTAAAAAGGATGTCTTTACACTTATCAGCTATACATGCAGGGACAGTTTTCTGAAAGAGGGTTATTTTTACACTAGGGTCTACTTTAGGCCACCATAGGCAATAAAAGAGATAGTCACTTACTTTGCATTTGAAACGATGGCAGATTAATACCTTATAACTCCTATTTGTAAGTATAATATGTACATAACCCCGGCTCTTTTTCCCAGCACATGCCTGGGTCTGATCTTCTTTTAAATAAGTGATGGTACTAGCTTAGAGTTTAAAAACCCAGGTACTGGTGTCAGCTGCCAATGCAGATGATTTTTGACTGATTTGTTTTTGTCAGGAATGTGGCAATGTACCAGCCTTTTCAAACATCTGTTTGCTCAGTAGTGAGGGAGCTGAGTAAGCTTAAAATTATGTTGCACATTATTGCTCAAGGTTTTATACTTACTTGAATATGTGAATCTCAGCAAGAGATTATTAAAGAAATCTGTCCAAGGAATTGACAGCCAAATTGACTTAAAATTTAACAATGAATATCTCTCTAAAGCATGAATGAAGTTGCACACCTGTGGATAGCTGATTGTCACAAGTGACAAGACTCATTTGTAGTAAGCTGTTTAATTCTTTCAAAACACATTTGTATGTCTCCTTTTCATTAATACTCATTCAATAGGAAAAACTTAATTAAAAGAAAAATAATGCAATACAAAACACAGGGCCAGTACTCAAAAGACTTGGGCTCTAGTGCCATTCACTACAACTATGACCTTGGGCAATTAAGTTAAATTTTGTGAACCTCAGTTTCTTGTTGTGCATAATGGGTATGGTACCACCTGCTTCCTACTTCAGAGGGTGCATTTCAAGAAAAAAATCAAGAATATATTTAAAATGCTTTTTAAACTGTAAAGTACTCTATAAATATAATGTGTTAGGCTTATTATTTATGATTGCTGTACCCAATGGGCACATTTATATACTATTCCTTTCAGTTACATGGGAAAACCTTACTTTTTGTCTTAACACAATTATTATTGATGGACTATACATATTTACAACAGATTTTGTTTTTCTTCTTTCTCAGTGTTAAGAAGTAGGAGGTGGTAGGGAGAGAATTTGGAACTGAAAATAAAATTAAATTCAAAATATATAATTAAGACTATCTCAAGCAAAAAGAAGAGGGAAGTACTATGTAAAATAGACTCAAAAATATTATCTGGACCTTCTAAAGAGACTACTCTTTTTCCTCAGTCATGATATTGTCTAGTATCCTTGTGACATTGTAGATGTGATGTATCACAGCAATATAAATATTATGACTCAATTCATTAACTCTGTTGATTTTATTTGAATTGTATGAATTCAATCAAAGGCAAGGCTCAATCAAAGGCACATGATTGCCTTAATGCTGAGAAGCACTTCAAAAGAAAAAAAAACAGTGAAAAGTCCCACTTTGCTTGACATTACCACTTACCTCTGTATATTTTCTAGTAGCTCCCAGAAAAGTCCTTGAGGGCAGGGACTGTTTTCAATTTTGTCTTTATATCCCTAGTTCCTAGCTTAGTGCTTTATGTAGTATGCAAAATTCTTTTTTTAGAAGGATTTGTTCTGTAAAATTTGGATTTAATCAAAAGGCCTCACTTGAGGATCTAGAAGGCCATATGTGGCCTCAAGGCCTCAGGCTCCCCATCCCTGTATGTAGATTAATAAATGCTTGTTAGATTGGAATTCTGTATTCCTACAGTGTTAAGCTTTCTTGTAATCCACATAAATAATGTTGAAGCACAGTAATGGGAATTATGATAAAGAGCTACAATGTTAAAAATGTGAAGTTCACATCTAATCATTTAAAATATTCATCTACTCTATACTGATTCAACCATTCTTGAGAGCAATTTGAAACTATGCCCAATGGGCTATAAAACCATGCATACCCTTTGCTCAAGCAATAACACTACTAGGTCTGTATCCCAAAGAGATTTTTTTTAAAAAAATAGGAAAAGGACCCATGTGTACAAAAATATTTATAGAACCTTTTTTCATAGTGGCAAAGAACTGGAAATTCAGGGGATGTCCATCAATTGGTAGATGGCTGAACAAGTTATTTTATATGATTGTGACAGACTACTCTATTGTACTTTAAGAAATGATGAGCAACTGAGAGCAACAGACTCTCAGAAAAACATGCAAAAAATTGCATGAAGTGCAAAGTGAAGTGAGCAGAACCAGGAGAACATTGTACATAGTAATTATATGATGATCTACTATGAATAACTTAGCCATTCTCAGCAATACAAAGATCCAAGAAAATTCTGTAGGACTTACAGTGAAAGGGGCTCTCCATTTCCAGAGAAAGAACTGGTAGAGCCTGAATGCAGATCAAAGATACTTTTTCTTTACTCTATTTTTCTTGGTTTTTTTTTGTCTGTGTTTTCTTTCACAGAATGGTTTACATGGAAATGTGCTTTCCATAACTACACATTATAACATATGTAAAATTGCTTGCCTTCTAGATGGGGGGGGGAGGAAAAGAGGGAGGGAGAGAATTTGGAACTCAAAATTTGAAAAAAATGTTAAAATTGTTTTTATATGCAATTGGGAAAAAATAAAATATCAAATAAAATGGACAAAATTTAGACTACTTAACAAACATTCCTAGAGGAGAAAAATAAACAGACAAATAGGCAGAATTAGATTCTATATGGATTTCTTTTTGGAGTTGGAACAAAATAAAAAATAAATATACAGAGGATTCCCAAACCTCTGCAAAAAAGTGTTGGAAGAGTTTAAGGACAGACTTGAGATCTTAAAATAAGGAGAGTAGAGGGTAAATAAGATGTTAAGTCACAGTTTATTTAGCAAGGAAAATAAATTAGGTTCATCATTTCATACAACAGGACCAATGTTAGGCCCCGTCGTTCTAAGTGAACACTTCTTTTAAAAAAAATAGCAGAAATGGACACTATCCAAAATGTGCAATGCTAATGAAATTTGATTTTGAATTTATTTTATTCCCAAAGGAACTGGTTTGTCATATAGAAAAATATTAAATTTTGCCACATAGTAACAAGACTTCTAAACTCTTGGAAGAAAATTGATGATATATGTAGAAATAAATTCCAGAATCTATACTGCTCTTACAAATTTACTCTTATTTGAAGGAAGACTTAGAATTATATTATTTTGTCATGTTTTTGTGGGGAAAAATAAATTGATTTTGGTTTCTATGTGGAAAGCACATGCCTATTATGATCTTTCCATGGCTTTTTTAGCTACCTTATATGTTTTTCAACTTTTTCACATTAATTAAATGCATTTGAGCATAAATGTGAGAAATTAAATATAAAACTACTACAACCATCTTAACCTTAACATTAGTTAATACTATTAGTGATTGACTTTAATGTTAAAGAAATTAAGCTTTGTTCATTTTGATTGGCACCTTCAAATGAGAATAGTTAGTTGTTTTCCCCCTCTGGTTCTTGACCTTTGTACTTGGCTATCAAGGTACTGTAGTTGAAATAGAGGGAGGAAAATACACATTTATCCTTTATGTTTTGTTTTATGGCTACTGAATTAGAAAACATGGTTTTAAACACAGTTTAATGTTATTTTTACTGATGTTATAGTTTCCTTATTTTATTTTGTTTTTAAATGTTGGGTTTGAAAATATCAATCCTTGAGCTGCTTAAATACTTTAGACTTGAGAGCTCTCATTTCAGGGCTGCACGTCTTTGTAGACAAATTTGATGACCCTCAGCATCTCCAGCTGTACTTGGAATTTATAATTAATCATTGCCTGTGATGTGAATATAGTTAATTAAAAAAGGGGTAATGTGGTGACATCACATATAATTATAAAAACCATTTCCAGTGATGATAGCTATTACTGGAAAGGCTTTTATATTGTGAGCAAGAACATGAAGCAAAATAATCAAAGAAGAAAAATTTATTTTGTGTAAAAGTGTAGTCACTAAACATTTTGAAATACTATCTCTACTTTGGGAATTTGCTACAAAGCTCTGGGATTCTCCAAGAGTGAACATAAACAGAAGATTTACAAATTGAACACTTCTGGAAGATCCAACCTTTCCAAGACAGTCTTTCTTATTCATATTCCATGGTGCCAGGTTCCCCTTCTGCCTGACTTGAAATTTCTACTCATTGAATTATTCTGATGAATTAGGCAATAAAAATTTCAGCCTTGTCTCCAGAAATCACATCTAGCTATTGTCCTGCTAAGAGATCACTATGGTTTCTCCCCAAATCATAGCTGACTCTTTGATTAAGGAGCCTGTTACCTTGGAAGGCTTTGTTTGGCTTGTGTGGAAAGATGACATGAATATATTGCAATATGTAAGGGACAATCATTGTGTGATCTGAAAGCAACCTGACAAAGGCAAGCCTAGGTAGAGGTACATTACAGGTCTCCTAAGCAACTGGGTAATAATGGGAAGGTATTGGGCCAAGGAAAGCAGACCTCCCTATTGATATAGCAACTAAGTAGGGGAACACAAAAAGGGTATTAGTGCAAACTTAATCTACTTTACAATTTTGTTACAGCCCTGCTTAAATCATTGCTGTCTCTTTCCCTCACTCAATCATTTTCTCTCTATCTTCTCTTTCTAGGTCCTTCTCCCCAACCCTCTTTCCATAATGAGGCTAACTAACTATTCAACTAAATCTTATAATGCCAGAATGGCTAGGTAATATAACTTTGAGATATATCTTTGAAACATGGCTTGAATGAGAGTTGGGATTTAATTCTAACTCCCTTAGATGTAGCTGATGACTGATAAACAAGCATACAAGAGCAACTCATCCTTGCCACTTCAATCATTTGCAGAGCTATGCACAACCATTCCCAATCGTAGATAAGTATATGGTAATGATGGTGGCCTCTTGTAAAGCCCCATACTCTGTCTCCACCCTTCTTTAACACTCTACATGTAAAACTTAATTGCATTTACACTAATAGCCCCCTTTACATCCATTAGCATAAGTTTTTCAATTCAAGGGAGGTCTACTTGGATATTTTCTAACTTTGATACTATACCCTGTGGTGACATTCAATCAACAAGCTTTTTCTTTCAATATAACTTTCAAATGCAAAGTACAAATTAGTGCCAAGTATATTAAATCTTTGTTGATTCCTGCTCTCTCTAAGCAAAGAGAAAGCTCAGTAGACCTCATTCATTGCATTTGATATAATAGGGAAAACTCAATCTGGTCCCCAGCTTGGTATTTCTTGTAAAGGTCCTGGGGGAGGAATGATGATCTGTGTGTCTACACTTTACTTATTCAGTTCAGTTCTACAAAGGTTTATTAAGTGCAAATTGTTTGCACAGAACTCTGCCCTCATTGCAAGAGCTTGTCTTCTTCCTTCTTTGTTGTTGGTAGAATATCCCAAACTCTAATAATTTCTCTTTCCTCTAAGAATAACTGCTAAATGCTAAAATTTCAACATAGGGCATTTTGGAATACATTTTTTCATCAATGTGAAGAGGTTTATTACTATTTAAAAATAAATTTTATTGCTGTCTTTTGTTTTTGCGTATAATCCCCATAATCCTCCTACTTTATAACTCCTTACAAGGAAAGCATTCCCTATAACATTAAAAAAAGAAGGGGTTAAAACATCATCAAAACTATTCAATATATTGAAAAAAATTTAACACTACCTACAAGGTTCTATTTAAACCCTATTCCTATTTACATTTCCTTATTCCTAATAATAGTGATGGCATCCTTCAGAGGTATCAAACATGGTGCCTAACTTGAAACACTCCTGATTAAAATGTAATTGCGAAATATTTAAGAAAATAAATGAAAGTACAACAAAACAAAGATAATGTTAATATGTGGTTTCCTAAGTCACTAGGTGGCTCTGCTGGGATCCATACATACGGATTTTTGGCCTCTGTTTCCACCCGTATTTGACACCACTGCTGAACTGGAAAGCACATTGACTTTAGAATCACAAGACCTGAATTCAAAGCCGGCCTCTCAAGTTTACTACCTGTGTCACTAAGATTGGACTAGATATCTCCTGAGCCTTCTTCCAGCCTTAGATCCTTTGGCAATTGGTTGATTTATTGATTGAATGATTACATATGATATTACTAAGGCCTAGAGAAGCTAAGTAGCATACTCAAGGTCACAAAGCTTGAGTCAGGAAGAGAATGACTTCTGACTACTACATAGGACTCCTTTCATCTCTAGTTCTATGATCCCATGCCACACAGGTAGTAATTAAGAGAGCCAAGATTCAGTTTCAGGGGTTGTGACACCAAGTTTATACATCTCTGAGTTTTTTTCTTATTAGGATAGGCGTATCTGCCCTGCCAACCTGAAGGATTCTCATGACACCAGTGAAATAATAAATGGAAGAGTACTGTGTAAACTGCAAAACAATCCATCAGTATGAGGCATTTATTATTTTATCACAGCCATCATTTATACTGCTTTGACCACCTAGCATCACACCGAGGCCTTCTACTCATGGTAGAAATGAATGCAGGTTTTTGTCTATAGAACTTCCAGAGTTGAGCAGGAGATTCTTTTATTACCTGCCTAGGAGATATCTTTTTCCTCAGGGTGAGAGGGTTGCTGAAAAAAATTTACTATTTCAACTACCTCATCTATTACTACAAAGATCAATTTTGCATCATATACAAGGTAGCCTTTTGTTTTGGTGGTTTCAGACTTAAGGGATTTCTCTTGCATTGCACCCTATTGAGTTTCTGGAATCTTTGTTACTTCATTGAATGCCAATGTATGCAGAGAATGCTTACGTTTAATGGAACACATGCTTTCATAACCTTTCAGATCAATTCCAACTATGTTTTGAAGTGAAGAACAAGTGCTGAGCCTGGAATGTTTATATCCTTAAATAATCTACATGGAAAACGTTCAGAGAGCCCTAGCAAAACTGGAACAGTCTTCACATATACACATGGGAAGATTTAAACTGAGTTGAGCCTTAGGTGATTGAACTGCCTCTTAGGTCAAAGTTGATTCCAATCTTTTCTGTGCCCAGGAGCTACCTCCTTGATGCCTTTATGGGGACATGTGCCTGTGTTCATCAGCGCTCTACAGATGATTGTCAATTATTTGCCAGCATACTGTGATTCTCATGGGAAAGCGCAAAGTTAAAGCAATGATAAAATTAGGATTCAGGAAGGAAGTGTTAAGAGAAGAGGTTTTTGTGTGAGTTTTTATTTTCCTAAGTGTTCCTCATTTGACAAGTCAATGGAGACCTGGCTTAGAGTCTTTGACCAGAAAATGAGGAGAGCAAAGCAGGTGTCCTCATAGCCTGACCTAGCTCTCACAACTACTTATTGTGAGGGCTGTAAAAGGTCATTGTGCTTACCAGCTGCAGAGGGCTTCTCTTTGCTTCCCCTCCTGTGGGCAGATTGAGTTCTGAATTTGTGTGTTGATTTCTAAAAGCCCTGAATGGGCTCAGCCCTAATTGCCAGGCTAAGGTTCTGAAAAGTTGGCTGTGAATGGACTCCCCTCTCTGCTATTTAACTTGCTTTGTCTTGCTTCCAGCAGACCAGCAAAGACAGGTTGAGACTTTACCCGTGCTCACTGATGGGGATAAATAGAAGCTTGGAATGTGAAGTTTTGATTCTTGGGTGCTATGTAAGAGCAAGAATGGTGTATATTATTATTAACTTTGCTATTACAGCTTGTCTTAACTGAAAGTCCATTTGAAGAGCTAGATATGCAAAGGTTTTAAAGATATACAATAGCCTTTTCATACCCAATAGTTAGGAAGAATAGAGGGAGGGAAGGACACTGCAAAAGAAAAAAAAAGTGACTGTCAGATTTGTATTTTCTTATTTTCATATATCTTTATCTATATAGCTATATCCATATATTAGATAACTAAAGATAAAGGCAATAAGGAGGATTTTAATTGTTTCCATTACCTTCCCTTATTTGTTTTGCCTATCAAGGATACAATGAACAGGTACTTTGTAACTATCAAAATATTTTATTTGAAAAATAAAATTGAGCCAGGTAGGTGGCACAGTGAGTAGAGCACCGACCCTAGAGTCAGGAGGACCTGAGTTCAAATCCAGCCTCAGACACTTGACACACTTACTAGCTGTGTGACCTTGGGCAAGTCACTTAATGCCAATTGCCCTGCCTTCCTTCCTGAAAAAAAAAAGAAAAATAAATTTAATGAGCATTGAGCTAAACATGGGCTAATAAGGAAAAATGACATTTTCCGTTTCAGCTTATGAATTAGTTTTCAAAGGGATTCATTTTTTATTAAGATTAGATTTAGAAAGCATTACTTAATATCCTAATTTGAACCATCCATATGTGTGTGTCAATAAGTCAATAAATATGTAAGTGCCTGCTATGTACCAGGACTATACTAAGCACTAAGAATTAAAGGAAAAATAAAAGAATCTTTGTCTTCAAGTCTAATGGGGGAGAAAACATATAAACGCATATGTATAAACAACTTGTATACAGGATAAATTGGAAATAATCAACAGAGGGACAGCCCTAGAATTAATTGGAATCAGGAAGGTTTCCCATTTGTATCACCAATGCAATAATAATGGCAGCTGCTATGAATATGCTGACATATTTCCAGGTTCGAATCACAAAATATAACAGACTCTCTTCATTGAAGATGAAACCAAAACATTTATTCAAACACCAGGAAGCCAAATCCATCATAGCAATAAAGAAGTCTACACACATTACCAATGCTGGCGGCACCACCATCCCGAAGCCTTCCCTCCATCAAACCTCCCCAAAAACAAGTTCCCTTAGGCAAAGTGCCCCTCTCTCACCCAGCTAACTGCTCTGCTCTCTCTTTCTGCCTCCTCTCTCTCTCCCAGCTTCACCACACTCATACTTCCTGCTCTACCCCTTCCTGTTACACCTGTTCAACAAACTCCTCCCAGCACAAGCTCCATGTGACCCAGGCATATGTGAGTCAGAATTCCATGTGATTCTGTCTCAAAGCAGGTCATATAGGCCTATTAGTGGATGGGAAAGATTTTCCCATTCCCATTAACATAACACTGTTGAACAGGAAATTTTCCCTGTGATTAAAGGAAGCCAGGATATAGAGATGAGGAGGGAGAACATTCTAGGCATGGGAGACAGCCCATGAAAATGACAAGTCAGGAGATGGCATGTCAAAGAAGAGCAAGGAGGCCAGCGTCACTGGCCCACAGGGTAAATGGGATGAGAATTATAAGGAGTAAGAAGACTGGAAATATGAAGGGGGAGGGGTCAACTTTGGATCTATTATTTCACTCTCGTGGGGAACTCCAAGCATCAAAACTCCTACCAGGGCAAATTAGTGAATGCTTTCCTTTGACTTACTGCCCTGGTTTCTTGAGGGCACTGGAAGGTTAAATGATTTGCCTCTAGTCACAGAACCTCTAATCCAGGTCTTCCTGACTCCAAAAACCAGATCTCTGTCTTCCATTCCATGGTGCTTTTCTATGTTTTAGTATTTACTGCAAATTACATGATAACTAGTACATATATTTTACCTACTATTCATTTCATAATATTTCATGCACACTTTTGCATCTTTGTTTGGTAAAACGATTTTCAATATGTTTTCAGTTTTTTTGCAGTGTATGAATTAATATTAATGAAAAGTTCAAGCTGTTTTCTTTTCCCTTCTCTAACATCAAGGAAAGATAAATCTGTAAACCTTGCTTTTTTATTTGTGTTTTAAGTAGTTCTTTTTTTGAGAATGATTATTTTATTATAGTACATAAATAAGATTTTCATTATAGATATTTATCATCAAATGAGGTTAGAAACAGCCATATTGTACTTTGAAAAGTGAGTGATAGAATTCTTGCTATAATACCTGAATTATAACATGCATGAAAATAGCTTAAGATAAAAAGAAAACAGATAAAATGTAAGATCTCAGCTCTCTGATTTTTTTCATATTAAACCTTGCATATTAGTCATGTTGTAAAGAAGAATTAGAACCAATGGGAGAAACCATGAGAAAGAAGAAACAAACAAAAAAGAGAGAGAGAACAAATAATATGCTTTGATCTTCATTCAGACTCCATAGTTCTTTTTTCTGGATATGGACAGCGTTTTCCATCATGAGTCTTTTGGAGTTGTCTTAGATCCTTGAATTGCTAAGAAGAGATAAGTGTATCAAAGTCAGTCATTACGCAATGTGGCTATTACTGTCTATGATGTTCTCCTGCTTCTGCTCACTACATTCTGTATCCGATGAATTTCCTATAAGCATCAGATGATTCAATGAAGAGCTGCTCAAAAGCATGATTTTCTAATGTTAATGTACAAAAGCATAAGCAAAGTTGAATTTTGGTAGAATCATTCAGACAGACTTTGCTAGTCTTTCTCATCATATTCCATTCATTTAAGTTTTAATGAGGTGGTGTGACACTGTATAAAGAACAGCGACCTAAGAATCTAGAGATCTAGTATCTAATTATGGCCCTTTTATTATTAGTTTGGCCTTAGCCAACCTTTTATCTATAAAACAGACATAATTATATGTGCCTGTATCTACTATACAGTGCTATTGTGAGAATCAAATGAAGTGAAAAGCTTGGAAAAATTTAAAGTGCTATATAAATATAAGAGGCTGTTAAATGTCGAAGAGCTTGATAATAAATAAAATGTGAAGCATAAAGAGCAATGAAGATTGAATCATTTTTATAAATAAAATTTAAAATATTTTGCATCGGTGACAGGTTTTTTATAATAACTGAGAGAAGAAATAAACTTTTATAGAAAGATGAATAGATCATGTAAATGTCACCTTACCATTTAGATATAAATATATACACGAGTGATACTGAGAAAATTCAGAATGAGAAAATATGCCCACTAAGGACTTTTAAGATTATTTTTGATCCAATTATGCTTAAAAGAATGCTACATTAACAACCAAATATCCCATACAAAGAAACAAAATATTTATTCAATGAAGACATTCAACTAACCTCTAATTATTTAGTTCCCCTAAAACAAAAACTATCCCAAGTGATTGTTTAAGAAGGACAGTAATAGACCAGAGTATGATCTGATTTTTTAAAAAAGCTAAAAATAGGCAATTACCTTATACAAATGAGGTGAAAGAACTGACACAGTAGAACTACATTGGAGAGGAGGGCTGGTAGTTCTAGAAACCCACTTTGATCTGGAATGGGTTCAAGAGGGAATATTACTTATATATCTAGAAGGCTATAAAATCTTCTAAATTC
>CM053622.1:280008462-280037630 GCA_028646595.1 Phalanger gymnotis
CTTTATTGAATTTTCTCCCTTGACCCTGTCTCTTTTCGAAAGTGTTTGTTTTTGATTATCTTCATCCCCATCTGCCCTCCCTTCCATCATCCCCCCTTTTTTTATCTTCTTCCTCCTTCTTTCCTGTGTGGTAAGATACACAACTGAGTATGTATGGTATTCCCTCTTCAGGTCACATCTGATGAAGGCAAGATTCACTCCTTCTCCCTCACCTGCCTTTTCTTCTCTTATTCCTCTCTCATCCCTTATTCATCTTTAGCTCATCCTATGCCCACTCTCTCTCTCTCTGTATATATATATATATATATATATATATATATAATATATATATACATACATATATATATACATATGCATACACACATATATATGTATATATATACATATACACACATAAACATATATATACACGTACATAAATATATATACATATACACATACATATACACACATGCATATTCCCTTTAGTTACCCAAATATTGAGGTCTCATGAATCATACACATCGTCTTTCCATGTAGGAATGTAAACAAAACAGTTCAACTTTAGTAAGTCCCTTGTAATTTCTTTTTCTTGTTCTTTTTCTTGATTACCTTTTCATGCTTCTCTTGATTCTTGTGTTTTAAAGTCAAATTTTCTATTCATCTCTGGTCTTTTCACTGAGAAAGCTTGAAAGTCCTCTATTTTATTGAAAATCCATATTTTGCCTTGGAGCATGATATTCAGTTTTGCTGGGTAGGTGATTCTTGGTTTTAATCCTTGGATGCAAGTTTTCTTGTTCTCCTTCCCTCTCTTCTTCTCCCCTCCCCTCTCTGGTCTTCTTTTCTTTATTTTGTTTTTTCTTTTTTGTCTAAACCTGCAATTTCATTGGTATAGGGGAACTTCTAGTATAGAAATTTACTCTATTTGTTCAAATCAGCAAGCACTTTGCAACTTTGACTCTTAGAATTACCTGGATCCAAAAAAGGTTGTGTCTAGGCCAAACAGAGCATTTTATATTTGTTGCTGGAGGTAATTGGAAGCCTACTGGTATTTGTGGAGTGGAGAAATGTGTGTGACATGATCAGACTTGGGTTTTTGGAAAATTATTTTAGTGGCTGAATGGAGGGTGGATTGGTGTGGGGAGAGACTTGAAGCAAGCAGACTCACAGGTAGGCTATTGCAGTAATTAAGATGTGAGGTAAAGAAGGCTTGTACTAGAGTGGTGGCAGTATCAGAGGACAAAGGGGGAATATATTTAAGAGATGTTGCAAAAGTGAAATCAACAGGCCTTGGCAACAGCTTGGATATAGGAATGGGGACAGGGAAAGAGATAATGAGGAATCCAAGATGATTCCTAGATTCTAAGCCTGAAGAACTGGGAGGATGGTATTGCCCTCCACAGTAATAGGGAACGTATTGGGGAGACAGAATTTAGGCGGAAAGATAATGAGTTTTGTTTCCTACGTTCTGAGTTTAAGATGTAACAGCAAGCACCCTAGCATACCCAGGATGGCCTGCTAGCCCAATTTCTTAGATCTGCTTAGATAGCTTTTTAAGGGGTCAACAGTCTTCTTTAATTACATTAACTAGTTCAGGAGAAAAGTCATAACTTCAGAGAAAATACAAGCAGAGAAAATACAGAGAAAAGATATAAGCAGAGAAATTAGCACAGACCAATAGACAGGGCTCTGGCTACCTGAATCAAAACAATATTGTTATACACTTTACATACACCACTGGATCAAGGCAGCCTTTACATCTAAGTAGTTGGGGGGTCTGAACATAGGCTACTCAGAGTCTCAACCAGGAAATCAAAAGATCCTTCTCATAACTGAACCCCCAAAGCAAAATACCAACTCAGAGAATATATATACTTCTCAGGGCCAGAAGGCATCACAGCCCTCATGACTTAGTGCCTAATCAACTTCATACCAAAGGTATGGAAGCCTTCCTACTAGCAAGCTTCCCCTAAACAAGCTTCCATTAATGGGCTCCACGTGAGGCCTATTAATAAGTAGGGAAGGTCTTTTTATCCCATTAACGTTACAGATATCTACTGGACATCCAATTCAAGGTGTCTAAAAGGCAGTTGGAGATGTGAGCTTGGCGGTCAGGAGAGAGACTAGGTCAGGATAAGCAGATTTGAGAATCATCAGCATAAAGATTGTAATTAACCCATGGGTGCTGATGAGATCACCAAATGAAGTAGTATAGAGAGAGAAGAGAAGAAGTCCCAGGGCAGAACCCTGTGGGATGCCCACAGTTGGAGGGCAGGATCTGGAGGAGGATCCAGCAAAAGAAACAGAGAATGAGTGGTCAAATAAGTAGGAAAAAAAGCAGGAGATAGTGTTGCCCAAAAACTTAGAGAGAAGAGAGTATCAAAGAAGAGTGATCAAAAGAACCAAAGGCTGCAGAGAAGTCAAAGAAAATGGCCAGTAAGTGTCAGAGGCAAGACTTGAACCCAAGTTTTCTTGGTTACAAAATGGGCTGTATCCATTAGACCACAATGCCTGGTGCGTACGTGTGTGTGTGTGTGTGTGTATACATCCATCTGGAAAGGAAAAAAAAAACTTTATTTCAATTTGTATCCTTACTTCCTTTCTTTTTTTAAGAAAGCCAGGTGAAAAATCTTAATTAATGGTCTATTACAGAACTATTGAGAATTAGCTGTGTAAGTGTTGTCATTAAGAATAACATCCTGTGAATTGTTCAAGGGCTCTACAAAAGAGAATTTATTAGCCCTCATGTTGGAATCCACTCTGATTACATAATAGCTCTTCACCAAAATGACAACAAAAAACAATATAAGATACACCCTTTGATCCATTTTATTCTTACTTACAAAAATTCTGGATATAAAAAACTATGTCTTTAAAACATAGCCAATTTTCTTGAGTAACAAAGAGATCACGTTGAAGGATGTTCTATTATCTTCCAATTCCTCAGAACCAACCTACAGACATGATTGAAGGCAGCATATCACCTGGGATGTGATAAAGTGCAATCTGGAGCCACAGCAGAAGAGTTTTTGAAGTTCAGGTCAACACAGGATATTCATCAACTCCTCAGAATCATGAATTGTTTCTAAGGACATCTCATAGGGTGTTCCAAGTCTTGATAGATGATTCCAGGGAGTAGTAAGATGGTGATGGATGAATTTAGAGATGTCACATGTCATTCCACAGCAAATAATTATATTTTTTCATAATCATCTAATGAGAACAGATTATCCAAATGTTACATATCCAGACATGTTAGTCAATACATTGTTTCTTTGTTCAGTTTCTGATAGATTTATGGAAATAACTTCTATATTCTCTTACTGTACCTATTTAATGAAAGTCTTATGTCAGATAGCATATAACATAATTCATAGAATCATAGAAACTTAGAGAACGAAAAAACTTTAGAGACATATCTCCTCTCCATTTTCTTCATGAAGTATCCCTCTAGCCTGAAAACCTTCAGTGAAAATGCAATTTATATAGTGCTACCTCACATCAGCACCTTCTAATGGAAACAGCTGTAATTGCTGGAAGGTTCTTCCTTAAATTGAGCCAAAATATATTTCCTTTTAATTGCCACAAATTTTCACACTTGCCGGATGTTAGATTGGAAAGGGACCTTGAAGATCATCTGCTTTAAAGGCGTCAAACATGGAGTTTGCTGGCCACATGTGGCCCACAATACTTCCAATTATGGCACAAATTAGATTAAAATCTCATAGAGAATTATTTAACAACATGAATAAAAAACAATAAAATATAGATAATATTAATATGTGGTTTTCAAGGTCAATATTTGGCCTGCAAGGATCCTTATATATGGCTTAGCAGTGCATATTTCTATTTGAATTTGATACCATTGATAATTTTACGGGTGAGGAAACTAAAGCCTGGAAGAGGGGAAGGGATGTGTTTCACATAGCTATTAAGTAATAGAGCCAGGATTTTGTTATGATTGAAATTAAGGCAAACTGAGGCACAAAGTTCTGTGTATATTCAATTTATTGGTAAGGCTAGCAATTACTGATAAAAAGGGTTCTCTCAATTCCTCAGTCAGTCAAAAGACCATGAGGTATGCCTTACTGGGCCTTCATATAGTTTTGAGAAATACAAGAGAACAAAGAACAGAAGCCTAAAACAACATGATTGGTTACAAAGTCTGAAGTAGCATAGATGATGGAAAACAATATGAGTGGATGGAAGCCAGGAATGCAGGTCTCGAAATAACCCCTTTTTTCATCTTGTTGCTCATTGGTAAGTGGTCCATCTGCATGATTAGATTCACAGTGATGACAGTATAGACTTTCTTGAAGGACAGCAAATGTTGCTGTCATAGCAGCATAACATAACAGACTTCCTGGTGCCCACTTGCATCTTGCAAGGCTTGTTAGTAAGATAACAGATCTCCCTTAATTCTACATGACCAGTTAAGATGTATAGAGACAACGTATTTCTTCTAATTAAGGTTATTTAGAGGACAACTTAACTCAGAGAGGAAAGCTGAACTTCTGAACTTAATTCAGAGACAAAGAAACATGGCTTAGGTAATTTCACAAGAAACTGGGGCTAATACAGAATAAAATCACTTACAAAATAGAATCAGAATCAATTTGATTTTCTCAATTTGAGCCCAGATCTTTTGACTTAAAGTCTTTCACGCAGTCCTGCTCTCTGGGACTGTGCGCATGAAATCCAATGCCTAGTTCTGCACCATAGTCCGTCCTTCTATCCCCCTAGTCTTTTCATTCACTTTCCAACCATTTTCCTTATATAGCTAGTGTGAGGAAGTATGTAAAGTATCCAGAGGCAGTGTCAAAAGTTCAGGGCGGGTAGGGGCAGGGGAAGTCAGGGAGAGAGTAAAAGAGAATGTACTCTGATTCTTATCTCTTATGTGTTTATGTAAATATGTATTTGCACCCTGTTCCCATTCAATAGACATTATATAATGTCTAATTGATAATAATTAGCCAAGCATTTCACATTGTCCATCTTCTATCTGGTTAATCTGTACAGTCAAAACGAGAAATATTTTGTTTTACTGTTAAAAGAGAAACTACTTGAGATCTCTTCCTGCCATGATGGTCTCCCAACTTTTATTCATAGTCTGATAATTTTATTTTTCCCATAGTTATATCTAGTTACTTTCTATTGGCATTTAAAGGAAAGGGAAAGGGGAAGGTTTGGTATTTGAGTCTAGTGGAAATATTTTATAACCAAATTATCATGTGGCCATTTTCATTATTTTCTTTTCCCTTATATAATGTTCCTCATAATAGATTTAAATAATAGAAAGCCCAATTGTCCAAATAGAATAAGTGTCATCTTTTGGGATACTGGTTTCTTAGGCAATGCTTCCTAAGGATGAGTGATCATGTAGGACAATAACTACAAAAGGCCAAACCATCATGGATGGGTCAATAATCACTAAGTATTAGTCTTCATATGGATTAATCACAGAGACAGTTTCACTTCTAACTGATGATTCTTTCCTTAGGAACATAGAGTGCTCATTACCAAGAGTCATTATCAAACTGCTTAGTGTTACATTAGGACCAATAGGAATTTTTTAACATTCACTTTTAGATTATAAATATTTAGTTTGAGTAGGAGAAATAATTTAGTGATGAAGCATCTTCATTCTTCTATGTATTGCAAGTGTTAGAGACTTGCATGGAAGTTTCTAAGCTCATATCTAATGAGGATCAATATTTTATAGTGAGCATACAATTTTCTCCTGCCCCTTTAATGAAAAGATAAAAGTCTTCCTGAAAAATTTTGCACTAGGAAAAATGATCCTTCCAATTTGCTGAATCTAAACTAGTAAGTTTAATTTTTAAGAAAAAAAATTACAAGCCAATAAATAGGCTAATATTAATTTCAGTTTTATACATATCAAGTCATGGTAAGTATTAACAACAACAATAATAAAACATTGAACTTAGAATCAGAACACCTTGTTTCAAATCAGTTTTATTGTATGTGTGTCCTTGTTTATTGGAATATATAAGATCTAAGATCTCTTCTAGCTCTAAATTTTATAATGATTTGATCACATCTATAAAGGACTTGGCAGGTTACTAAGTACTTTGTTCACAATTGTGTGTGGCAGCTTGGAGGTGCTGCACTTAGATCTGGATTTGAGGCTTACCACCTAAACTTTGTGATCATGGGCAGTCACATAATTTCTCTGAGCCTCGATTTCCTCATAAGAAAATAGTTTTAGAGATAGAAAGGATCTTGGATGTCGTATCATCCAACTCACTAATTTTTCAGATAAGAAAAATAAGACCTCAGTTTCGCCAGTCCCCCTTTCCTGAAGTTGTTGGGAGCCATGAATGAGGTCATATGTATGAAATATTATGTGAACTTTATTCATTATAAATGTCAGCTATTAATACTAGTTTACCCAATTACTAATGAGAAAAAAAAATGATCCAAGACAATTTAAGTTTCTTGCCCAGGGTCATACAGCTAGTAAGTGTCAGAGCTGAGTCTTAACAGCTCCAAATTCAGTGCTCATTCAAATTCTACAGCTTCCTTCTTTCTGAGATCTATTTAGGTGCCAAGGCATCATATATTTTTTTAACATTTTATAAAGCCTGTAAAACGGCAATAATGTTGGTCGTTCTTTCACCTCTGCTCCCCCCATCCTCTGCACTGTCCTTAATCATTGCTCTATTAAGGCAAAAACAAGGAGAAAAAGATACTTCTGGTTCCTAAATATGCCTGGCTCTATTATTATGCCTATAAATTTTCTCTCTTTAAAAGTGAGGACTCACCACTTTATAGAAATAAATTCTGGAGAACTTCTGTAGTGCTATTTACACAGTGCTTGCCAGACTCTTCCTATGAAAAGTACTAGAGACAGTCATTGAGCAGAATGAGGATATGAATCATTTCATTATCATATCTTCTTCCAATATAAAATCAGTAAAATTAATTAATATTCCCCTCAGCATTTGGATTCATCTCCATTTTGAAGTGTTTGTAATCCACCATCACAGTGTGCTGCAGAACTAATGAAGTTAAAGCAATAAGCAAAAGTTATATCCTCTAACATTCTTACCTTTACCAGCTTCTTTCTTACTCCTGCCTTCTTGATGCATCCATTACCACCCTCAGTCCTCTGTGTTTTTAGGATCAGTGATTTTAAATGTCCGTTTTCATCTATCAAACCTCTGGTGAGTTGTCCCCTTGATTTTCTTTCATGGTGTTGGTTTCTGGTCCACTGCTTCCTTTTCTTTCTTCTAAAATGCATAAGTCTTCCTTCTCCTCATAAAACCTTGTACTTTAGAATCTAGAATAAGACAAAACAAAATATCACATGTAAAATATTGGGGACTTTGGTTTGTTTTGCAATTTCCAGTTTTCCATCCATGCAGTTAAAGTGTAATGGAAATAAATAACTGGATATAGAATCACAAAACTGAGGTCCATGACCCAGTTCTGCCACTTACTATCTTTGTGAAGTAGGGCAAGGTATCTAACATCTCTGTGTGTTTGTTTTCTCATCTGTAAACTAAGAATGGTAGTTGCACTTTTGATCTCACAAGGTTTCTATGATAATCATGCAAAATGCTTTGAGGTGTGTTATGTAAAGATGATCTATTATTTGTTTTTATTCATCTAACAAACTTTTTTTTTCTATCTGCAAAGGCCAGATGCTGAAGGAGAAAAAAAAGATATCTTTTTGAGTAGTTACAGCAGAGATGTCAAACACTTGCCATTGCAATCAGCAATTCTTCTAAGTATGATGCAACCAGATTAAAATGCAATTTGGAAATATTTAACAAAATAAATCAAAATACAATACAGATAATGTTAATATTTACAACCAAAGTTCTGAGAGTTCATAGGAAGGAGAGAATACTTCTGCATGGAGGAATTAGGGAGGATTCATTAGAGGGATTCATAGCACATTACCTTCGTATTAAAGAAACAATAGGATTTTAAAAATAGAATGAGAATAGATTTTAGGAGTAGAGAATATCATGAACTTACAGATATGTTCAGGATGTAAGTTATGCAACTTGCACTCTTGAAATATTTGTTGATTTGTTGAATTTGGCTAGAAAATAAAGGTAAAGAATGTGATGTAAGGCTGGAGATAAGGTTATAAAACAAATGAGGGCTTTGATTGCTAGGGTAAGGAGTTTGGATTTTATCCAATAAGTATTGGGAAGCCATTAAAGGTTTTTGAGAGAAAATGTAGAATGATGAAAGAGATGGTTATGGATGATTAGGTTAGCAAAGGTGTGTCATGCCACATAATGTACTAGCTGCTATGATAGAATACAGAAAACATATGTAACATAGTGCTTGCCCACAAAGGGATTCTGATTTAGTTTGAGACAATATTAACATGCACAAAACAACAATAAATAACTCAAAACAGTTTATGATTAAGGGTCAGTTTGTTTGGAATAGACATTAAGTGTTGTAGAAGTTTAGAATAGATGTAAATGAATGAGGACTGGAGTAGTCTGCAGAGCCTTCCTGGAGGAGGTGAGGCATGTTTAGATCTTCAGTGATGGGTAAGATCTGGATAGACAGAGGGGAAAGAGGAAAGCACTCTAATTCTGGACAATAACAAAACCAAAGAAGCAGTGATCGAGTGTGTCTGTGGGACAGGAAACAGGCAAATTTGACTAAAATGTGTCCTCAGGAATAAAGACAAATTCATTTGAATAGGGAGAGTTTTATTCTTCTCTCTGAAATGAAATACATAAATGAAAACATTCATAGTAAGATGTAACTGTTAGCCGTTTCTACTCGTATGTCCTGAAAAAGAAGCAGCATAGGATTCATCTTCACATCAGCAAAAGATAGGCAAGAAGTTTCTGACTATAACAGGAGTGTACCTCAGAGTTAATATATCCGTTGTTGTTCACTTTTTTCAGTCCTGTCTGACTCTTCATGACCTCATTTGGAGTTTTCTTGGCAGAGATACTGGAGTAGTTTTCCACTTTCTTCTCTAGCTCATTTTACAGATGAGGAAATTGAGGCCAATGGGCTTAAGTGACTTACCCAAGGTCACCCAGCTAGTAAATATGTGAGTCCAGATTTGAACTCAGGAAGATGAATCTTCCTGACTTCAGGCCCAGCACTCTACCTACTGCACTACCTCACTGCCCTCAGGTTTCCTAGTTCCACTTAAACTTTCAGACAGTGAGTTTTCTCATCTGTAAAAGGGAGATTATAATATATCTATTACTGTGACACAAGGTTATTATAAGGCTTAAATGACATAAGCACCCGATGAATGACAGCTATTATTAATTTGGAATGAGGAATTGGTTTGCAGTTGAATAAGACAAGTTCAGCTTTTGACATAGAGAATTCAACATTGCGATCAAATAAATATCCAAGGGATACTTTTACAACTTATATGAGAAATAAAAATATAAGAAAATGGACAGAGAGAAAACAAGTGGACATAGATCATTTATTTGAGAATTCAACAAGGCACATGACTTTTTCGAGTATACCATGTATCCTCAACTGGCTAACTGGTTGTAATACCGTGGGATTAGAATAAAATTACTTCAGACCAGACCCAAGGTCTAATGCTGGTGAGGTAAGTTCTAGTCTGCTTGCCATTGTACAAACAATCTGGAACATCACACTTAATCCAGAAAAGTGCATATGATCTGACGTGGTAGAAGCACATTGGATGACTAAGCAACACTACCTTCTTTGAAGTATGATTTAAAATTGGAAAATGAGTGGTTTTATATTGATCTTGCTAGCTTTTTTGCCATTTCTAAGGAAAATGCTATTGATTAAAAAAATAAGAAAATTAAAGTGATCTCTGTTAAGGAGTTTGCTAATTCGGGACTTCAAAAAATGATATTGTTTTGAGTATTTTTAAATTTGACTGATATCTTTGATTTTATTAGCCACATTTCCCAAAATATTCTTCCCATACATATTCTCAAAAGTTTAACAGAGAGCAAAAAAGAAAAAAACCAAAACAGTTCCATAAAACTAGCCAGTCTAATGTTATATAAGAGGCATGGAGGCCTAATGGAAGGATCATTGGCTCTGGGGTCAGAAGGCAGAAATCCTGCCTCTGATGCTTACTACTTGTGTGGCATGGGGTTGGGTTAGTCTTTCTGACCTTTGGTTTTCTTAGTGTAAAGTGAAAGGCTTGGTAAATGAAGCTCCTTCCTGCTCTACATTTATGATTCTAGATGAAGAGCTCTGTTCCCATAATTCCTCAAATGTTTTGCAAAGAAGAGAAGGAAATGACTTCTATCTCTTCTTGGGAGCCAAGAATTGGTATATGAAGGCATTTGGTCTCCTTTATTTTATTTTATTTTTCATGTTTTTAAAATAGAAAAAAAAATCTTTCAGATCCCATAGAGCACTTTTCAATTCTATTGGTCCTCTTAGTTCTTTGGGGGGGTGGCGCAGAGGGGTGCTATTGGACTATTACCAAAACTAAGGAATCAGGAAGATTTGATTTCAAATTATCTTTCTGTCACTTACTAGCTCCGTGGCTGTGGGCAAAATCACTTAACCTCTCTGAGTCTTAGCCAGCTCTCTAAGACTGTACTTCATGGATGTTTTTCAATCTAATGAGGAGGAAAGAGTTCCCACAATAATCTCCCAAATCCACATTAACAAAATCATAGGCCCTTAAATATTAGATATGTTCTTAAAATATTTCCAAATATTGGTTTCCAAAACAAAAACCAAAACACAAGATAGATGCGTAATCTTACTTTAACTCTCAAGTATTCTTCAGTGGTAATATTTATCCTACAATGCTAAGAAATATATTCTGCATAATATACTTAAACTACAAAGCTTGTTTCTCAAAGAAACAATTTAATATGTAATCTCAAGGTCGTTGCTTCACTTCATCTCTACTGAGTTTCTCTTTAACAGCACAGTATGATTAAAAATAGATAAAAATGGCTAAACAATGTAAAACCACATATTTTTTCATGACTGTATATTTTTTATTCAGGGAATATAGGCATATTTTCTCTTCTAATTTTTTTTCTTTTAATCTCTATCAGCCTTCAAAGGTAACTTTGACTTAAAAGAACATTTACTTTAGTTTCTTTAGTAATTATAGACTTGTCTACTAGTGTTTTAATTAAACCTTATAATGATTTCAACATTCAGTCTATTCACACTATGCTTTAAAATCACTAAAATTAATCACAAACCTGCCAAATGTTATTTCGTAAATTCATCAACGTCACCTACTCCATTTATTATGTAATATCTTATATAGGTGTCAGTTTTAACTACTATAAGAGGTTGAATGGTGGGTATATATCGTGTATTTACCTCACAATAGTTGCAATAACCAAATTGTATTGCTGACAACTATGACATATTATAAGAGACAGCATCATGTAGTAGATAGGAAGCTCACCTTCGTGTTAGGAAAACCTTGGTTTGAGTCCTGCTGCTGACACGTTTTAGCCGTGTGACCACAGACAACTTATATAACCTCTCAGTTTCCTGGGAAACTCTGTGAGAATATAGATTACAGATGAGTCGTAGGCTTTATACTAGATGTTTGATGGTGATAGTTCTAACTTTGTAAATTCTAGTTGTAGCACTGACTGTTCATCTGTCATCCCTTACTTTCACTACATAACCAGCCTACTTCCTTTTATTATCATACATATCTTTAATTAGGCATTTTATAACAACCTTCAATCATGTGTAGTGTAGCCTATTCATATTCATTCCTTTTTATATTATCCCTTAGGTCAACTGTAGTCTTAATAATTTTAATAATGTGGTATTCCATGACTCATAGCCTCATAGTGTTCCTGGGAGAATATTCACATTAAAATCATGGTCTTTCCAACTTAGTGAGCAGCTCAAGATTGCCAAAAAAGAACACATAGTTTTCCAGCTTGGTGGTGTAGTGGATAGAGTGCCTGACCTGGAGTCAGGAAAACCTGAATTCAAATCCTGCTTCAGACACTTACTAGCTTTGTGAACCCTGAGCAAGTCATTTTACCCTATTTGCCTCAGTTTTCTCATCTGTAAAATGAGCTGGAAAAGGAATGGCAAGCCATTCCAGTAAATTTGCCAAGAAAACCTCAAATGAGGTCATGAAAAGTGGGACACAACTGCAACAAATGAACAGTAACAAAATGTTTTCCAAGTGGTATCCAACCTAATTTTTCTCCATTCATTTCTAACCTCTGTTCATGATCTATCCAAAGTAACTATCTAACCAAGATACTAACTCAATGTGTTGGCCACCCAACCACACCTCAGGATTTCAATATGACGTCTTCATCTATAGATTAGATAGATAACTAGGAGACAGAGAGAAATCATTCATGCCTTTTAGCTGTACTATGCCTCCCCTTTTCCAATTAGGATAATATTTTGCCCTCTCAAATGGTATTTAAATGACTATACAATTAGTTCTTTTACTAAATGCTTCAGCCTTTCCTGCATATGCTAAAGACCTGCAGCATAAAATTAGTTCTATCTTTGTTTGTTTTTTAAAGAATCAGATCTCTCATCATTAAAAAATACATTTAAATAAAAATTTAACCTCTAAAATGTTTTTCATTGTAGTTTTCACTGCAGTCTTTTTATTTACCTAAAAAAAATCCTAAGTAAATGTATAATGATTTCTTTTTCTTTAGAAAGGGATATTCTTTCTGTTTCTGTCTTTGTTAGCTTTTTTATTCACATAAATTTACAGGCATTAGTCAAAAAAATGGAAGATAAGAAGTAGCAGAGGCAAGCTACATCATAAGGACCAATGTGTTCTCTTGCTTGAATACACACACACACATACGTGTTAATTATTTGTCTGTAAAGGATGAATGCTTAGCTGTTGAACATTTTAGAAGCACGTGTGTGGTCTTAAATTCACCAAGTAGAGAACATGGAAGGAACACTCTATCAGATAAGGAAGGGAGACTTTGAGCTTGATTTTTAGTGGATTATTGTTGCCTTGGTAACATTCATTTAATATTTACTTGATTAGATACACCCCTGAGGCAGAAAAAAATGAAGCTTTTATTAAGCTATCAATCTTTTATCATTGATGTGTATAAAATGCATAAACTGGCTTGGCTAATTTTATTATTATTTTCAAAAAATTCAAGATGGCAGTGTGATGTATGAAAGTCAGTGAGGTATGTCAGAAAGATCTGTGAGTGGGTTCTATTGCCACCTCTGCAACTGAGATAAGGGAAGTCACCAGACCTTCATTTCCTTACATACACAATTAAGGAATTAGACATGAGGAGATTTTCTTTCTTACAGTTCTATGATTCTAAGAAATAAGGAAATTGGTATTCTTCCTACGATAAAAAGAATTAGACTTGTTGGAGTCTGCTTATTATGTACCTGGCCGTGAACTGCCTATCAGCAATGTAACATGACTTACCTTTCAAAATGAAAATACATGCCTACCATTTAATATTATATCAACTAAACAGAAACTTTTAAAAATAAAGAAGTTTAAAAAAAATGAAACAAAAATTGAACAAAGGCAAATATTCTCAATATGAAAAAAAATAATACTCTATTTCCTGGTTCTTCAAACCCATGTTTTTTCAAAATTAAAAAAAGTTATCTTCCCAATGGCACAGAAGATTTTCTATTTATATGGAGTCACTTGAGACTCCATGTTATATTTTGTACCATGAGTAGGACAAAAACAATGAAACTTTGGTATTTCACCTAACATTTAACAAAAGGATATTTACTTAGCCATAGAATAGGCAAGAATATTCCACAAGAATATTCAGCAAAGATGTTGTGTTAATTCTATTCAGTGCAGCTCCCCTATCTCTGCCTTGCTCATAGAGGTGTTCTTTGTGGCCTTTGTACTCAGGCACCAGGGACACATCCCCTGAAACAAATAAGTCTCCAAGTTGGTTTCAATACCTCTTAAGGAAAAGAAATAACCCCGCCCATATGAGGGGAGACTCTGGTAGATTTTATTCCTACAACAACAGACATTGGAGAAAATTCCCTAAAGAGAATGAATATAGGAATATAATTAGTATCACCACAGTGGTGGTTTATAATAGAACTTAGAAAAGCCAAAGGGAATAGAAATCTGAATAATTAATGCACATGTGCCTCTTAAGGAGGCCTCTACTATTGTGCAGTAGTCATTCATTCATTTACTTATTCATCCAACAAATATTTATACTCTTGCTTTATATAAGGTACTATGTGAAGGACTGAGGGGTCTACATATATGAATGACTTGACCTTGGAGAGTTTACAGTACAATAGGAGAGAAAGTCTATACAAAATATGCATTAAAGATGACAATGCAAAAATATCCATATCGGTCTTTAAATGTCAACAAACTAAGGCCTTTTTTTCTTTAATTTAATGAATGCCAAGTACTTGGTTTAATTGATCTCTATTTCCTTATCCCCCCACCTATCCTCTACCATCCACACATATACATACTGGTATTTTTCTTTTCAAATAATTCCTTTTTTTTGAAAGAAATAATTTTTACAGAAAATGTAGTCTGTAATTCATCAAACTTGGGAATTATTCAACTATAGACAATTGGAAATTTTGTTGTTTTTTTTTTTAAATCAGCTGCACATCCCTTAAGGGATGTATGCAGATAATAAGCCCCAACTGGTTCTTTTATTATATGACTTAAGGGCTCCCTGTGTCTGAATAACAAGCCCTTGCAGAGAAGTAACACAGATTGCCTCCCTGATGGATGGCATTGTCATTTGATGCCAAGTACAAATGACTACAAGTTCATGCTTTGTGAACCTCATACAAGATGATGATGTCTGTAGACTGTGAGAATGGCTTTGATTGAGAACATGCTTTTGAGCATTTTTGTTTTTTAAATGGAGATAATCCAACATGATTATGTTTGGATCAAACATGCTACTATTATACTTATCTGATAACAGTAGTATTTTTCCATTTATCTCTTCTAAAAAGTTATAGTGCCATTAAATTTACTATTTTTCTTTAAAAATAAACATAGCCTGACACCGCTGGGTAATAATAAGCCATTTTTTATATGGAAATAGTGTGATTGACCTTCATTCATTCAACAAATTTGCTTTGTATTGAGTGTTTAGAGCATTCAAAGTATTGTGATAATTGCTGGGAAGGATGTAAAGAGAACTTGTTAATAATAGAGGTGTCACTATGACAATGCCAGAGGCAAATATTAACTCAAGAAGTGTCACAGGGCAGTACAAGACAATACATAATTGATTGACCAATGAGCTATACAGGCAATAAGTGCTAATAGTTTCAAGAGGTGTAGGGGAGATCATTATGAATTATAATAGACCATTGCTCCGTGGTGGGGGAGGGAAGGGTAGGGATTGAACTAGGCTTTCAAAGATGAAAAGGATTTAGATAAGGCAGAGGAGAGAGAGTTTTAGGCTTGGATAACAACATGAGTTAAATCAGGATGTTCTGGATGCCTTTGGAAGCCGGTTAATAAACCCATCTGTGCCTTTAATTGTTTGTAAGTTGTGCTAATGGACTCCCATCAGCCATTCAGTCCCCTTTGCCAAGTTCCTCTTGTAACTGACAATGTCCTTTAAGAGAGAGTCAGTGTTGTCCAGAAGAACCTCATTCAAATCCCATCCCTGAAAGCTAACTACCCTCATCTGTAAAATGAGGAAACTGCGCTAGGTCAAGAATTAGCAAAATACCAACTGCATGTTAAATGTGGTCTACTGGCTTATTTATGCAGGCTACAAACTTAAGGATTTTTAAAAAATATTTTAAAATAAAGTTTTGTTGTATTTAAAAATGTAAAAACCTTTCTTAGGTCACTGCTGCACGAAAACTGGCAGAGAGCCATGTTTGACACGCTGTGGCCAACCTAGGTCTAGATGGTTTCTAAGAATCCTTTCAGCTTCAGATACATGACACTGTGAACTACTGGTGAAATTAAAAAACATATTTGTAACAATTGCTTGGTCAGGTATAATAAAGAACTTAAAAAATACTTCTGTGTTTTCAACTGCTTTGATAAAAATTAAAGAAGGTAAATATTGCATTAACTCAGAAAAATGCAAACTTTCAGAGTGTTCCTGGAACTTAATCTAAAGGGGAGCTTTCCTGAGATTTACAATCTGACACATTTTTTAATCTTCTGTTTCCTAGACATAGACAGAATAGGCAGCAAATTTGATCAGAGAGTACATATTATTTTGTTTTGTTTTTCTTGCATGTAAACTACCTGTTCAAAAAAAAAAAAATTGGCTCGTAACTCTCAACTCATTGTGCTGACTCTTACCAAGTAGCTACATTATAACTTTTATTCACAAAGCCTGGAATAACCTATGCTTTTTTTGGTAAGCGATCTTCTTATTCCATTCTACCAAAATTCAATGTAAAATACAATTACAAAGTTTAGGTAGACTAGTGTGTTAAGACATGTATACCTGTGTTATACACATAATAAAAATCATAGCATTCATTTTATTTTTAAATTGCATTATGTTAGAATAAAGTTACAGTACTATGGTGCCCACCCCTAGCAACAAAGCTAAACCATGTTCTTAAGAGATGGGGACACCCAAAGCCTACCACTCTGGTGCATTAATAATAACAATGATGTGTTGTTGTTCAGCCATTTCAGTTGTTTCTGACTCTTTGTTATCTCATTTGGGGTTTTCTTGTCAAAGATACTGGAGTATTTTGCCATTTCCTTCTCCAGCTCATTTTATAGATGAGAAACTGAGACAAATAGGGTTAAGTGACTTGCCCAGGGTGACAGCTAATAAGTTTCTGAAGTCTCAGGTTTGAACTCAAGTCTTCCTGACTCCAAGCCTAGCACTCTATCCAGTATACCACCTACCTAGCATTTATTTAGTGTTTTAAAGTTTGCAAAGCACTTTGTAAATATTATCTCATCATATCCTCACAACAATTCTGGGATTTAGGTACTATTATTATCCCCATTTTATAGATAAGAAAATGGAGGCAGACAGAAGATAAATGACACGCCCAGAGTCACCATCTTAGTAACACAGGATTTGAACTCCAAGTCTTCTTGACTATACATCTAGTAATCTATCCACTATGCCACCTTCCTTCATTAACAAGTTCGGGCTGTTTCAATCTTTCCTTTCTCCTTAAGGGAACAAGATTCAAAGTCTTTAAGACAAGCCCTTGAAGACTCCCAAATACCTCCTCATTAAAGCTGTCATACTCTCATCAACTCTGCTGAAGTCTTACTTCTCTGGCCTTCAAGTTACTAATTTGAGTCCTCAGACTTTCAGTACCGATGCTGACTTGTCTACTCCATTCAAAACCTCAGTAGCCTGACAGTCTGGTGCAGACATCTGGTAGCACTAGATTTCTAAGGGAAGGATGGAGAGGGTATGGCACAGAAAAATTGAGAAGTATGGCATTTGTAACCAGGGACCAGCTCAGTTCAAATACGGTACAAATAGCATGTCTGGCACATAAATACCTAATAAATGCTTTACCTAATCTAACATTACGAAAACTATGTAAGCTTGCTTTTAATTCTCCTATATTGTATAGACTCTTTTTTCCCAAAGACTTTTTGGAACCGTGAAAAAGATGATAATCAAAGAATCAAGGTCTTACAATCTTCATTTTGGCACTATAATGTACCAATCTGATTCCAACTGATTGCCATATTCTTTATGTGTAGCTAAAGGATAAACCTTCAGGTAATAAACTCATTGCAAATATTAATGGAAATCAATACAATCACCTCTAATCTAATCTCATTTGAACAGCTGTTGCTAAGCATCATGTATGAAGAGCATATTTTTTTTCAAAAGACATTTTCTATTTGAATAATGAACTGATAAAGTATTTTTTGATTATCAGTGATTTCATAGTCCTGGGAACTCTCTTCACTGATGCAGAATGTGCCCCCATCACAGATCATAAGTTGTTGGGCCCCAACATTTAAAATAAAAATGGCTGTTATTTACATGATCCTTTTAAGGTTTGAGCCTCAAAATAACCCTATGAGTTAGACCTTAAAGGTATTATTATTCTCATTTAACAGAAGAGGAAACTATGGCTCAAGTCACTTGCCCAGCATCAGACAGATTTTAAATGTAAAGCCAGGTCTTTAGACTCTAAATTCAAGGTTCTTTATACTACACTAAACTCCCTTTCCATGTTCAATTATATCCTTATTTCCAATTGTAGCTTATCTCCAACATCTGCTGCCTAGGATTAATGAGTAGAAGGATTCTTAAGCCAATATATACTTTAGTGCTCAGTGGAAAGGTGAGCATGGGTTAGGTTGTTGAAAATAAATTTGGGGCCAGAGACCTAAGTACTATCCACCATGAATACATAGTTTGGTTAATCCTACTATAGGCAACCTCCTTTTTATTTGTCCTCTTCTTTCCATTCATATAACCAATCTAGTTGATGCCCTCTCAGTGGACTATGGTAGTAGGCTCCTGATTTATCTCTAGGCCTTTAATCTATCCTTTTCCATTCCATTCTCTACATATCTACCAAGATAATCTTCCTAAAGCTCAAATAGGACCATTTCACTACCCTCCTCAGAAATCTTCAGTAGCTCTCAATTCCCTCTTGAGTAACATAGAGAATCCTCAGTTTGACACTTAATCCCTTCACATTCTGTCTCCACTTTTCTTTTGAAGACTTACTGTAATTTGTTGTTGTTGTTGTTGTTGAGTCCTTCAACACTTGCTGATCCCATTTGGGCTTTCCATTTCCTTCTACATTTCGTTTTACAGATAAAGTAACTGAGGCAAATAGGGCTAAATGGTTTGCCCAGGGTCATACAGCTAGTGTCTCTGGCCAGATTTGAACTCAAGAAGATGAGTCTTCCTAATTCCAGGCCTGGTACTCTATCCACTGCTCCCCCTAGTTGCCCCCTCCCTCCATGTACATAGTCATTCTTAAATAAAATCTTGTTGAATTGGGAATAGAATGGAATAGAACACAATAGAATAAACTTGAAGAAGACAGAAGGCATAGGCATTGTAGTAGTAAATATGGAAAATATTGAAACAAGAAAATGTGAAGTTTTTAATAGACAAATCCTCATTACAGATTTAAATTATTGTTAGAACCTGCCTATTAGTAGCAAAAATAAATATCAAATATAAATAAAAGGTGAAGATGATAAGGTACTGTATATATTAAAGTAGCTCTATGCAGCCCTCTTTCAAAAAGCACTCAACTCAGAAAATGGACAGAATGTTTGTATTGACAAATGTCTGTAATGACAAACCCTATCACCTAAAACAGTTTTCACCAGAAGAAGAGACAAGTAGACCAGATTGCTGCTCTGTCATCAAATAATCTGTTTTCTTAGTTCTAAATCATACTGATTGATTGACAGGACAGGAAAGAATGGTGAGATCATGATCAATACCATTTATGGGGTATAACCCTGCCAATGAGATCACAAATCCTTCATAATGATGGCTGTAGAAGAGATCATTGGATTTAATGACCTCAAAGATCCCTTCCAACTACAATTCTTAGATAATAAGTATTCCTCTATGCATTTTTGTCGAACTTTTAGGGACCATATTCATATTGAATGAATGATGATTATTATATGCCAAGAATTATGCTAAGTGCTAGGTATACAAATACAAAACTTAAGACAGCTCATGCCCTCAGGAAACTTACATTGTAATAGGGAAAAACACCACATATAGGAAAGTGGTAGACTGTAAGGGATACTTTTGTTTTGAGAATTTACAGCTATGGTGAAAGAAACTATACGTGAGTAAATAGACACATCATCTTTCTAGTAGTGTCAGCAGCATTGATTTTGATCATGCTTCCAAAAATGGACAGCAGAGGGAGATTGCAATGTTGGTAGATTAGGAAAAAAAGCACTTAAGTAATAGCAAGATACCTGGTGAGAATATAGCTGGGGAATAAAGTGAGGGATGGTTGGGGCTAGTTTGATGTAATGTGCATATGAACTACTCACCCAGACAAGAAAATAAGGGCCCCAGGGCAGGAGTTCCAGGGATAAAAGGGTTAATTTCTACTGGGGATGGACTCCAATTGCAGAGGTGATGTGATTGGCAAGATTTTGGAAGGGCAATAAAGTTAAGCATGATTGGAGGAAAACTGACATAGTGTGATCATTGCAATCATGAAGTGATTTTATTTCATCTTTAAAAAAAATTAAGTGAATGCATACCTATGATTTGCTTATTATTCCAAGGTGAAAATTAAGATAACATAATAGTGTAGCATATTGCAGGTATACTTATTTCCTTCTCTTTTCCCATCCCCACCATTCATATAACATTCTGACTCTTATAGGCTATAAATTAAACAACCACAATAATTTTAGCTGGCACTCAGCAAACAACACCTTGTTTTCCATGTTAAGCCTCTTCCTATAAAAATACATTATAAGCCAAATTTCCTTTTGAGATTTCACTACAGTGTTTCTCATTTCTCATACTGCATCACTATGACTTGTCAGCAGAGAAATTGTTGTAGCTTCATTTTGTCCACAAGGTTTCACATCATTAACCTTCCAGTGTCATTTTTACTATATGAGGAAAATGAATGTTCTGAAATTGGAGGCAAACATCACAGTATTTTGTATTAAGAAAATATATATCCAAAGTGTAATGGCCAGTATCCAGTACAGCCAAATATGCCACTTTAATAGAATATTTTGATATTTTATTCACATGGTAATATTTTTTTTTGTTTTTTCCTCAGTAAAGTCTATTTGTGAATATTCCACATTCTCAATATGAGATACAAAAACATGAATGAATGATTTTTGTCTCTCTGCAACTTAGAACGATACTTGAATTTTATTTTTACTTAATGTAATTGCTTCAGATTTATTTTGGTAAATGAATGTTTCTTGACAAAGGAATGCACATTATGGAGAAGCAAGTACAAATGGCAGCCTTAAAGATTTATTTTAATATTCCCTGTGCATGTTCCTCAAATGTCAGTTTGCTTGAAAATCTTGATGCACATCTATATAACATTGTCTTTTTTTAAGTTCTTGCTATGACATTTAAAGATTAAAATATTTGTATATTGGAGACCATTTAAATGATACAGAAAAATAGTCACAAAATCTGATCCCTCTTTAAATTGCTGTTTGGTTCAGGAAACTGCATCTTTCATTTACCAGACCTAAAATAAAACAAATTAGGTATACCAATCCTGAGCACATATAGAGTAGTCCTACCCTCTTTTTGCTTAACCCATACTTACCCTTTTCCTTTGATTATCCTGTGGTATTAAAAAAAAAAAGAACTTTCACTTTGAAAAACAATATTCTGTGACAAACATCTCTACCAGAGGGAAAGCAGCAGAAGGCAAAGAGTGTGAAACTGAAGTGCAACAAATTCATATCCATGATTTAGCTGGTTTTCAGAATTTTTTGGAGAAAAGAGAGAACTCTATACCTCACTAAGCAATTCTCCAACTAGACAATGTTTATAGTCCTGTTTTTTTTTTTTTTAATCAAAGCCATAACTAGTAATTTTGGCACCTGGAGCAAGCAGCATGAAACCTACACTCAAAGTAACTTTGCAGTTCATTTTATGAAAAAATAGAAGAATTAATTAAGATAAATTCAGTTGAACAAAAGGGGAATTAGATACAATAATGGCTCACAGATGGGTGTTATTAACAATGAAGCCAATTTGATGACTGCTTATGTAATTATTCTTATTAACTAGGTACTGAGTTTCTATTTAGTAACTATGTGTTTCTATGCTGCAAAAGAAATGTACATGTTAAATTTTGGTTCCCTGGGGCCACATCGCAATCACCCTGCTCTCATTATGGTTCCAGTTTTTATTGTATCTTTCTGTTTATATGATAATTAAATTAGTGATGATTTGTAAATTTATCCATTCAGACAGTCCAACCATGCTAATGTCTGGACTAATCACCTATAGGATCACTCTTGCATATTGGTAGGACTGACCAGAGTAAAGACTAAGGTCACACCTACAAAGTTCTAAAATTTTGATTATATATATACACATATACATATATATGTATATATATGTATATGTGTGTGTGTATGCGTGTGTGTGCGTGTGTGTGTTGTGTGTGATGTTTCCTAAGTTTGTTTGACTTATACTGTACTTGTGGCTTGGGAGATACACACACACACATACATATGTATGCACACACACACACACATACACACACACACTCTGGATATGAAGTCTTCTTATGTAGTTGGTAGCCAGGAGAAAAACTTATTAAATTCTGGCATTAATAAGGTTATTGTAGAAGAGGACCAACTGTATTCCAAGGTTGTAAGCTCTAATAATCCAACTGGTGGTTTACATGATTATTATTATTCCTACTCTCCCTTTCCCAAGTATTCCTTGGTAGGGGAGCTCCAATATTCTGTGTATTACATTATCAAGAACTAGAATATTCTGATAGCAGAGGATGGAGGGATTCTTTGTCACGAATAAGGAAAAGACCATGGAAGGAAATAAAGGCATCTATCTACTACTTAAAGGGCTCTAGAAGGAGGCAACTCACTGAAAAATCTACTAACGATGCTTTAAATCTTGATGCATATGTGATAGGGAAGTTGCTCTGCATTTTGGAAGGGTGTTGCAGATAACTTCCTTTGGAAGAAAATATGATATGGGGGTTAATAGAATTAGGTCTTGTGTTTCAATGAGAAAGGGGAGTTAGAGAAGATTAATAAGCTAAGTTGCTGTTCTTATAAGAGACTTCTATTCAACCAATATGGGCAGCTGAGTGGTACAGTGGCTAGAGCACTGGACCTGAAATCAGGAAAACTCATCTTCCTGAATTCAAATCTGGCCTTAGTCACTTACTAGCTGTGTGACCCTAAGCGAGTCTCTTCACCCTGTTTGCCTCAGTTCCTCATCTGTAAAATGAGCTGGAGAAGGAAATGGCAAACCACTCCTGTATCTTTGCCAAGAAAACCCCAAATTGGGTCACGAGGAATTGGACATAACCAAAATGACTAAACAACAACAAAATCAACCAATCAATCAACATGTATTAAGCACATACTATGTGACAGGCACTTTACTAAGCCTATTCCATGGGATAGTTAACATAGCGGCTACAGCCTGTGTGTGGGTAACTAAAAAAGAAAAACTTCCAAATGCATTCGATTGTGTTCAGCCATCTCTGCCTCATTTTCTATAGTGATCTCAGCCATATTTCTGATCAGTAGTTTGCAGTGACATAATAATGAACAATCAAGAATTATTTATTAATAGTATGCTAATTTGGGGGGTCACACCCCACCTTCTTACACATTTAGGTTTCTTCATTACTATGAGAAAGTAAAATGAGAGAAATTTGAGAAAAAAAATTTCATACATTAAATACGTTCCTAGAAATTTTATGTGACCCAGTATCTTACTCAAAGTCTCATGAAAACACCCAAGAAAACACTTGAATTACCACCCTAAAAAATCATCTTGAAAGTATAGTACAGTGTGAAGAGAGAGTTAGTAAATCTGAGTTCTAAATACCCGTGTGGCTGTGCCAATCACTTAATGTGTGTATTTGTTCTTGTTGTTATTACTCATTTCCATCTTGTCCAACTCTTGGTAACCTCATTTGGGGTTTTCTTGGCAAAGATACTGGAGTGGTTTGCCATTTTCTTCTCCAACTCACTTTACAGATGAGGAAATGGAGGTAAACAGGATTAAGTGATGTGCCCAGGGTCACACAGCCGGTAGTATCTGAAACCAGATTTGAAGTCAGGTTTTCCTGAGTCCACGCTCAGCACACTATCCAATGCATGACCTAGCTACCCTTCTTTAACATGTATAGAATGAGAAAAAGTAGAAGAGATGAGATTCTATCATCCTCTCTGATTCCTGACCCTTAGTTTACTTGTCTAAAATGAGAAGATTGGACTAGGTCATCTGGAAAGTCCCTTCCTAGCTCAAGAATTCTATTCCACATCACTGTTAAACCCCAGGCCTATTATGCTGTTGGATAAAAACTTTGCTTCTGAACTCCAGATGTAAACTCAATGTGATTATGTAGATTTAGTCTTGTTAGGAGCAAAGGAGAAAGCTTGGCTATTTTCCTTACAGAAGTGAATAAACCATTTAAAATTGGTGAGAAATTATGGCAGATATATCAAGTATAATGGTTCCTTTAAAAAACAATTCTGCTGAAGTCTGAACAAGAAAATGTGAAAATGCCACTGGGTATTTACTATACCCAGTCATATCATCCTAAAGTTCAGGTTCTTGAACATGGCACCACATTACTGAGAAGTGCTTATTTGACATGCAGAATGTACGCTATAGCTTCCTCTTTCATGATTCTGAGATAAAAGCTTGAGGCAGGATTCACTTTCAAATGTATTTCAAATTATTTTCTTTTAAACTTCTCTGGTAGTTTGAAAATGCTTCAGGTACTATTTTTTTTCTTACATATTTTATTTGATAATTCTAAATATTAGACGACTACAGCCTATTTTCTCCTAGGGGGCATGTTGTATGAGAGATTTACAAATTAAAGAAACTCAGCCTAACCAAAAAAAGAAAATCACAGGAAAAAATGCCTTAGAATCAAAATCTAAACAAACTACCTTTTATGACAGATGATGGTATTGAATTTAAGGATTCACATACCTTCCAAATCCACCAAAGTATAATTCATAGTGTTATGGAACATTATCCTCAAAATGCCAGATATATGTGATTATGGAATTTAGATCTGCAACAGACCCTTAGTCTGTTTATCCAACTTAGAGTTTATCCAACTCTCTCATTGGGGAGAGAAAGAAACTGAGGCTTGTCTGAGGTCCCCCTAGAGGATGTAAAGTAGCAGAAAGAGGATTTGAACCCTGTTCCTTCTACCTGTAGATTTCTGTCACATTCAAATAAGTAAAGCAAATAGACATACATACACTCCTTGCTTTTCCCCTCCTACCCTTCTGTCTGTCACTAAACGAAAGAAACAAAATGAATATAAAGCTGTTTTTAACCAGATAAATGTTATAAATATCTTGAGGTACAGCTTTTTTTTAAAATAGTTCCTTTATGGTTCCAGAAGGTGCCTAACTTCTGGTGTATGTCCGCTCTTTTATAATCATTTTTTATAATTCTAAATGAGTGTATTTGTAGAAAACTGTCCCCCTTTTGCTAGTAAAACCTGGATCTGCACATAGATGCTTTGCCTGAAGGAAGCCAACTGAATGTTAGACTTCACAGGTGCTGGAGATTTATTCTTTTTATTAAAGTTTTGTTATTAGAACTATATAGTACTTTGTAAATTTAGTTTAATATCATTTTATTATTTTGCCTGATTATTAAAAGGTTTCAAATGTTACTCTGTAGCAAATACAATGTCTATAAACATAATATTTTGGTCTCCTTGCTTTGAACACTATTTTTTATATCTTTAGCAGTCATGTTAGTTTTTTTAAAACTTGTCTTTGTGCTTATTTAATTCAGTAATTTAGTAAGGAAGTATGCAATCCCATCAGGAAAATTGTCCTGTAAGATTTATCTTGTTTTCCTAAGTTTTAAGTTTTTTTTTCCTAAGTTAATGTTCTACCTATCATGATGAAAAAAATTATTTCAGGTAATTCTGTGTTGTTTGGTGCTGCATTAAGAAAAACTCATTTTCCTTTTTTGCATGACTATATGAAAAACAGATGATGGTAGGATGGCAGAAAACCTTCATTTTAAGTTAGCCAGCTGCTGCAGCAACCTAAAATCAAAGGGGTATATCATGGCCGTATGCCTGATGAGATATTCCACTTCAGCATAAGAAAATAAACCAAATGGCACAGCTGTCTGAAAGTTTTGCATCTAAATGTTTTGGTGGAAAAGGAAAAAGAAAGTAAGGTTTCCGACTATGCCAGGGTAAATTTAGATTTCTTTCTAAGAAAAGAAAATATTGATTAGTGAAGACAGAACTACCTTTGGCTAGAATCTGAATAAGTTTCCTGTTTGGAAATCTTAGAGTTGGAAGGGACCTCATCACACAACTCAGGCAATACATACCTGAAAAGCATACACTCAGTATGGGGTGTTTTGCTTCAAGATCACATATGAATACTCAAGTTTTTATGAGTAATAATTCCATATGGCTACTAAGAGTAGAGGAAAGTTAGGTGGCACAGTGGACAGAGGGCTGAACCTGGAGTCAGGAAGAGTTGTCTTCATGACTTCAAATCTGGCCTCAGACACTTACTAGCTATGTGACTCAGGACGAGTCATTCACCCTGTTTGCCTCAGTCTCCTCATCTGTAAAATGGGCTGGAGAAGAAAATGACATCATTCCAGTATTTTTGCCAAGAAAACCCCAAATGGAGTCATGAAGAGTCAGATATGACTGAAATGACTGAACAACAACAACATTAAGAGTAGCCTTCACAAATTCTATTAAACTCAACAAACATTTATTAAGCACTTACCAGTGTGGTGAATCCTACATTAGAGTATACCTCATGGAGGGCTGAGCTTGTGGCCTGCAGGGAAATAAATCAGAGCTGAAGGACTTGGTCTCTTGGGGATATGTTTCAATAACCCAAGGAGATGTTGTAGAACCACTCTAAGTTCATTTGCTTAATTAAATACCTTTCTTTATTTTTTGACTTTTCCCTTAAAAATTTTAGTGTCTACAGCAACTGATTATGATCTACCGTCTATCTCTTTCAAGACTGGCTAGATACACTTTTAGGCCTTTACTGTCTAGCAGTCTATTGCTCCCCTGTGACAATAAGACAATATATTTGGACCTTCACTGCTCCTTTCACTACCAGACCTTGGAATCTCCCACCACCACTACCACCACACACACAGCCATCTCATATGCATGTATACATAACATACCTATGTATACATACACAGACATATCACAGTGGATAAATAGTCCACCTAAGAGCCAGGAAGATTTGGGTTCAAAACCTAGTTCTGATAATACTTCCTGTGCGATCTTGGCTAAGTCACTTAAGCTCTCAATGCTCCTGGCAGCTCACTAAGGTTTCAAGTTGCATAACCAGTGCCAGCCCCTACTGGTATCTTGGATATATCCAGTACTGAGGAATCCAAAACAGATATCCTGGATGAGTCCCCAAAACACTTTATCAGTTACCCCATCAAATATTTGCCCCTAACAAGTCCCAAATTTAAAACATTCTGTGGGCCAGTATCCATTCAAAATGATTGTGGCCAAGCCCCCACCAATATAATTCACCTTTACCAACATTGATTCAAAACAAATGACTCCTAGAATGCAGCGACAAAAGATTATCTCCTTGTCAAGCTGATATTCTTTGAATACACACTTCAGACTAGGAGCCACCACAAGTAGGCAGGCAACAAACAAAAATCAGAATGCCCCTGGAGAAAGATTAAGCTTCCTCTTTAGACTGAATTTGCCTTGTGCTGATTCAAGATTTTTGGTCACAGACCAATATGATTTAGGGTTGTAATTTTCTTTGTAATTCCCATAATGTCTCTAACTCTGAACTTGTCTCTCCACCCCTCACCAATATATTTGGCAACAGTGCTCAAAAACATGCGTGGGAGCAGAGTGCCTACCTGGATGCCAAAGTAAAACTTATACCCAAGGTCCCCTTTTGTTGGCATGAAAATCAAGTTGGGGACCAGAATAAAAATTATGTGAAAAACAAGGTCATTACTTTCTACCCCCTTGTTCCCCATTCCTGCTTTTTTTATGCATCTCTTTCAGCAACAAGATCTATTAGGTCACTCTACAAGGGGAGGGGAACCTGTGCCCTCGAGGCCACATGTGGCCCTCTAGGTCCTCAACTTCACCCTTTGACTAAATCCAAACTAAACAGAACAAATGCCCTTTATAAAAGGATTTGTTCCCCACTCCTGCTACTCTTACCTCAATTGCTGTTATCCAAAAACTGTCATTTATGAAAGTGGCAGTTAGCCTTTTGGAAGATTTATGGTTAGTCTGCATTAGAGGAAAATGATCTCTCTTTCCAGGAATGAAAACCATAATTTTTAGAAGTGAGTTTCAGGTTGACCTGTTGATATGCTGATAGGTGTTTTTAGATTACCTGGCAACTTTTGTATTACTTCTTAATAGCATTAACACTTCCTAAACTAGAAATACTTTTGTAGGGAGGAAAACAGGACATGTATGCCACAGGATACCTAAAAATGTGAATGTTTCATAAGGGAAGTTTGGATGTAACATTGTTTAGGTTAGCCAGTGTACTAAGTCTTCTACAGAAAAGACAAAGGAACTTGGAGTCTAATGAACATATATCTTTCTCCTTTTCTCTTTTCTTTGTCTGATATGTATGACACAAAAAGACTAAGCTTCTTAAAGACCAAGTATCGTTTTTCATCTTTGTCTCACTGATGTCTCACAAAGTGCCTTGTATACAGAAGGCTATTGATACATGTCTGTTGAATGAATTAAAAGTAAAATAGAGTCATTATTCATGTGAGTAGCCATAATTTTGTCCTACTTCAATGTTACTATATCATATTATAATATATATTTTAACATGCTCATTAAAAATCGTTGGAAAATGTGAAACTAAGAAGGGAGGGGAGGAGGGAAAGTAAATGACCTAAACAAAGACATTTGTGTTTAGGAGAGCAGGGAGTAGAATGACAATTAGATTAACCACATTGCAGGGAAGGGAAGCTCTTCTCAATGTGACTTTCCTTATACTTGTTTTTTGCTGCTTTATTTTTGTCAGGTGAATTGTCTAAGAACTGTTTGTTTTTACCCTCTTGAAATTAGTTTTGTAAATGAATTGTCCAATATGGTATGGGAAAGAGAAATTATTTCTATCCACTATGCCTCTTTGCTCTCATTTCAGAGATTTACACTGTCTTGATAGACTCAAGACACCTATTAGGGAAAGGATTGATGAAATATTTAGTAGTTACTGCAAATAAAGGTGTACCAGCCCCAAAGGCTCCTCTAAATGATATGTGGAAGAGGAGAACAATTGGGAGTGTTGTTTATTCTAAGAAGACATAAACCAAAACTTTACCATGTCAAGTAAGAAGTGTATCTTTAATAAATTCGAGGAAGTGAAAGTGTGTACAAAATTAATTTAAAGGTTTTTTTTAAATTTAATATATTTAGTTTTCAGCATTGATTTTCACAGGAGTTCGAATTACAAATTTTTTCCCCATTTCTACCCCCCCACTCCAAGATGGCATGTATTCTGGTTGCCCTGTTCCCCAGTCAGCCCTCCCTTCTGTCACCCCACTCCC
>CM053622.1:280038130-280085911 GCA_028646595.1 Phalanger gymnotis
GGGTGCATTTTCGCTGCCTGGCCATGTTCCCAGCCAACTTACTTGACCCTTGAGTTTTTCAGTGGGTATGACTGCTTGTAGACTAAAGAGTTCTATGTTCCAAGCTTGGGCGGATGTGCTGCCACACCAGCACTCCTCCTTTCCCAAGAACCCCCAACCAGGACTAGACTTAGATCTTCAGCAGGCTCTGCACTCCTGCTCTGGTCCACCACTTAATTCCTCCCACCAGGTGGGCCTGGGGCCAGAAGCAACTGCAGCTATAGTTCTGTAGCTGCCCCACCTCCACTGCCCCTGGGGCGGTGGCTGAACCTCAAGCTCTATCCCAGTCCCCAGCAGCTTTTCCCACCAACCTACTCTGTTGTCTTTGGTGTTTGTGGGTTGAGAAGTCTGGTAACTGCTGCAGCTTACTGATTCAGGGTGCTAGGGCACCCAGCTCCTGGTCTGGTTGGTCCGTACTGCCCATACTGGGCTCTGCTCTGCTCAGCTCCACTCCCCTCCACTCCCAGCTCCGGGCAGGATAGACCATACCCAGAGACTATCCAGGCTGTCCTGGGCTAGAGCCCTGCTTCCCTCCACCACTTTGTGGGTTCTGCAGTTCTAGAATTGGTTCAGAGCCATTTTTTATAGGTTTTTGGAGGGACTTGGTGGGGAGCTCACGCTAGTCCCTGCTTTCCAGCTGCCATCTTGGCTCCACCCCCCTCAATTTAAAGGTTTTAAATTTTATCCACCTGAAGTAACAGAAATTTGAGTGTTTTGTGCATGTAGATGTGAAAATTAATCTCTAAAATTGTTAGTAATTTATATTTCTTTACTCATACAAATCATTTAACTAATCTAAAGGAAATCTTATTGTCAACACTCTTATAAATTATCTTACTCCAGACCCATCCATTTTTTAATGACGTTCCTTTTCCATGTCATTAGAGAAAGAGATCTATGGCTCTTCTTTGGTGGGTAAAATAATATTCCTCAACAACCCACCGACACGGTTTTCTGTTACTATTATAAATACAGTGGAGTTAGCAACCATAATGGCTTTTAAGCACAAGACAATATTTCTGCCCCACTGCTGGGCATTTGGGAGAGGAAGAATGGTGAGGAAACCTCCAAGATCATCAAATATAAACGTTTTATTTTAGGGATGAGAAAACTGAGGAAGATGGAGGTCAATTGACTTTGCCCAGTCATTTGTCCTATACAAAAACCAGGTGGATAGAGCACTGGGCCTGGAGTCAGGAAGACCTGAGTTTGAATCCTGTCTCTGCCATTCACTAGCCATGTGACCCTGGGCAAGTTGCTTAACGTGTTTACCTCAGTTTCCTCAGCTGTAAAATAAAAATAAAAACAGTATCTGGCTTACAGGTTTTTGAGAAAGTCAATTGAGATAATATTTATAAAGCACTTAGCAGAATCCTTGGCACAAAGTAGTCACATTGAGATGAGGTTCCCCTCCCCCACAGTGTGGCTGGTCAAATTGAAATTGTATTCCCTGCTTTCCTAAACATCAGAGGCTTTGTTTAGGTAATTTACTTTTTTCTCTCTGCTTAGTATCCCATTTTCAAGTAACTTTTTTTAATGAATGTGTTAAAGCACACCCTTATGGTCACATTAAAGTGGAACCAAATTTAAACTATTCATATGAATAATTTTAGAGATTAATTTTTATTTCTCTGTGTACAAAACAAATAATTATTTCTGTTGCTTCAGGTTGATCAAATTTAAAACCTTTAAATAACTTCTTGGGGTTTTTGTTTGTTTGCTTCTTTCCTCTACTTGTGAGCTGGAGCAGCCCTGAGATGTAAACAAAGATGCTAATTCTAAACATCATTTTTCTTTTCATGATATTGCTACATGATACTATACTAAAGGTAGTAGTAACAGTTAGGTCTTATCATTGCACTCCCTGCTCTGAAGTGAATTCTAGTTACTTCTATTAAAAAATACAAACAACTTATTTGAATGTTAAACTTTCTACCTACTTGCCTAGGAGGACTTAGAGCTTTATTTATCTGGAGCGGGAAAAGACCTAAAGGCCCAGACAGATGAAGTGACTTATTCAAATTCACAAGTTTGAATTTAGGTCTGTGACTCCACATTTAACATTCTTTCCACTGAACTAGTGTTTTCCTCATTGATATCATAGTACTCTCCTTCATGTAGTTTATTTTCCAACTAAGGTAGATATCAACTGTTCCCTTGAATTCATCTCCAGCCTCTGTGCATTTATTTAAGCAAATCCCCATTCCTGGAATGCCTTCTTTGCTCATACCTACCTGTCCGCATCCTCTTCCTTCAATATTCAATTCAGATTCCACCTCTTTGGCGATATCTTTATAGAGCTGCTCCCCCACTCCCAGTTGTTTGAGCTCTCTCCCTTCCTAAGTTATTTATGTGTATTATATTTTAGGTTCTTTCTTGGGAACAGGATGTTGAATTTTTCTGTTTTTTCTCCAGTAACTAGTGTATTGACTTGTGTGTAAAAATGAATGTTGTCCATTGTTTGTAGAGGTTGTACTGCCAACCCTCCTTAGGGAAAATAGATTTCTGGATATTCCTCAGGGACTACATATTTCAAAATATGATAAATAAATGAAGCTCATTATATGGTAAGAAATAAATTATAGACTGAATTATGTAGATGATCAGCAGAAAAAGATTATCACTAATAATAGTGTTTAGCAAACTCAAATACTCAAAAATTATGTAACATTGTAAAAAAGAAGAAATCGCCTTCTTTTTTTTTTTTTTAAACAAAGGTCTATGTAGGCAATCAGGAGATGGGAAGGAGTTACATAGTGTTATTACTCTTTAGGCTTAACCTGCTGTTATAATCATCATTGCTTTCAAATATATTGGAAAAATCTCTAAATTTACATTGAGTTGTTTCATTAATACTCACTCTTTATACAATAGTCTTTCATTTTGAGGGCTATAGTCATTTATTCTGACTTGGGAACTCAGACCCAACAATCTTTCTTTCTTTGAGGTTCAGATACATCCATTTACCTGGTGTCAATTCATGGGCTAGCACCTATTTGCTAGCCTCTGTTTTCCTCTGCCTACTTTTCTCAAGGAGTTTTCTACCTGGTTCTTGGTATTTGGAACCCAACTCTACCCTTCATAATTGGAGGATTTCGATGTACATGGTGATGTTCCCTCAAATACATTGCTTTGCCAATTCAATAGCCTCCTAAACTTTCATGACCTCTAGCTTCATTCTATTTCTAATTTATTTCTAATAAAAATTAATTATACATCTAAGATATTTTATTTTGCCTTTTATATTACTAACCAGGATGTGTTAATTTTTCTGTAAACCTATTATTGGTCATTAGAGGTCATGAAGTTTGTTTGAAAAAAATCTTAATGTGGAAGATTAATTTTTAATATGTCATAAATCACCTATTTTATTTCAATTTATAGATACTTGATCTTTTTACTCGGAAGAGTATTTCTAAACTAAGTATAATAAGCCTAAAGGAAGTATGGATTTGAATTTGTATTTGTCAGTATGGCATCAGAAAAGAAATCACGATATGGAACTCTTATTAAAAATGCAAATCCATTCTTATCTTGTCCGAACAGTTGATAGTAGATGAGTTGTAATGACAGGGATTCTCTGCTACATGGTGCATAAATCTGCAAGTTCTATGAAACTGAAATTTCTATTATGGAATAATTTAGGCTGATGTAAGAAGTAATGTGATTCCCAAAATGTGACCTTTGTTAATCATAAATTCTTCCTCACTAGAATTTTCTAAAGTTTATTCTATATTGGTCAACCCATATGCATTCATTAATTTTATTTCGAATTGAGGATAAACCTCCAAGTCAGCTGTCAAATGTTAACTCAAATCTTATTAGAACCATCAATGAGTTCAAAATTGATGTTAAAGTAGTTCTGGATGTATATACTGTTAAATATGTATAAATACATGTGCAGAAATTATAATCTAAGTAATGTTCCATGGTTGATAATAGCATTAGAATGTCTTTGTTGCTTAAAGTTATTATTATTTTTTTCTTTTTGTGTCTACAGAATTGGCATTTTCAAATATTTTAGGCTCAGCTCCATTTGTAATGAAGTCAAGGTAATGAAAATATACATGGCACAGTGACTTCCGCAAAGCCATATTATGTCAAAATAGACTATTAAAAGATACATTTAAAGGTCAAATCTGAACTGGCTACTTGCTGGTTTTCTTCCCAAAGAGCTAACTTTTCTCATTAAAATATAAATATATAAGTAAATTTAAAAAGATAGATAAATTAAATAAATAAATAAATAAATGAGAAACTGATACGGTTTCCAGATATTTTGTTTCATAACTTCACCATTTTTTTTTTAAAGCGAAAGGGTCTGGACTTGTGATTTCACCAATGGGGGATCTCATGGTGTGAAAACAGCTTCAACAAAATGCAAATTGGCAACTCACCTGAAATATCTTATCCTAGAGATTTACTTGAAAAGGTGAGATGTTAAGTGCCTATGGTCACTAGTGTCGAAACCAGAATTAAACCAAGTCTTTCTGACTTTTCAAGGCAAGTTTCCAGACCCTACAAAAGGGAAGGGGGAAAAAAGGCACTATTCAGTGTCTAGTATCCAGTTTCAAAAGCTAGTCAATATCAAGAGTAACTACTTGGTGCTGGGCTTGGAGTGAAGAAAACATGAGTTCAAATCCATCCTCTGACACTTATTAGCTGTGTATCTCTGGGAAAGTCACATAAACTCTGTCTGCCTTAGGTTCCTCATCTATAAAATGGGGGTATAATCATAGCTCTTTAGAACAACAAATAAAATAATATTTATAAAACTATATTGCAAAACTTAAAGCACTATCTGTTGTTGTTGTCATTAAAAATCATCATTGTTGTTATCAGGGTCTTGTTCCTACATCTAGAGGTCAGTAATTGCCCCTGTTGCTTAAAAATGAACATTTTTGTATGTACTTCCTCTACTTGCTGATAACTCCTTAAAGCAGGAAGATAGAGGTAGTTATTATGTGTTATAGATTATGCTGTTGACTATAATGACTATATTGATTGTAACTAACTTTAAAGTTTACAAAGTAACTTCCTCACAGGTAGTATAAGTATCATTATTCCCATTTTGTAGATGAGTAAACTATTAGTGGTAGTGGAACTTGCCCAAATTCACAAAGCAAAGGGATAAAGATAGGACTTAAACACAGGTCTCTCTATCCTATAAGGCCCGATCTCCGCTCCAGAAGAACATACTGTATTCAGAGGACATTCAATATTGACTTACATGAGTCAATGAGACAATATGACACAACTATGTTGTGTGCTAGATACCTTAAAAAGGCCATTGAAATTGGTACTTAAAATGGAAATTGTGGCCCAAGGATTAGGCAACTTGGTCATGGCTCAAAGGATTATCAGAGTCTCCCAGATTTCATGGGCTCAAGCCCAGTGCTCTTTCCACTAAACTATATTGAATCCATCTTTCATCCTCAGTTGTCCAGCTAGCAGTGTTTAGTTTTGCATATGTGTTAGAAGATGAACTCAGTATTTTGGATTTTAGGATTTTTAGCCAAAATTAAGGTTTTTCTCTTGTTTCTTCACCATCATTTGTAGGGAAAGTTCTCATCTCGAGTCGTAGAATTTCGTTCATGTAGGATGGGGACTTCCACTAAAGGCATACTTTAAAACTCTGTGGTAGCTTACAGGTGATTCTGGATTCTCATCACCTATGCTAATGGATGCAACCTCTGGCAGAGTCTGTTAGGTTGGAAAGGCTTTCAATATGAGCTTGATAATAAAATGTATGTCTATCATCCTAGGACCAGGCTAGCTAATTTTGGAGTGGTTCATTGCTAGAAAAAAATGAATGCTGGTAAATGAGTTAATTTGTTTTTAGAGAAAATAACTTCAGTGCTTAGGACAATGCCTGGTATACAGAAGGCATTTAATAAATGCTAGATGAATGACTGACTGAAGAAAGCTATCTGCTAAGGCATATGTATGTTGTAATCTGTGTTGGTTGAGGCAGTTCTAATCCTGTCAAAATCACAGATCCTTGAAATATTGAAAAACTAAATGCATAATTTCTTAATCTGCTATAGAGAAAAATTTTGTTGTTGCTTACTCATTAAAAAAGAAAAGGCACTTAGGAAGTATTAATTTTAATAGCTAAAATATTTCAAAATAAATTTAATTCTTCTATACATTATAGAAAAACAGGAAAAGATTTTTTTAAAAAATGAATACATTGCAAGACCCAAAGTCTAAGATATGATCCCTGGCCTCAAGCAGCTCAGTGTCCATGATGATAAAAAGTACAGATAAATGAAAAGATAAACCACAATTCAAGTGCTACAACAAGGTAGCATGTAAATGATGGACAAATGAGTAGAGATGAGGACTCTTTGCTCTTCTGCTCAGCCAGTGGTTGCCTTCCTTGTCCTGATTCAGCAAGTTCTGTCTCTACCTTGCACATAGAAGTTGGGTTGTACTATTTCTGTCAATTGACAGAATAGGAGAATTCCTCTTAATTAAAAACTTCTAAACATGAAAAAATATCATTATGCTTCCAGATAAGGATGAGTTGAGCTGTTTCCAATAAGAAACTGGCCTTAGTTCTCTTAAAAGCATCAGAGAACATCTTAAGAGAGCTCATTTGTGCTTCTAAATAGGTTTGTGTGAAATCAAAAAGGAGAACCTGTATTAAGTATTGCCAGAAAAGACACTTCATTTGGCAGAGGAATTCATCTATAAAACAATGAAAGAATAAATCTTGGGGAATATCATACATGAACTGAGGGATTTATTTCTGACGAACTCATATCTTTATGTACCACAAGTTTCAGGTCCGATCAAAGAATATGAGAGAAGCAACAGTTTGCCTTCTTGTACATGTGTTGTACTGGTAGATAATGAGACAGAGATGGAAAAGGGGCTATGCAGAATTACATACAATTGAATGGTTCTTTGGAAACAACTCCTAGCGAAGTAGAGAGGACTCTTAATAATCCTGCGTGCATTTTTTTCTTCAGTTGGTGGTAATGCCAAAGCATTTTCTGAAAATTTTAAAAATGATCTCTTAGTTGTATCATTGTTCATTCTTCTTGAACAAATGAACAAAATGGGAAGCTAGTTTAATGTGTAATTGTTTATCTGTTAGGTGTCTTTAATTTTGTCCTAAAACCTTATAGAAAGTCTCAGTGTTAGGAGCTTTAAAAAAATCATTGAAGAAAAAGACAACATTAGAACAATGTAAAAATTACTCATTTCCACCCAAGGGAGAAATAAAATACTTTTAAGTGCCAGAATTAAGTGGTTTTATAGCAAGAGATGTACTAAATCAGACTGAGGAATGATTCTCTGAGACAAACTGAGGTCATATACTCGAAAACTGAGCAATGGTACTGTATTTTCCATTTAAGTGCAGATTTGGTCCCAGAGTATTTTGAAAAGTATCATGAAATTTCCCCAAATATACTTTTTCATGGCCTTGCTGTTAAGGGAGCATGAACTCAATATTAGTTGAAACCAGCAATATAAATTTTAATGGTACAAGAGAATCACAGGCTACAAGGTGGGGGGAGGAGGGGAAGGGAGTTGTACTTAAGATCAAATGAAAAGTACAATGGAAATATGATTTGCACTACACATTTACAAATGTCTGACACCTAGGGTAACCTTATCTAAGATTTGCATGTTTCCTACTCCACTTGGCCTTATCAGCTTCTTGTTGCTGTTATATGCCAAGGTAAATAGCAAGTCAAGTGATGTTCAGACTAAGGGTTCCATAGGTATTGAGATTCACTACTCTCCATGGAATTCAGTGTACCCGATACACTAAGCATAGAACATTAAATCAATTTCCACTTTCACTTACAGGGAGTATCTGGTTTAAGAATTTATGGTTTATGACTGATCTGTGCATGTAAATAAATGTTGGGAGTTCCAACATTTAGATTTGGAAAAACAATTGACTTTTAAAGAATTTACTTCCTCTGTCATATGTTCCATTTGTTAATGATAATATCCATTCCTTATTTCATGTTAAATTATAAGCTGCTGGAAGGCTATATCATTTCTCATCTTTGTATCGGGGGGCCTAGCACAGGGCCTTACATGGACTAATTGCTAAATAAGTATTTTAATTTAATAGCAACATTGTTACATTTATATACCATGAGTTAGACTACATCCCACACAATCCTCTTTAAGTAACAATGAACCCAAATTCTAATGTTAATGGTACTGTTTCAATAGCAACTAACCACGAGTTGCTTGAAAATGTATGTATGAGTTCCAACTTTCAAAACAAGAAAACATACCTCTTGGTAATGACCCTGAGAAAAAGGATAGATATCTTTGTAGGAGTAACTTGTAAACTCTGTTTACATGGAATAACACATATATTCAACACCTGAATAAAGTACAGTGAGTTTAAAATTGTTTCTCCAAAATCTCCATCCTTTCAATCTGGATTTGAAATAACTCCCTAGGAAAGAAAAAAATGAAAGACACACTCAACCACCACCAACAACAATAATAAAATTCTAAGGAAAACCCAAGACAAGGAATGTGTTTAAGCTGAACATTGGATGGAAAGTATGCCTAATAAGCAAAATTAAAATTTCCAGATACCCAATGCTAATGTGAAATAGAGCCAACGAGTGCAAATGAGATTCTGAAAACAAACGTATATGTTCTTTTTTTCTCTTCTTTTTTAGTGCATTTTAAAATGTGAGGTTTTGAGAAACAGCATACAGCATGAGGTAGTCAAAAGATTCAGGAGTCAGAAGTAAAAAGAACTTCTGTTTTATTCCCAATTCTGCAACCATCTAGTAGTGGGAATTTAGATGTCACTCTACCTGTCGGAGTCTCTGTTACCTTCTCTGTAAAATTATAATTTCCAAGGTTCTTTCAGCTCTACAGTTCTTTGATTCTTAAATAGTTTCTGTCAAACCAGACAAGAACCATTGACAAGTTCTTGGTATGCATCATTTATAATGTCTGGGCTCGATATTACATTGAACACTGCCGCAGTTCTGAAACTGACTTGATTTTATGGATAAGTGAACATTTGAAAAATGTTTTGATGTCAATGCAACTTTGCAATGGTATCAAATGAAGCTGATCAGAAACAATTGGCATCATCTTGTTAAGTACCTAAATGTAAGAAACTAAGAAAATGGTTTCTCATATTAGCTTTACTACACTACCCTACACAGAATCCTACACTGAATATTGGCCCTATGTGTTTGCTTCATCAAAAAATTAAAAAAAAAAAAAAGATCAGATTGGAGAAGATAAAATATGGCATAGAGGAGAGGTAAGGGGAACACAGAAAGTTTTGCCTTTATCTTGCAAGTAGTGTTGATACAAAAAGAGTGAAAAATGACCTAGTATCATACCTTTCCTAAGAAACTAAGGATAGGGTGACCATGCCCGAAGAGTGTAGTTGACAATGCCAGGAAGATTAAAAGGATGTTAAGCAACATTATAAAGAAAAACAACTTTAGCTTTTGAACTCTGATCAATACAATGAAAAGCCATGTTATCCAGAAGACTGAAGGTATACACCTACTACCAGAAGGGTGATAGACTTAAAATGCTGAATGAGGCACACATTTTTTGGACCTGGACAATGTGGGAATTTATTTGTATGGACTATTCCTATCTGATATAAGGGTTTTCTTTTTTCCTCCTTAAAATTTCAAATGACAGGAAGTTGCAGTAGTGGCAAAGACATAATAAAGGCTCATAAAAATAAATAGATGTTTTTTAAGGAAATTAGACAGTGAGAAAAAAAGTCCACTCACATCTAATCCTCCCATTCCCCTCTACCCCAAGTTCGTAGTCATCCAACAAGGAGCAGCAGTTTGTAAAATAAATATGAAGAGACTATGAATAATTGGCAATTAATGTTCATCATCCTTTGCATTAGTGGTCACTAAAAGGCTTCTGGGTTTTTTTCTCATTTAATAAATATTTCTCCATACATATGTAGATGCACATACATGCATTTATAGCAATGTGTCTTCATATTGCTATGCTTTTGCGGCTTTTAATGAAGAACTAAGCAAGCATTTAAATATGCAAGAAGCTGTGCTAGGTATTTCAGGAAATCATTCCCTTGTGTTGTGCCCTATATAACTACTCAAGTTATGTTGATAACTCCTGTCATAGTAGACCTTCTGCAGAGATTTATCATTGAAAGCATCACCTTGGAGACTTGAAATTGGTTAAGAATGTTTGCTTCCATTTAACTTTATTTCCCTTTTTTTTTTTTCCATAATGGAGATAGAGAAAGAATGACTAGATTGCAGATGTGTATTTACATCAATTAAACATGCTCCAGGTTGAGCATTTGCTGTGAAATCAAACTCTTTTGATGAGCAGATATCTTGGAATAATGTGTGTGCCCTCTGGTGGTACTGAACTGCCTTTGCCTTGGTAGTTTAGTTATTTGTGTCCATATCTTATCTCTCCAAAACTGTAGACTTCTAAAGATCTTAGCAATCAGTCACCAGGGAACAAATATAAAAAGAGACTGTCCTACCCTTAAGGAGTTTACATTTAGCTCTGGGTGTACATATTCAGAGATAAGTACAAAAAGATAATATCAAATAAATACTGTAATTTGTTGGCTATTCTCTGCCCCTCCTTCCTGTGCCTCCCCTCCTTGATGGGACACTAACCCCTGAGGGAATCATGAAAAGCCTTTCTAAGGTGAAATTTGAGCGAAGCTTGAAAGATGTTAGGGATCAAAAGAGCATGGTTTTATAAAAGGACTTTAGTGGCAATCTATTAATACCCTTTACCCCTCTACATACACCTTCCCACCCAGCGAGAGAGAGAGAGAGAGAGAGAGAGAGAGAGAGAGAGAGAGAGAGAGAAGAGAGAGAGAGAGAGTGAAAGATGATTCTAAGATTGTGACTAGAAAGACAGTGGCCCTTTTAACAGAAAGAGAAAAGAGGAAAATTTGGTGAAAACGTACATTCATTTGGTTTGAGGTATGTTGAAATAAAAATGCCTATGGCAAAACTGTGCAACTTGGCAGTAGGTAGGGGCCAAAATTCAAACAGGCTAAACTTCTTTGGGCCTCAGATAAATTAAACTAGAATTAGACTGAAAATGGTTGGTTGCTGCAGATCACATGACAAACAGAAGAGTGCACAGTGGCAACCCTACATTTTTCACAGGCCACTGTAATGGCAAGTAAAGTGGGACTTTTTGCTCTTTTTTCTTCTGGAATGCTTCTTAGCACTAAGGCAATCAGGTGCTTTTGACTGAATCTTGCCTTTGTTTGAGGAGTCTTTGATTGAATCAAGAGTCCTTGATTAGAAAGAGTATATATACTCTGAGGTTAGCATTTTGCTTTGGGGGCTCACTCATTGGAAGAGTGTTCATGTGATTTGGCCAGACAGGACTTGGGATAGCCATTAAGGAGCCCCCCAGCTTTGAAAACCCAGATGTTGGTGCTTCTCTCTCTGGTAACTATATGTATTGCTATAGTCACACAGTTAGAAGCATTTCTGTTGATTTGTGCTATTTTCTCTGTAATTTCTGTTTGTATGTGCTCTGAAGTTCAGGGTATTGACTTTTTTCCCCCTGAACTAAGTGAATAATATATGTACATTTAGCTAAAGTAAGAGTGTTAACCCCTAAAACAGCTATTAAATCAGATCAAAGAACCTGTGCTAGCGGCCCTCCTGTGTGCTGGTGTTACTGGCTTTATACCTCCACAGCAGCTGCTATCAACATTGTTGTTACAGCTGTCCAAAATCCTTTGGCCATCCACAAGCAGCCCACAGGCTGTATGTTGTATAGACGTGGCCTATGGCATGCATTATTTTAGTAAGTGGGTTCGATGGATGGGAGAAGAGAGAGACTAGATGCAGAGAGACCATTTAGAGGTAATATATTTTAATGAACTAGATGGAAAGGAGATGGATGCTTGAACTAGAGTGGTGATCATGTGAGTGGAAAGGAGATTGATATAAGATATATTGTACAGACAGAATCAAAATGACTTAGCAACTGATGAGAGATGTACATTAATTGCCAATTATTTATAATCTATTGATACTTATTCCACAAATTGCTCTTCCTTGATGGATGATTAAGGACTAGGATGAGGGGAGAATGGGAGGGTTAGATGTTGGTGGGCTTTTTCTTCTCCCTCTCTAACTTCCTTAAAAATAGCTATAAAAAGCTTTTTCTCGTCTCTTTTGTGTGAGATAATTTACTCCATTGTACCTCTCCATTTCCATTTCTCCCAGTACATTCCTTGCTCTCCCCTTAATTTTATTTTTTTAGATATCACCCCTTCATATTCAATTCCCACTTGTGCCCTCTGTTTATATATACTCCAAGCTGCACTAATAATGGGAAAGTTCTTATGAGTTACAAGTACCATCTTCCTATGTAGGAACATAAAGAGTTTACCCTTATTATATCCCTTACAATTTCCCTTTCCTGTTTACCTTTTTATGCTTCTCTTGAGTCTTCTATTTGAAAATCTGATTTTCTCTTTAGCTCTGATCTTTTCATCAGTAATGCTTGAAAGTCTTCCATTTCGTTGAATGTCCATTCAAGCTGCTAACTCTTGTGTTATTCTGACTGTGGCTCCATGATATTTGAATTGTTTCTTTTTGGCTGCTTGCAGTATTTTATTCTTGATCTTGTAGGTCTGGAATTTGGCTATAATATTCTTTGGGAGTTTTCATTTTGGGATCTCTTTCAGGAGGTGATCAGTGGATTCTTTCAATTTATATTTGATCCTCCCTTTTTAGGATATCAGGACATTTTCCCTTGATAATTTCTTGAAAGATAATGTCTGGACTCCTTTTTTGATCATAACTTTTAGGTATCTCTCTTGGATCTATTTTCCAGGTCAACTGTTTTCCCACTGAGATATTTCACATTTTCTTCTATTTTTTCATTCTTTTGATTTCATTTGATTGTTTCTTGATGTCTCACAAAGTCATTGGCTTCCACTTGACAATTCTAACTTTTAAGGAATTATTTTCTTCAGTGAGCCTTTGTACTTCCTTTTCCATTTGGAAATTCTGTATTTTGATGAGTTCTTCTCTTCAGTGAATTTTTGTATATCTTTTTTGCCCATTTGGACAATTCTGCTTCCAAGGCATTCTTCTATTCATTTTTTAAGGTGTTCTCTTCTCTTCTGTTTTTCAAGGTGCTATTTTCTTCAGTATATTTATTTGTGCCTCCCTTACCAAGTTGTTGACTCTTTTTTTCATCATTTTCTTGAATCATTCTTATTTTCCTTCCCAATTTTTTCTCTATTTCTCTTGCTTGATTTTTTAAAAATCCTTTTTGAGCTCTTCCATGACCAATTCATATTTTCTATGAAGCTTTGGATACAGGAATTTTGACTCTGCTGTCTTCTGAGTGTATGCTTTGATCTTCCTTTTCACCATAGTAATTTTTCATGTTCAGAATTCTTTTCTGTTGTTTGCTCATTTTTCAGCCCATTTCTTAACTTTTCCCTCCATGCTAAAGTGGAGCTCAGCTTCCCAAGTGGAGAGGGCACTGTCCCAAGCTTCAGTTTTTTGGAGCAGCTGTTTTCAGAGGTAATTCTGGGGACCTGTAAGCTTTTGGCTCTTCCAAAGTGGTGTTATCTAGAGAGAGGTGTGTTTACTACTCTACTGTACTGTGCACTGGTTTTTGAGTAACCACAAGCACTCTTTTTACCCCTGGAACTGTGACCAGGATTCCTGCTGCACTGCAGCTTGTCATAAGCTCTGCCGTTCTAGTGCTCTTCCTTGCACAGGAACTAAGACCCAGGACTGTGACCCTGATCCAAGTATAGGCAATGCCATAGAGTCCTGCCCCTGGTGCCAGCAAAGGGACTCCTGTAGACCTGTTGTCTGATCCCCTTGCCATCTGTGGGCTGAGAGGTCTCTGGAAACTGCCACTGCTGCCTTGGATTCAGTTGCTATGAGGCCTGCTTCTGGTTTGCTAGGGCCCAGTCTGTGCTGGCACAGCCTGCACTGGACTAGGCTTCTCTCACCCTGTTGCAAGAGGCCTTTCTACTGACCTTCTAAGTTGTCTTGGCCTGGAAAATTGTGTCACTCTGTCCTTTTGTGTGTTCTGCTGCTCTAGAATTTAGAGTCATTATTTAAAGGTATTTGAGCCTGGGGGAGAGCTTGGGTGAGTCTCTGCCTTTACCATCCTGGCTCCATCTCCTGCTTTTCTTTATACTCCTGTTTAATATCCTTTTACTTTGCATCACTGCCAATTCTACTCTTGGGGCATGGTCACCCTATCATTAGTTTCTTAGGGAAGGTATGATGCAAGGTCTTTTTTCACTCTTTTTGTACCATCACTCACTACTTGCAAGATAAAGGCAAAACCTCCTGTGTTCCCCTCTTTCCTCTCCTTTAGTTGCCATCATTCATCTCTTCCAATATGGCCTTTTGATTTTTTAAATTTTGATGAAGCAAACACAGAGGGCTAATCTTCAGGGTAGGATTCTGTGTAGGCTAAGGTAGTAAAACTCATATGAAAACCCATTTTCTTAGTTTCTTACATTTAGGGACTCAAATGGTGATGCCAATTGTTTCTGATCAGCTTCATTTTGATTCTGTCTGTACAGTATATCTTATATCCATCTCATTTCCACTCACATGATTACCACCCTAGTTCAAGCATCCATCTCTTTTTCATCTAGACCATTGCATTACCTCCAAAATAGTCTCTGTATGTCTAGTCTCTCCCTTCTCCTGTCCATTGTCCCCAGGTACAAAACTAATGTTCCTAATGCATGCCATTTTCATGCTTAAGAAGCTTCAATGGTTCCCCATCACTGTTAGGATAAAATACAAACTCCCATGTTTTCTTTGGCTTAATGGAGTGAACTCTGGCCTAAGAGTAAAGACCCTTTCAAATTCAAGTCTTACCAGCTCTGACACATATTGACAGGATGACCATGGACAGGTCACTTAACTTCTCATTGCTCTAGATAAATCTCTATAAGTTGCAGAGAAGTTTGCTTACCTGCCTTGGTAGAGGGAGTTTGCTTTACTACTAAAATCACAGGTCAATATGCACATAGATGTTAGCTATATAGCAATATCTATCAACCTCTTTGTTAGATAAATATTAGTATGTATTTGTAAACAAACACATGTGTGTGTTCACTTTTCAATAAATCTATAATAGAATGTAACCCACTGAGGGCAAGGACTCTTTCACTTTTACATTTGTTTTCATAGTATCTAGCTCAATGCCTATCAATAACAGGTACTCAAATGCTTGTTGGTTGACTGATGTAAGCCCTAAATTCCTTCATTTTGTAGATGGGAAACTTACACCCAAAGAAGTTAAATGTACAGCATCAAATAGGTAGTAAGTATATTTATACTCAGATCTTCAGACTACAAAATCAGCCCTCTATCCAATGTGTCATGCTTCTAGTCAATGATCTCTCTGTTCTACTCAGGCCTACACCATCCTTTAAGGGCCTTCCACCCATGTCCAATTTAATCAATATATTTCCATCCTTTTAAGCCTCTCCCTTTCTCCACAGTCCAAACTAGAGTCCTCCTTCACTATTAAACCTTCCCTGATCATTTCACCCTCCATGTAAGAGTGATTTCCACCACCCCTCATTTTTTTCATGTTATTTTGTCTAGACTTCTCCTTTATACTTACCATGTTCTCTCTTGTATCATAGTTGTGTGTGTGTGTGTGTGTTTGTGTGTGAGTGAGTTTGTATACTATACTCCATTACCTTATAAGCTCCTTGAAATCAAGATATGTGTTACCTCTTTTCATTTAGTCTCAGTGCCTCATATGGTAACTGGCATCATGAAAGATGCTTAACAGCTATTTATTGAATAAAATCCGGCAAGTAATAATAGTTTTATTGTTTTGGTATCTCCTGTACCTATCATAGTGCTGAACATACAAGAAGTGTTCCAATGCTTGTTTGTTGATTAAATGAGGTACAGAATGTGACACTTTCATTTTATTCATTGGCATTACTGTAATCAGTGGTTTGTTATTGAGTTTTCCTTCACAAGATCAACTGTGGTGTTGTTTCTTCTTGTCATAGAGATTTAGAAAAAGAGCTTATAGAAAGTTATACTTTTATATTTTCCATTAGTTTCCAGCATTTTAGGATAGCAGCTAAGGAAAACACTAGACTTTTGTTTTATGTTATTGTCATTTTTTAATTTTTCTGTTTAAGTGCCAAGGCTAGAGTTAGGAAGACCTGAGTTCAAATTTGGCCTCAGACACTTATTAACTGTGTTATGACCCTTCTCAAGTCACTTAACCTCGTATGCTTCAGTTTCCTCATCTGTAAAATGAGTTGGAGAAAGAAATGGCAAACCACTCTGATATCTTTGCCAATAAAACCCCAAACAGAGTCATGAAGAATTGGACACTACTGAAATGACTAAACAACAATATCTTCTAGAAAGATTGTTTTACTTTTTCTGCTGGCTTTACAAATTTTATAAAATCATTTTCAAAATTTAATCCTATATTCATCTTGTTTGATTCCATAACTATGATCATTTCTACCATAAGAATCTTAACAGACTAGTTGTCTTGTTTCACAATATCCTACTTAACTATTTTGCACACTTTATTTCAATGACTTATTTTCCCAAAAATTACTCCTGTATGTTTTTGTTTAGTTGAAGAGATATTAATCTTTCTACATGTGCTTTGAGATGATTGGCTCTGATTTGAAAAGCCAAGGAAAAATTCACACTGAGCGAAAGGAGCCCAACCTGTATGAGGAACAAAGCCCTTCTGGGCTTTGAAAAAATGATTAACCATGATCTTGCTGGTCATGTGGCACAGACCCAAATTCCCATTTGTGTATTGTCATAAACCTCTGGAAGCTCAGTTGGCACTATAAACTCCATGTGATGAAAACTAAGCTTAGTCCCTTTTCCCCCAATACCAGGTCCTCTTCTTAACTTTCCTACTTTTATTAATGTTAACCATAATATTCCTAGTGATCTATGATTGAAACCTCCCAAAATTCTATGATTTTTTTTTTGCCCTCCATCAAATCTATCACCATGTCCTGCTAATTCTGATCCTGAAATATCCCCAAATAATTTTCCTCTTTTCCATTCCTACTTCAACTAATCAAATTTTGGGCTTTATTACCTCATGCTAAATTATTGCAACAGTGGCCTAACTGGTCTCTCTGCCTCTAGTCAATCCTTCTTCTAATCTGTCAGACAAATCACTGCCAGATTAAGCTTCCTAACAGATAGCTCAGATGATATGACTTTTTTAACCAGAAATCTTTGGTGGCTCCTCCATTATCAGTTAAATGCAGTCCAAACTCCATAGTCTATTATTAAAACCCCTCTACAATTGGATCCCATTTTAACTTTTCAACCATTATTTCTCACTAATTCCTTTTACATATGTTATACTCTAGAAAATTCTGAAATATTCATTCTTCCCCAAGCATGTCTAATACTGTCTATTTCCATATCTTTGTTCATAATATTCCTTATGCAAGGATTGCCCAGCACCTGTCAGAATCCCACGTAGCTTATTAAAAAGACAACTCAAACAAACCCTCCTTTGTGAAACATTCCTTTTCTGATTATCTTCTCACAATCTTCTTTTCCTCAAGATCGGAGTGATCTCTCTTCTTTTTTAATTCACTATGTTCTATTTCACAGTGTGGTAATTTGAATGCATATTTTATCTACTTTATATGATTATAAACTTCGCAAGGGTACAGATCATGCTTAATTCAATTCAACAAATATTACTTGAGCACCAGTTATAGTCAAGGCTGTTATAGTCATAATGTGTGGGACTGTGAGTGCAGAGACAAAAGTAAAGCAGTCCCTGTCCTCAAACGTCTCTCACATTCCTGGTTATCTTGTTAACTCTTCAGTACCCATTACAATTCTCTGAACATCACACATGCCTAAGTGCTTGTTGATTTATGCACTTAATCATAGTACCAGAGAATTTAGAGTTGGAAAATAAATTAGCAACAATCCAGTTTAATGCCCTTATTTTACAAATGAGGAAAGAGGCCCAGACAAGGCAATAGGCTTACCCAGAATCGCACAATATGTTATTGTTTAGTTGTGTCTGACTCTTTGTGACCCTATTTCAAGTTTTCTTGGCAAAGATACTGCAATAGTTTGCCATTTCCTTGTCTAGCTCATTTTTATACATAAAGAATGGAGGCAAACAGGATAAAGTGACTTGCCCAAGGTCATACAGCTAGTAAGTCACAAAATTGATGTGTTAACCCAGAGGCAGAACTCAAATTTTTGACTATAAATCCAGCATTCTTTTTAGATTTCTAGAGGAAGCCAGGTAAGTATAGTAGATAGATAACTGCAAGAATGTCTGAGTTCAAATCCTGCCTCATATGTTTAATATCTGTGTTATCTTGTGGGATTCTGGGGGTAATAACAGCACCTAAATTATTGGGTTGTTATGAGGAGCAAATGAGATAATATGTATAAAATATTTTCCAAACCTTAAAATTCTGTAGAAGCAGTAGGTAATACTAATACTAATACTATATACCATGCTACATTCTACAAACTGATATTTTGACATTACATTTTAATGACATCATTTTATAATGTAATTATTCAATTATTTCACAAATGAAACTGGAAACATAGCTTCTGAATAGCCATTTTTAATATGTATGAAATTCAAGCATGATTCATTTCCCCACAACTTGTTAATAATAATTGTCTCCTCAAAAGTTTGTGCATTATCGTTACTATCCCTCAGGTTGAGTTTTTGAAGTCCTTATAATAATAGATTTTAAAATCAGAGTTAAACTCTTCATATCCTGAAGAAACCAAATTTTTAGACCATGTTAGGGGGCAAAGATAGGATAAGTTAATAAACAAGCTAATTTTCTTCAGTAGCTTTTAATTGTATTTTGAGGTTTTGTTGAGATGAGGCACCTTTTTAGTCCTGCCATTTATTTACACTGTCATTCTGTGTGGGGTATGCAGCCTACATCATGATCAATACACGGCTGGGAAACACTTTGTAGAATATTAACCTGTGATAGTACAGAAAAAGATGGAGCCAGGAAGCAGTATTAGCAGTATAATAACCTTAACACTAAATTTGGGAAGATTGCTTTTTAAGCATTCACTAAGGTCCTGTCTCACTTACAGCTGTGTCCATGCATGATGGAAATGTATTCCTAAAAACAAATCCAGCCAAAAGCTGTAAATAAAGAGAGAAAATGGTAGCTCATGCATTAAACACTTCAATGAACAGGCAATTACAAAGGGAAATAAAATCAGGCTAGCCCCCCAAATGAATGTGAAACTTTGTTTTGGGCAGCTGTATGCCAATAACTGCTTTATTACTCACAAATGTTCTTCTTCTTTTGAGACTTAGCTGCATTTCAGACTACAACTTTTTCCCCCTAAAAGAAGACTCCATTTCTGACATGGTCCTGTTTGACCCTTCTTAGGGAACCTGGTGAAATATGCACACCCAATTGACAGCTCGGAATTCTCAAGATCAAGAGATCCTCTAGCCCAACCCACCTTACTCCAGTATCTGGGACTATGGGCAAGTGCTACCAAGCATAGATTAGACTTTATCTTAAAATTTCTTTCACCTTTATTTCATTAGAGGATAATTAAACTTGAGTAGTTAAACTGAAAAGTATTGCTACACATGACACCATGGGGTAGCATATTTATTTTTATCCAACGAATTCCAGATGAAATAATTCCAATTTAAAAGGTAAAGAAGGACTGCCAGCCTAATGAACTCAAACATGTGGTTATTTTTGTTTTCCTATCTTAGAGTCAAGCACTCTGACCTACCTCTCTATTCATTCCCCATTTCCCTTCATACATTCTGAATTCTAGTAATCTTGGTTTCTACCTGAAAAAAAAAATGTTTCTTTTCTTTTAAAGCCCAACTCTTGTGCTCTCTGCTCCCTAAGCTTTCCCTTAGCCCTCTTTCTCTCATCACCTGTTCTCCTATCTCTTCTCTCTCCTAATCAAATTCTACCATGTGTATTATCTGTGTGGAGCTCTCACTCTTGGAGTGTAAATTCCTCAAGTTCGGGTTGGTTCCTCAAGTGTGGTTGGTTATCTTTGGCACAGAAATTAGAGAAGAGCCACCATGTGCGATAGAATATGGCCAATAAAGATTCATTGAATGGAATCAATATTTTGATTCAGAAGAGATTTCATAGTCTGAATTTAGGAAATTACTAGAATCCAAAATTCTAGTTCTGTTACTTCTGTAATGTGTGTATGTGTCTGTGTGTATGTATGTGTGTGTATAGATATATATACACATACATATATACACACAGATGTATCTATATGTATATATATACACATGGATGTATCTATAGCTATATATGTATGTATACATGCACACAGATTTGTCTATATTTACATATGTATGAATGCATATATATTGTTTATGTTTTGTACATATGTATATAGCTATGTATATCTTATATCTCTAGCCCTAATCCCTCCTTTGAGTTGCAGTTTCACCCAGTTGCCTGCTGACACTTTAAACTCATTATGTTTAAAATTGAATTCATCTTTTGCCCCTTAAACCTGATACCTGACAAATTCACCCTTAAGAAAGTGGCAAAGGAGCTGTACATTGTATCTATTTTCTCTGTCACGCATTTTGATTGTTCTTGCTGAGTCTGTTAAGTACTGCCTGAGAAGACTTAGCTTACGTTTCTGATAATGACAACTTCTAGTGTCTCTCTTTCCCCACCAATTAGTATATTTAAAATCCCTAGACAAAGCCAAAGTACAATCCAAATGTTATATTCTCAATAAAGCTTTCCCAGTTAGTCATGATCGGATTTCACAACAGCTTTGTTTTATGTCTCTTTCATGTATTTTTTTTAACTTCAGACATTTGTGATTATGTTATATTCCCCACTCTATGGCAAACTCCATAGGGGTAGGGGGCATGTCTTTTCTGAACATTCTATCTCTTTCTGAACCTTCTATCTTCCCAAATGTTCCTCACCAAGTAGGTGCTCAATAAATGTTTACCAGTGTGAACTGCTGTCCTATTAAACTGGTACTCCAATACTAACTAGGCTTTACTAATGCTTAATTTTATCTAGGAATGAAGGGCTTTTTTTTTTCTTGGTAGTTAAAAACTAGCACTGATAAATAGCTATTTTTATATTAACACATTGGAACAGATCTTGCTGTTTATTTATGCTGCTTCACTCAGCACATGGAGAAGCTTGTAAAGAAACCATTTAGTAAGTTATTGCCACTATTGCCCCCAGGGAAATATCCGATAGACTCTGAGTCAGTATTTTGAAAACCGTGAAGAAGTTGACTTTCTGTAACATGTCATATCATGTAAAGAACAACACTTAGAAGAAATGGAAAGCAATAAGATCCAATTAAAAAGCTATTGGTATGTTTTTTTTAAAATTATTCTATTTTGATCACTTTTTAAATTTCTTTTAGTACTCCTTCTTTGTCTCTTTAGGAATATCTATCTAAAAGAATGTGTTTTAAAAAACAAAACTAAAATTACATATATGCCAGACTTTAATTATCATGTCATTTTGGTTTTATGGCCTTTTTTACATGCTCCCTTGCTAAGTGGTATTCATATTTAAACTAATGTGCTCTTCTTATAGCATCCATTTATTATTCTGTATTAATCCTTCTGATAAAACTATGTCTTATTGACTCAATAAGCATGTCCCATGAATAGAGTGTACTCTTCCAGGACTATCATGGATACTTGTCATCCCATTTCTGTTTTCCATTGCTCCTTTTTCCAGATGCCATGTTTGCCCAAGGAATCTTATAATTTGCATCTTCATAAAAAATCAAAACCAAGTTTATCATTTATTTTTGTAAAATTTACCAGATGAATTGTCACCTATCCAACTAAAGTATATTGGGAATGTAAGCTGGAAAAAAAAAACAAATATTGAAGTGTTAAAAACTAGCTTCTTATATATAAAATGGAAACCAGAATATATACACAGGATATTTAATATCTGAATTCTATGCAATAAAAATTAACTTAACCTTTCTGTACCTCATTTTCCTTATTTTATACAATATAATCCATCAAGTATTTATTAAGCATTTATTTATATCAGACAGCTAGATGGTATAACGGGTAGAGTATCAGACTAGAAGCCATAAGAAATTGAGTTCAAATACTGCTTCAAACACTTACCAACTGTGTGACTTTGGGCCAGTTACTTAGCCTCAGTGGTTTTCTCTGTAAAATTGGCATAATATTAACATCTACTTCACAAGATTTTTGTGAGGATCAAGACAAGTAACTCATTTAAAACCCTTTATATTGAAGAGTTACATCAGTGCTAACTATTGTTATCACATACAAGGCACTATACAAACATTAGAGAATAAAGGAAGAATAAATAGTGCATTACCTTGTACAGCTTACATCCTTTTGAGAATATGCAAAAATAGACAAGTAAATATAAGCATGATAATTTGAGGGAATACTAACATAGATAGCAAAGTAGATATGCACTGGGCCTAGAATCAGAAAGATTCATCTTCCTGAGTTGAAATCTGCCCTCAGACACTTACTAACTATGTGACCCTGGGCAAGTCACTTAGTCCCGTTTGCCTTAGTTTCATCTGTAAAATGAGCTGGAGAAGGAAATGCAAATCACTCCAGTATCTTATCCAAGAAGATTCCAAATGGGGTCACAGAGAGTCAGACACAACTGAGAAAACGAGTGAACAATGATGATCAAAGGAAATCAAGAAAGGATTCCCAAAGAAAATAACACATAAATTAATCCTTCCAGGAAACTAGGGATTCTACGTAATGGAATAAAAAGAAAATGCACTTCAATTACTAGGGACAGTCTCAAAATAGCATGGTGACAGGAGATATAAAATGAGAGTTGGATTAGATGATCCTTAAGTTTCTTCCAGCTCAAAGTCTATGATGCTATATGAATTCCATTTTCTTCATTAATATTCTTTAGGCCTTCTTGTTCTTCCATAAGCAGTTGAAAAAGTTCTAATATCTGGGGCTATATATTCTGAGAGATCTTTCCTTTCAAGTTCTAGAGCCCCAGGGCAGAATAGGTTATAAGGTCATAAGCATGTATTCTCCCTTGCAGTTACTGTGAAAAGAGAAATAGGATTTCAGAAAATGGATAACGAAATAGCATATGGAATTACAATTTTCTATTTCACTTTCAAGTTTGCCTCAGTCTCTGGGTTTCTTTAGGATGGCAGACTTTAAAGAGTTGGACTATGTGAACAGGAAAAAGAAATGAAGACTTGTGTTTCCAGTAAAGAACAAAAGGTTGAGCAGGGGGAAAAGAAAAATCAGATAATAGCAATGCAAGAATCAGTGGGTTTGTAAGGTTGGTATGCTTTGTTTCTATGTTGAACACTAGTTTTTGCAAACTTTTGGAGGATTTTTTTTCGTCATTTATCAGTATTTCTTACCAAAGACTCAATATTATACCAAAGAAGTGAGTCCATCTTGAAATTCTGTCAAGATCATGGGTGCAACTGATAAACTCGCCTTCTCCAGCCATATGGAAGATATTTTTCTATTGACTAGATACACATAAATGTGGATACATTGTGTTCCTCCTATAAAATACATTGTGTTCTTCCTGTAACATAATGAATATACATCACCTAATTCTTTCTTTCCAGCACTTTTTCTTTCTAGATCCTATGTTGGCCCAAGTCATCTTATAATATCTCTCTACAAAAATCCAACATTAAGTTCATTGTTATTCCATGTATTCCTGCCTCCCCTTGACACTTCACTGTTTCTGGCAATGGCATGATCATTCACCTTGTCTTCCACGTCTGAAATCTTGAACTCTTCCTGTTCCCTCATTTCTCATATCCAATTAGTTACCGGTTCCTATTGTTTTATTCTCTACAATATCTCAAACATCTCTCTTATCTATTCCCTAAGCCATGGCTTTCATTACCACTGCTATTTAAAAAGACTCCTAAAGCAGCCTTCCCATTTCAACTCTCTCCCTCTAATTTTCTGTCAGATTTATCTTTCCTATGCATGAATGTGTTCATATCAATCTGTTCAAAAGATTTGTTTCCCTCTGCCCTACTGAGCAAAGTTCAGATTCAGAGTCTCAGAATTTGAGATTTGGACGGGAACAAAGCAGCTATCCAGTTCAACATCTACCCAAAAGGACACCCCCCCCCAATATAACATAGCTGACAATTGGGCATCCAGTTTCTGCCTGACCTCCAAATGACCTCCAAAGAAGGACCTCTCATTACTTTTTTTTAAAAAAATATTTATCTACTTTTTAATTTCTGGAATAAAACAAGCACTTCCATGATATAGTATAATATAAAAAGAAAAGATGATTATATATGAAACTGCAAATCTATTATATATAACTTGCTATTCTTTTTAAATATATAATAAAATTATTGTATATTTTTCCTTCCCTCCCCCCCTGCCATGGCTACCATTACAAACACACACGTGTATGTGTATATATATACACACATATATATGTATATGCATATATATACACATACATGTATGTATATATATACATATATAATCATTCTATACATACTTTTATTTATCAGCTCTTCCTCTGGATGCAGATAGTGTCTTCCTTTATATGTTCTTTGTAGTTAATTTGGGTATTTATAATAGTCAAAATGACTTATTCGCTCAAAGTTGTTCTTAAAAGTATTACTGTAACTGAAACAAAGTCTTCTTGATTCTCCTCATTTTGTTCTTCATTATTTCATATTAAGCTTCTTTAGACAGCTCCAATTTTTATCTCCCCATTAAATCTAAGTTTGCCTCTAAAACTTCTACTCTGTATTCTTGATTTTGCTTCTGGTCCCAAAGAGAAGAAATTTAATCCTTCTTCCACATTGCCTTTCAAATATCCATGATCTTAGGATCATAGAAGTAGAGTGAAAAGGGTTAATAGAGTCTACTTAATGCAACTCCTTCATTCTACAGAGGAGTAAATGGGTGGCATGGGGGGTGAGGGGGTTAAATTATTGCTCAAAGTCTGTCCATTAAAAGTGGGATCTGAACCCAGTTCCTTTGACTTGAGAGTTAGTGCTCTTTCCACTGTACTATGCTATTCTCATGTCACAACTGAGCTTTCTTTCCTCAGGCTAAACAATCCCAGTTCTTCACCCAATTCTCATTTGCCATAGACACAAAGACTGTTCACCATTCTGGTACATTTATCCCTTGACACTACTTCAGGAACTTGCTCTTTTTTCAACACTCAATTGAGATGCTATCTTCTATGTGAAGTCATTTCTGATCCAACCCCTCCCCAACTACTGGTACTCTCCTCTCTCTAGTTATCCTGTTTTTATTTTGTATGTATTCTCTAGATGTTTATTCTGCACATTCGTATAAGTGTACACATTGTCTCCTCTTATTGAGTGTAAATTCATTGAGAGCAAGAATTATTGTTTGGTCTTGATTTGTTTTTTGTTCATTTTGTTTTTTTAACTTTACATATCCTCAGAGTCCAAAACTATAATGCCTATTACATATTAGGTGTTTCATAAATCACTGTTGACTAATTTACAGTTAAAACAAAGCTACACTGTAACTCAAAGTCATCTCATACTTTGGGGCAACCTTTTCAGAAATAAACCACCTGAAAAAAATTCTTTCTTCAGCAGTAGGGTGCTAACAGCTCATCAAAGTTTAACAGCCAGTTAGTCCCTTTTCCACAATCAATTTTTCAACGAGCATTTATCAAGCATCTATTTTTTGTGTGCTGTGCACTGTGCTAGGCTCTCAGGAACCAAAAATCAAGGGATAATAGGCCCTGATCTAAAGGAGTTTACAATCAAGGGAGATAGTCCCCAGCCTCTAATCTCAGTCTCTATAATCTTCAATGAGCTATTCCCAGGAGATTAAGATTTAATCCAGGTGATGCATAGCATAACAAAGGCAGTCTATTCAGATATTTTCGAATCTGCTTCAGGCTACTGACCAGTCTTTTAGGATCTGAGGATCCAAGTTACCAGTAGAGTCCTTTAGATACCACTTTTTTTTGTTGTTGTTTTTTTTTTTGCAGTTACTGGTTTGCAGCTTTTTTTTTTCCTTAGCTTTGTGGGTCTGCTAAATACAAGTAACTCTGTAAACAGAGAGAGTTTTTCTTCTTCATCTCTGTTGTCCAAAAGGACATAGGAACAATTTCCTGTGGTGCAGTGACTGTTGACATGGAATTAATATCCAAAACTGTTGTCTCAGTGGAATGAATGACTTCGAATGTGTTTCTCATAAAGACCTACTTAGGAATGACTATTTGGGAGATGGGAATGTCCTTAATTGGTTAATTCAAATGGTGGTGATAGGGTTTAGACTTTGGGAGCCCCCTTGAACTCCCCTCGAATCTTCCTACTAGATGAGGTGTTTGCCTGAGGCCATAAGCCTTTCATTATTGCTAGGCCCAAATCTCTAGGCTAGGTTACTCTTAACCTAGCCTAGCCCTCCATTGTCTGGCTAGTTTCCACCCTTGATCCTATCAAAGTGTCTATGCCCAAATCTGTTATCTTTAAACTAGCCTAGCCCTAAGTAGTCTGTTAGCTCCAGGTAGCCTTCAGCTACTTCCCACCCTTAATCCCATTCCTGGAATCTGACCCCAGTCCCATCAAGCTCCTCCTTAGACTCTTCCTCAAGACCCTCTCTAAACCCCTCCTTCCATCTCTCCAGGACCACCCTAGATACCTCCCACAATCTTTGTGTATATAAGTTTCATCTTGCCTCCATGAAGGTGCTCAGATTCCATCCACCTCAGGTGGAATCTGGCCCTCTTGTGAAAAGGAGTATCACAAGTGGTGAGATTTCTTAAGACAGCCCAATATGGTGAATCTGTAATAAACTTTGTTTTTCTTTGGCTGTGAGAAAGCTTGAGTTGAATTCATTCAAGCAGGACCCAGTGTGTTGGTATTTTGAGGTCTCGAGCATCCCTAAAAACATATGGTTATTTGACCTCAACAGTGGCATGGAAGTTAGAGAATAAATATGATCCTTGCTTTTCGGGTAGAGAAAAAAAAACAAGCCTAAAGTATTAAGGGATTCCATGACTTTGTATGAAGTCAAATAGAATGGTACTGATAAATTAGCATTCCAATGCAGCTTCACTCCCCTGTGCTCAGCACAATGGAGCATCTTTCTTAGATTTTATAGAGATTGTTACTGGTTGCTTTATTATGACAACAATGTAGTACTGTGCCTGGGAAACACTGGGGGAAGATAATCTCTAGTTTCTGGCTCCCTAAACATTGAGCTAAGTATCTGCTCATTTCTTTATATTTAGATTTCACCTTAGCAGACTGTTCTAAGTAGTTCTGAGTTCAATATTAAGTTGTATTAACCATGGCTAATACTGTGTGCAGTGTGACAGAGTATTCAAAGACCATCACATATTTCGAAGGACTCTAGAAGAAAATTATTCTAGGTCAGTGATAAGTTCAGTCATTAAGAGGAGGAAACGGTGAACACCTCCTGGAGGTAATCAAGTACCAATATTACCTAGTAAAGGATCTTAAAAGAAAAACTTTTTCTCTGGTTTAAACAAATGAACATATAGATATGGAAGGTTGGATATGTTTTGACAAACTATTCCAAAGATGTGACACATTAAAGAAAAAGTGCTCCAGCAATTTCCATCCATTATGAGACACAGCCAGACTTCACAGATCTCAAGCAATAAATGAAAGGAGTTTGTAAAGGTGTGAAAGACCAAAGCTATTTCAGAGCCATATGTGAGATGCAAGATTTTAAATTCAAGCTGATACTGCAAGGAAGACTAAGGTTAAATAAGGAAACAAAATTATAGGGACCCAAGCATAAGAAGATTATTAGGTGTAAGAAATAGATGTTGCAGAAGGTAGGAGGAAAGGAACAACTGAAATGCCTTCTTATAGATAGGAAAACAGTCATGAATGCATGCATCTCAGAAAGCATCAATACATTTAATTCGAGCAATATTTATTAAGCACTTACTATCTGCAGAACGCTGGATGAGACCCAATTGTTAATCTCACTGAATTTATAGCCTAGCTATGACACACAAATATGTACGACACACAATATTCTGTAGTAGACTTAAGGAGATAAAAATCAGAGCACTTTGTGAAGTAGAAGAATCAGGTTATTTCTCACATGGGAAATTACAGAAGACTCATGGAGAATGTGGCATTTAGATTGGGCAGTCTTTGAGGAATGGACAGGAATTTAACAAGTGAAAGGAGGGAAGGGAAACATTACAAGCATAGAGAACCACACAGAGGCAGAAAAGTAGAGGATGTGTTCAGGGGATAAAACAGTTCAGATTGTCTGGAGCAGAGACTGCAGGAAATAGGGTAGCATGAGATAAGTTTGGAAAGCTAGATTGCACTCTGGCCTCTATAGAAGACCTTGAATACCAGACAAAGAAGTTGTTAAAGAAGTTGTCAGAAATTGTTAAATGGCTGTATGCCTAAGGCACTGTACTAGGATGAGGAGAGAAAAAAAAAAGCATTCATTAAAAGCCTAGTTTGTGCCAGAAACTGTGTTAAGTACTTTAAAAATATTTAGAAGCTTTTATTAACCTCATTTTACATTTGGGGAAACTGAGGCATATAGGTTAAGTGATTTGCCCAGGGTCACACATCTAATAAGTGCCTTGGGAACAGAAAAACAAAGAAAACTAGCCCCTGTCCTTAAGTACTGGGGCAATATGATAGATTTTCACAAATCAATAAATAAAATTTAATTTGAGGACAGATCTGATCTCCCTTAATTCTAGTTCCTTCCTTCTGTTGATTTTATCCACTTTATCCTGTACATCTCTTGTTTGTACCTGGTTGTTTGTTTGTTGTCTTCTCCATTAAATTGTGAGCTCTTTGAGAGGGCAGGTACTGTTCTTTGCTTTTGTTGTAATCCCTGTGCTTAGTGCCTAGCATGTAGTGTGTGCTTAATTAATGCTTGTTAGCTAATTAAGAGAGAAAGGTGAGGAAAGAATGTAGGGCTAGGCACAGACATGAGAGACCTGATGCCCAATTCGGGATAAGTAAACAGGCCACTTTGACAGGTATAAAAGGAGAAGAATTCAAAATCAGTCTGGAAAGTTAGGCTGATCCTAGACTTGAAGGGTTTCAAATGCCAAGCTAAGGAGTTTGTATTTTTCCCTAGAATCACAAGGGAATTAATAATATTCGTGGAGCAGGAGAGTAACGCTTTAGCTACACTTGGGAGCTTTGGGGAGGCTGGATTGAAGAATGACTGAAAGCAGCAAAACTAATTAGATGCCTATTACTATAGTCTAAACAAGAGATGACAACTGTTGATTCTTTGTTACATGTGAATAAATTATTTTAGTAAAATCAAAGAAAAGAAATTAAATCCCTATTACTCAATTGATGTGTAAGTTGCAGTGCTTTTCAGCAGAATCCACAATAGCAAAATGCTTGTTTTACTTACTGGTTTAATGTAAGTTCATTATTAGCCATTGAGCCCTAATCTAAGTCCATTATTAATGATTTAGCCTGAAAATCAGATCAATAACAGTACAGTATAGAAGCAGATCATCTCAGGTGGTAATTGCAAGTGACTACTATTGGAATACCAATGATACATCTGCAATTCCTATTATTTATGGCAAGATTCAGACTATCAAGCACAAAGGAACATGGATATCTGCAGTGAATTGGTGGCATAAGAAGGAATCATACCCTTTGACTTGTAGTTAACTAGAAAGATAGTAATGTTTTCTTGGCAATATCAGTAAAAATAGAAGAAAGCCAGTGTAACTTGGATTGTTGTTATATGTGTATGTATGTATATACAAATGTGTGTATGTATGAATATATTCACATTAATATACAGTATATTAGGTGTTATGGACAAAAAAATTGATAGCACCCATTTCCCAACAGATGTCTGTTACTTAGTTGAGTTACAGGTTTCATCACATAGTTTTTATTTAGCATGTGCATTATGTGCCAAGGTTGTATTGCCAAGGTTTCTGTCCTCAAAAATCTTTATATTTTATTTGGTGACAATACTCCAAATAACTATAATAATCAATCGTATGAGTCTTTATTACCATTCTTGTAATACTAAATTTATTAACCTGGAGACAGTGTCATACCATGTATAGTGATTAGTGAAACATCGAAACATCCAATGTATGATTAAAAAAATAAAATTCAAGTTACAAAATATAAGGGAAAAGTCATTCTCATCCAAAGTCAAACTGTGTGAAATGGAAAGACCTTGACTTCAGTGGACCAGGGGAGGTATCAGCTTCCTTTTGCTGCTGTGGTGGTTGTTCAGTTGTTTTTTCAGTTGTGTCCAAATCTTCATGACCCCATTTGTGGTTTTCTTGGCAAAGATACTGGAGTGGTTTGCCATTTCCTTCTCCAGCTCATTTTAATGATGAGGAAATTGAGGTAAACAGGGTTAAGTGACCTGCCCAAGGCCATACAACTAGTAAATGTCTAGGTGTCATTTAACCACTCAGGTCTCTAGGCAGCTCTTTATAAAAATGTAAGTTGCAAATGAGGTGCCATCCAAAATTAGTAAAGAGATTTTCTTCATCTGAGAATTCCCCATACCAATGAAATAATAAATTCAGTCCTTATCCCTATCCTAATTTTCTTGAGGAAAAGAATTATATCCGTTTAGTGTGTTGTATATACCTAAAGTGCTACACAAAGAATTTGGAGCAAATCATCCTATTAAGAAATAGAGCTGCAAGAGAATTAGCTGACAGGAGACCTGGTAAACAGATTATAGGAAATATATAAATACTTCATATAATACTAGCAACAGTAATAATACTAGTTGACATTCATATAATACTTTAAAGTTTTCAAAACACTTTAAATACATTATCTCATTTAATTAGTAATTTATTTTAAAAAATAATTTACTTAGATCTATTTAAAGCAATCTCTCAATTCTCTGATTGACACACAGCTGCCACATTCAGTTCAAATGATGACATCAGGAACAACTTCCTTCCTTTGAGCCATATCTTTGAGGAGAGGAAATGTTCCAGTGGGTGAATGCTTACCAATCACCTTACTTTTAAACTATGATAAAGTGCCTGTGATCTCCTCAAAATTTCTTCATATTTTTCCAGGTGCTTATGGATTCTTTTTTTTCTTTTTTATGTTCCTTCTCTTCTTTCTTTCTCTTCCTTCCTTCCTCCCTTCTTGCTTTCTTTCCTTCTCTTTCTTTCTTTCTTTCTTCCTTTCTTTCTTCTTTCTTCTTTCTTTCTTTGTCTGTCTTTTTTTGTCTATCTTTCTTTCCTTCTGTCTGTTTTTCTTTTGTCTCCCTTCCTTGCTTTCTTCTTCCCCCTCTCCTTTTACCCCACACTCTTTCTTCTTCTCTCCCTTGATCCTTTCCTTCTTTCCTCCCTCTCCCTCTTTCTCCCCATCCCTCCCTTCTTCCTTCTTTCCTTCCTTCCTTTCTACTTTTATTTCTTTCCACTTTTAAGCCTTTCTTGGCATTTCATCAGTCTAGGGAAGCACTCAATGAGAAAATTCCCTCCATCAATGCAAATACACAATTATTCTGAACTAGAGTTTAGAGAGTTGACTTGGGGCACTGAGAAATTAAAGAATTTGCCCAAGATCACAAGGCCTGTGACTGTCAGAGTCAGAACTTGAACCAGCACTAATTTGGAGTCTGTCTGTGGATGATTTATGGCAGAATAATTAAATTTCAAAAGATGCAACTGTTGATAAAGGCAAAGATTTGTGAATGTGTATCCTTGGTTAATTACCTTTCCAAATCACCTCATATTTACTCTGCCTAGATTCAACAGGATGAAATACTCTGTTTCTGTTTTATTCTAATTAAATACAGAGCATGCAGTAAGCAGAAACTATCATGCAAAAGCAACTACAGAAACTGAAAGGATTCCTAGATATTGGAGACAGACTTGTCTCATTTCCAGTCTCTGGCCTTGTAATAATAACCTAAAATGCTCTTCTTGGGAAATACAAAACCCTTGTGTATACTTAACTGTTATGCAAAGAGACATAGACTATCACAACTGCCAGATTTTGGATTTGTTTTCTCAATGATTATTAATTATCTCTACATCATCTCTTCTACTTTGGGGATTCTGTACTCCAGCTTCATAAAACCAACTCTTAATTTAGACAAATTTGAACAATTTAATATTCAATTTTTAAAGTTTCTCCTACTCTGATATTTTTCCCATTTATATTGAGAAATGGGGCTTGATCAAAAGTTATATGTAATTTTGTTTTAAATTCTAGTGAGTTTAAAATTTGTCAACAGTAAAGTCTGTCAACAGTGAGATCAGATAGAGGGACACTGTATTTAATACAGTGCTTGATGAAAACGCATTTTGAATGAATTAGGCAACCAACAGAAGAACGTGGTACTAATTTGTCTGTCCCTTTCAATATCGGACAGGCTCCTACTGACTATGATTTTTCAAAGCACAGACAGCATATCCTAGTAAAGGACAAAAACGGCCTATTAAATAGTATGCCAAAATCATTCTGAGAAAAATGGATACGAGACATTCCTGTCATTATGAAGAATTAATTTCCATGTAGTAGCTCTTAATGCAAAAGCACTATTCTTAAGGAATTTAAATTAAGTATATTAGCGTATTAATTCCCCTGAGAGTAATAAAGACATAAAATCTTATAGCATAAACATTATGAAAGCTAAAAAATCAAGGTTGCTATGATTTCTTCTGTTCAATTTAATATCATAGATCATGGGATCAAAGGGGTATGGATTTGGAGCTGGCAGGAAACTTACCTGATAGAGAATCCAGTCCCTGAGGAAACACTCACACAGAGATTAAGTGATTTCTCCAACATCACAGTGTTAGTATATGTGATCACCTTTGAATCCATTTCTTCCTGATTCCAAATCTGGAAACATATTTGCCTCTGCCATGTCATCTAAGTAGCCATATCTATCTAACACATCAAGTCACTTAAGAAAAAAAGATGACAAATACATATTCAATACTGTTATTCAGTACAGCAGAGGGGAATCAATATGAAGGGACCAAATGAGACATTAGAAGAAAACACCATGACTCCACCATCTAATGGCATGTTGGCAGTGAATGCTCAGCTAGTTTATTTTAAACATTTTGCTCTGAGACCATACAATGAAGGCATGAGTGGTGTCAAACTTTGTTATGTGGATGGATGTACTAAATAGAGAAGACTATTCAGACTATTATAGAACACTATATGTGCTATATGTGGTGGGGCAGGGATGACAATATATTGGTCTGTATATGCCCATTTTCTATCCTATAAATCTTCATTTTTGGGGATAGCTCTCTTTTTTTCCCAGCAAACTAATCCTTGTGTTCTCATAGTCATGTAAGACAGATAGCCCTCAAAGGAAGAAGGTATGATTAAGATAGATAAAAAGACAACATTGTGAATGTGGGCAAGACAAATTAATTTTGGGTAGAGTTGTAGAAATATAACTATTAAAGATTTAATGGTTATATTAATAGTAATAATAAAATAATAGTAATAGTAAAAGTTCCATTTCTTCATCTCCATCACAATGTAATTGCTCAGATTGAGCCCTTTAGATTCAGTCTCATTTATGGATTGTTTCCCTGCTATATTTGTTTCCTAGCTCTTACCATCAACATCATTTTACTGAAAATCACATTCCAAGGTGTCCTCGAAGTGGTTTTCAGTGTGTATCTCCCAGAAAATTGCCCTCCTTCAGTTCTCGATGCTAACATGATGCTTCTTCTGGAAGACTACTACTGCCCATTATTTAAATGTGCTTGCCAAAGTTAGAAGGGAAACTTCAGTGATGATGCCTGTATAGTGATGGTTTTCTAAACCACAGAGACATACCTCATATTTGTCATTTGATTTAAAGAGTGATATCCTGATGCTTCAAATGAATCGGGAATCAGACATAAACATAGTAGTTCTAGGTTTCATAGCCGCATAGCAAATGGGCTACGTGTACAGCTTGGACAGCTCGATTTGGATTTTGATGTGACAGTATTATCTTTTTTGCTACAATCTGGATTGACATAGAAGTGTAACCACAGAATTTATGAGCACTATTTACTACCCAGAAGGCTGGAGAATAAATGGCTCAAAGGCTACAATTAACTCAGCAGTATAGAGAGGAATTAAATTTGAGATTCTGGATGCTCACAGACAGATGTGTTTCAGAGATCTGACAGCCTCATAACAAAAAGGATAATTTCAGTTGAAATCCTAGTGAACAGAGAAATCATGCAACCACAACAACAAAAAAAATCACAAATTTGATTTAGTTTATAGGGCTATGCTATCCTTGAAGCTTGCAGATTTTCTCTAGCTACTTCCAACTAACTCTGAGGGTCTGGTTTCCAGCCGTCAGTGAATCAGGGGTTAGTACTATATGATCATGAAAAGTCATCTAATTGGTTGTGGAACAAGAACTCATAAATGACTCAGGAAATTCTGAGTGCATTCAGATGGACTCATTTGAGCTTCAAGATGGGGAAGGTGTGACTGGCCACATTTCCCCGTTTGGCCATCATTTGTCTCAGTGCAATTGAGTATGTGGCACTACTTGTTTTGTATTTATAATAAGTGAGACCTCTCATGGTAGAGAGATAGCTTAGTGATATCAACAGAGGTATCAACCCTCAGAAACTAGCAGATAGCTATACCTAAGAAGAAATTCACAAGTATTCTTCAAACAGAGAAAGAAATTTCTAGCAATCAGGAGCTATGGGATACCCCCTTTCCCTGTATTCCCTACACGTGTGCCTCACTACTTAAAGTCTGAGTCCACTCCCTCCCACCTTGTCCTCTCCATATTTTATGGATGGTAGTTTGTATCAAATGTTCTTATTATACACCCTTAGTAAATATCCACTTAGTAAATAACCACCAGGTCTCTATATCATCTTAAGCCATATTCAACTAAGAGGAAAACCTGATGTCCGTGAGAAATAAGGGACTAAATGTCCATGAGAAAAAGACCCTCAAAAAGGGCTTAGTCTTTTTTTTTTTTTACCTTTTCTTTCTTTTTTACCCCTTAAAGTAGTTCTTTCTTAGGTGGAAATATACATATGCATGCATACACATCTTTGATCTTCTATTTCCAAATTGTTCTAAAATTGAGGCAAAATGGAAAATATTTTTAAAAGAACAATTATGTGAATCAGGGAAAGAACACTAGGAGTTGACATGTGGCTATGCACTGGAGTCGAGGTGACTGAGATAGAGGCATCTTAATTTAGATAGTGAGAAGAACTAGAGAAGAAGGCAAAGAGTTGTTGTTCATTTTCTGTTTTTGAAGAGGATCAATGACATCATGAATGATGTCTTGACTTACACATGAATTGAGTGAGGCAGACTTGTGTAAAGTTGTCAGTCTACTCTTCCTGAGTCCTCAAAGTCCAGTGGCAGGACAAAAATCAAGATGACTGGTTTAACCCAAGATGCAGTGGATGACCTTGGCATCTCTGATGCCTGACCAGAATCTACACTTTACACAGCATCTGCTACAGCTGCCTTCATGGCCATTGGAACAAATTCTCATCCACCTATTCCTCCAAGTCTTTACTTGTTTAGGGTAGACATCCTCCTAAATCACAGGTATGAGGCCTGTCAGTTACCCTCAACCTGGCTTAGTCCATCTGCTGAGGCTTAAGGAAAGATGGAAGTGGTAACTTTCCTACCTAAGTTTTACTTAAGTTTTTTTTTTTTCCACCATTTTAATCCATTATCTGTCAGCAATTTTTCTTCAAATGAGTGTTTATATGACAAATAAGCTCCCACCCACACCAAGCAAAACAAAACAAAACACACACACACACACACACACACACACACATACTATGCATTCCAAAGATTCGTTAATGAATATTTTTATAGCTTTCTACAAATAAGATTGAGTTCTAGAGGCCTCCAAATCCTCATTAGGATTGGCGCAATGGTGTGACAGTTCCCCATATTGGAGTGGTAAGATAGCTACAAAGATGGATCCCCAGGTTTCCATTTTTTGTATAGGAAAAGCCCCATCTTTGATGTATTAGAAATGCTCCCTCTTTTTCAGAAGGGGTTGGAAAAAATGATGTTTGGTAGGAGAACAAGATGTTATCTTTTGCCTCTACTATTTCCTGATTTTCTCAAGCTAACAAAGGGAGTATGGTACTTCTTATCTGTGATGCTAGGAACCATATGGCCATCTGGACCTAGATGGATAATTTATCTATGAAATTATTTTTGGGAAAAGATGAAATGAATTTAGTTGATTTTAGGAGCAAAAAACAAGAGACAAGAAGCAATTATTCCTTATAAGATATATATCAAAATGTCAGAAAATGTCTCTGGGTTATTTTCTCAATTGAAGAATCAAAGCCTTCATAGATGTACTTATCTGACTCTCCCCTCACCCTCGTTGTGGGATACTAAATATGAACTAAATATGCTAACATACTCCAGGGGGAAAGGGAAACCTCAATATAAAAAGATTCTAACAAGGCTTTACTTACAAGGGAAAAGAGACTTATCTTGCCACCACCCCAAAACACACACACAAACACACACACACACACACACATCAACTCAGTTGACATAGTCATAGGATTTAGTAACAGGTAATTTTAATGTGTTCATGAGATGTTTAAGGAAATAACCTCATTGGGTGAGCAAAAATTGGATATGCCTTTGTATTAATTTGTGTATTTAAACCCTTCTTAAGCTCAGATATTCCAAAGAGTTCCAAACTAGGAGGTTGAAGTTGGAGGCAGTCAAGATTTAAAGCAACTGTTTAGTGGGATCCTTTGAAGGGAGAGGAAGAGTTATTCTCCCTCTCTTCCCCAATTAGTGGTGTCTAGCAATGATATGCCTACCGAATAATATGGGATTTTTCAGTTCTAGAGAGTTTGAAGCACAATTGAGAGAGCAGAGACATTCACTTTATAGAAACAGAGATCTAGATATGCATTCTTTGAACAAGATCATTGGCAGTAGATCTGTTTATGAACAAAGCAGTCCCAGGAAATCTAACAGAGTAAGCAGACAGTTGCCCAAGAGTTGCTGTTTGAGGAGTCAATGACCTACGATACCAAAAATTGTGAGTTGCCTTTGTCATGCATACACATTGTGTATTTGCTTTTCCAACTCTGGACTCTGAATTTGGACCCATTCCTCCCATGGATTCTGTATGAAAGTGCACCCAAGGTTTATGGGGAAATGTTTAAAGCTATTACTTTTACTATGCAAACTTAATAAATTCATTTGCTAAGAGCTAATTGTATCTATTGGCTGATTATTAATGACAGCATACCAGTAGGGGCTTGTGAGATACAGTGTTAGTAGAGCAGACTTACAGGATTACACCTAGAACCAGAGGTAGCAGCCATCTTCTGAAGACCTGATATATGATTGTGAATGCAATTGGGATAGTATTTCAGAAGGGAAGTTGCATTGATTAATACAGTTATGGATAAGTGTGCATTCACATACATGTTTTATAACAGACAATATTGATTCATTTACATCCCCAAGAGAGAAGAATAGCATTTGAAGTTACAAAATTCTACAATGCAAAACCATATTTTTATATTCATAAGATAGAGCAGAAGACTATAGAGATGAGGCATTATAGAAATCATTGCAGTAAAGTTTTGGGGGCCCTGCGACAAATGGTCAGAGAAAACGATTTTGATTTGATGAATAAAGCCATGCCTGAGCAAGTGAACATTTTGAATGAATATTCAAGAGGGCAAGGAAAGGAGGCAGAGCAGAATTGAGGCGATAATAAGAAATGGCAGATTTGATGACAGAGAGAATGGACTGAGTTTCAGAGATTCCTACTAAGGTCAGTGGAATCTTCAGACAAGCTGGAGAAAGTATGTGAAGAATTAAGTATGTGAAGAATTAAGTTTCCTGTTGAAGGAGAGATTAGGACAAAGTTTAGTGTAACTAGCCAAGGACAGCTTTCACTATCATCAGCCAGGGCTTCTTATTCTTTTTCTACTCATGACCCCTTTTCATCCAAGAAATTTATATATGACCCTGGGCGTATAGTTATATAAAAATAGGCATTCAAATCAAACATTTATTTATAATAAATCATAAAGAAATTTATTTTAAAACAATTCTTTGGTATACATATATAATTTTGCCATTTATTAAAGATGAAAGCAAATTTGCATACCAAAGAGGTGGACATGCTTATTTATTTTTACATAAAGAATTAAATCTTGGAGGAATATTGATACTGCAAGACACAGAGCATCTTCAACATTTGTCAACATGCCAGACAGAGGATAGACATAATTTGTACATGTTGTGAAGAAATGGGTTCAAATTTATCTATGCCAATGGAAGGAGTTTATACACAAATGAAATTATTGATTCAGTGATTAAATCATTAAATATTAAATAGTATTATTAGTAGCATACATATCTAGCCTCAGATTGTTTGGAAGTTTTCAAGTGGTAATATTTTTAGTTGCAATATATTTCTCTAACTTGCTTATATAACAGTAAAATAAGTTTACTACTCATCAGGCACTCTATTGAATTAGTTAGAAGCCTTACTTTGTTACAGGGCAGTGCTTCTTAAACAACATTTTAGATTCATTACAAATTTGTTTTTGAGTTAATTTTTGGTCGTTGTGTGTTTAGAAACCTTTTTCTGTTGCCAAATTTTTCACAACCCGTGCGTTCTGTTACCTGGCCCCCGTATGGAGTCATGAACCACAGTTTAAGAAGCACTGGGCTAGGACACATGGTAGACAGAGCATAGCACCTGGAGTCAAGAAGATCTGAGTTCAAATCCAGCCCTACACCCTTTCTAGCTGTGTTATTCTAGGCAAGTCATTTAACTTGGTTTACCTCAGTTTCCTTATCTGTAAAATGAGCTGGAGGAGGAAAGCGTAAACCACTCCAATATCTTTGCAAAGAATACCCTAAAGTACAGTCACAAAAAGTCAGATATGACTGAAATGACTGAACAACAAGAAAGGATTAGACAAACTGCAGGAAATAAGGCATCTGTGGGAGAGAGACTAGAAGGGGTTTATAATGTGATTATCCACAGACCACATAACAAAAGAAAGAATGGAACCAACAGTGTTTTAAGAGTCTGTGTATAAATGGGGCTAGAAAATTTAAAATTAAAGGGGCAGGGGAGAGAATAACACAATGCTCCCTGCAAGGAAAATCCAAAGCCAGAAGTTGACTGCTTAACTTTGCAAAGTATTATAATTCTGCAGTGAATCTCTGCCCAAGTATATTCATCATATCTATGTGTCTATACCTGAAATTAATCTTCAGATGTTTGCATTCTATGTGCATGTTTTTTGGATGACTGCATTGTTAATATGTATTCTCTCTCTTGACCCATCTGGTAATCCAGGAGCCTGAAAAGGATCTTGGAAGTAATGAGGACACAATACTCCGAAATCAGTGCCAAGTTACTCTTCTTGCCTGCTATGTGACCAGTCTATGAAATTGTCTAGTGGGAAATTTATCATAAAATCATAGACTTATAGAAACTTAGAGCTAGACCTCCTAGATTACCTATTTCTGCCTATGAATCTCCTCCATAACACCCTGGACAATCTCATTTGACCTGAACATGATAAAGTCTTCTGGAAGAACAATAGGGTGGTACAGTGGGGGCCAGAGCATCATGTTTCAAATCCCACCTCTTGTCACTTACTACCTTTGTGACTGATCAAATCACAACCCCTCTGGGCTTCAGTTTCCTCATTTGTAAAATGAAGGGGTTCGACTGGAGGAGATCAGAGATTGATTCTGGCTACAAATCTAGGAACATCTCAAGTGACAGTCATCAACAAACATTTGGGTGCCTACTTTGTGCCAGGAATTCTGCTAAGTGCTAGAGATGCCAATACATTAAAGAAAGACAGACTCTGCCCTTAGGAAGCTTACCATCTGATGAGGAAGACAATATACAAAAGAAAGCTGACAAGAAGGGGGAAAGGAAGTACCTAGGAGCTTGTCCCTACTGAGGCAGCCATTCCAGTACTTATATGACTTAATACTCAGTCAAAAGAGAAATCATAAATGTTACTTTTGAATGAGTAATTTTTAAAATGGACTTGTCATCGTTTTCTCTGCTGAATGAATTTATTTTCTCTGGTAAACACTTATCTAAAACTTTTTTGTTACATATTAAACATTTTGAAGTTTGCTTATTAAGTCTTAATACTTATATTTATTTACTGTTCTCTGCTAAGCTAGGTGTCACAGGGGATAGAGCAGAAAACTTGGACTCAGAAAGACTAACAAACCCTGCCTGAGATATTTCCATTCTATGTGATCCTAGGCAAGTCTCTTAATTTCTGTCTGCTCACTTTCCTTATCTGTAAAATAGAGATAACAATAGCCCTTAATTCTCAGGTTTGTTGTGAATATCAAATGAGACAATATCTGTAAAGCAATGTCTAAACCTTCAAGTCTATTATTAGTATTAGTTTTCCTTGACCACAAAGGTGTGTGGAGGTTCTCATTTGACATGTATAGGAGATTCTTCTTCAGGTACAGGTTGACCTAAATGACACTCGATATTCCTTCATACCAGTACCATAACCATCAACCTTTCATTGTACATACTAACAGCCAGTCAAAAGACCTAAAAAGCATCTAGAATGTTTTCTTCTAGAGTAAGGTCCTAGTTCTCAGGTTATTAAGATCCAGCACCTTGTATTCCCTACATTTATTTACATAGACTTACCTCCTTCTTGAGTGTTTCATCAGAGTAGCTGCCTGTGCCATTTTCTGTGTAGAATAGAAGAACTGTTTGATTCCATGTATTGCAATCTGAACTTTTCTACAATGTCTTGTTCATATCTGGCAAAAAGGGGAAAAAAAGGACCATAAAATGGATTGAAAACTCTGAAAATTCCAGAAGTAAAGGAAAGATCATCATGTGCTAATTTCAAGAGAAAATGAAGGAAAGTTGTTGAGAATAGGTCTTCAAATATTTTTCCTCCTTAGGATATATTTCTCCTTACCTTTATCAAGAAGGAAAAAAAAAGTGGGATATAAGTTATTATGCCATAGAGATATTTTATCAGAAAAAAATTAGTGGAGGGTTATTTTTATCTCCCTGAACTATTATTTACTATTATTATAGTATTGTGATAACTCAGAAAATAGATATTTTACTAAGATACACAGTTCTACAAACATACTTAAAATATATACACCTCTGGATCAAAAGAAGCCTCAATCCTAATATTCTATTGAAGAAGTCTAATGCTTTATGACATTCCTTCCTAGTGTCTTTATTCAATTCTTTACTTTTAAAAATGTAAAAATATTGCCACTGAAATATATAATATCTTAATTTGGCTTTAATTCTAGAAATGTCTATTTGAGTATAAAATTGTCAAATACATCAATACTTCAAGGACCCATAATTTCATTAATTGGAGGATCCTTCCATAGGCTTAGAGAGATACTGGAGACAGAGAGGCAAAATGTGCCCATGGTCATATAGCTAGTGAGTTGAACTCAGAATTTGAACCAGGGCTTTATTTCATCCTAAGATTGGCACCCTTTCCAGTTAGCCCAGGCAATCTCCTTAAACTTATCAAGGCTTTGGGTTAATTCTAGGAGTCAAGAGTTATATGTCTTTTGAGTTCTTCATAAATTTCCAGAATCATCTCTTCAATAAGTTCTATAATACATTCCTTATGATTATCATATTGTATTGATATCAACCTATGTAGCAATACCTGGTATTCTTCTTATTAAATGCTACAATAGCAAGAGTATTTGGACTTGGAAAACATTTATAAGTGATGAGTTTCATTATTTTTCATAATTTACCTAATTTAAAGAAATGTCAGATCATTCAGAAATTTGCAATTAATGTATGCGTGGGTTGGAATTTTAGGGTAGTTCATAGAGTAAACAATATCCTCTAATGGCTCAAAAGTTGTCGGTTTTTTTGGTTGATGGGTTACAACAGGAAAGAGTAACAAAAAGCTCCTTTGAGATCAAAATTCATGTTCTTTCTTGTTCTTTCTTCATTTTCAATTCACCTTATTTTCAAGCTCTCTTGAATGTTCCCATTTTCACAGAAATAGGCAATAAAGATGGTGATGTAACAGTCACCATTCAGTGAATATAAATGTGCTTTATCTGCCTCATTAGTTACCATCATTGGGCCAATTTGATGATTTTAATGTCAGAACTTTTCATGTTTCAATTTTAGTATAATTTTATTTAATTTATATTTCAAGGTTCTTCATACTCCTGATGAAAAAAAGGAGAGAGACAGCACAGAACAATAGCAGTTTGCCTCTGCCTAACAGCTGATAGCCCTGAATAAGATTTTGCTACAGTTCAAAGAATTCTGAGCCAAGTAATTCATTCCTAGATGATAAGATCCTTGAGGGCAGTGATTGTAACTGACTTAACCTCGGTAAACCACAATATACTATGGCATATGATACTTTATGTGACCTTTTTATTTAAAGCCTATTCTATTGAATTCTAGTGCATCTTTTGTACAGGCTCATTCGAGAAAACTTTAATCTGTTGACAATAATAGATCCTACAGTAAGAAAAGCTAGACAAAATAAAATTTCGTCTTGTGTAATACATGTTAGATTAGGTGCCTTAGCTTAGAAAAAGAGGAAGAACAAGTAGATAGAGAATGCTAGAATAACTGATGAGTATCCATGGGCATACATATAATAGGAAATTTCTCCAAGATAAATAGGAATCTTACCATCTTTTGTGTTTAACCTCATCTGATCTGCTCAAGATCTATAATTTCATCAGAAATACCACATCTCTTTGTCTATCTTAGTGTAAAACCACAGACACCTTAAAATCTGTGGGCCTCATGGTAATTGGGCTGTCTGAATAATCAGCTTCTTAAGGACAGTTGGTCATCAAGTTTCATTTCTCTGAGACAAAGCTGAGACAAAACTGGGAACTGAGTGGGTAAAGATGAAGGGGGGGTGTGTTTTTCTTCCTTTATTTTTCTTATGTATGTGATTTGTATATTATTCAGTAAACCCTTTTTAGATCATTTAAACTGTGCAGTTTTGTCTGTCTCCTTGATATCCTAAAACTGACTGGCACATGATTACTGGGCTTCTTGGATGAAGTAAGAATTCTACTTCTAGTTTTTTTTTTCCAGACTTACTCTCAGCCCTACCCTTGTTTCTCATACTTGCTCTAGTTTTGTTTTTTTGCTTATTCCTTTTTTATAATCCTCCCTCAGGCTGTTTCAGTTGGCCCTCTATACCATTAGTATCTGGAAGAAATGGATTTGTGGGAGTAGCGAAGAGAGGAATTTTAGGCCTACTCCACCCACCCTCTGTATCACTGTGAAGTATTTGAGTACCAAAAACCATGTATTCCTAGTAAGAGATCCCTTCTCAAAAACTTTAAATGCCACTCCATTGTCTAAGAAACAAATTCTAACCTCTGAGGCTTGCCAATCAAAAGTCTCTAAAACCCAAATACAGCTTTCTTTTTCAGGCTTATTTTGCCTCGTTCTCTCCTAATCTTATGGTATTTCCCGACTCACCTTTCTCCTCTAAAGGAAAATGACCTCCAGACTGAAATGGATGAAACAAAAAAGTCTTTAAAATTACTTAAAACCAAACATAGGAGAAGCAATACATTGTCTTGTGTGAATTGCCAATTAAAGTATAGTAATTTATGTATTTATAGAAAACGACTGTATTTTTCTCTATTTTTTTTTAAATCTTGAAATAGGGAATAAATATAATCCATTGCCACAATCAAACATTGACTGAAAACTAAGAAGGTGTGTCATATTCTATGGGGGCCAAGTTTTAAAGGTCTTAGTCTCTACCCTTAAGAAGAATTCCATTTTTTTTTAAAGTCATATCCATATAGAAGGCATTCAAAATACCAACAATTGACTTGTGAATACCACTTACGTGGGTGTAGCTAGTGAGTGATGCATTATCTTTTCTTCCATGCCATCAACTACATAGAGGCTATATGGACTTTTTGATATCAGGGACTATTCTTTGCCCTTTTTTATGTCCCTAGCCCTTAGCTGAGTGCCTGGCACATGATAGGGGAATGTTTATTGACTGACACTTCCTACCTACTTCAAACCTCAGACTACTATTACCAAACCACTAAGAGCCATCACATTATCTGGTGCTTGACATAGAAAATAAGTTGGCCCAAAGTCCCTTTTATATGGCTTCCCACAGAGGAATAATCCACAAACCATTCTCTTTACTTTTCCTCTATCTTTTGTCACTCATGGGTCAGTTAATTTCACCCTAAACAATTTCTCTCATATGCATTCTTTTATTATAAATACTGTAGAATTCTAGAATCATAAATTTGGAAATGGAAGAGCCTAAAAGGTCATCTAATACAACCCCTCAATTTACAGATGAGACAACTGAGGCCCAGAAGGGTTCAGAGGCTTGCCTGAGGTCACACAAGTAAGGCAGCAAATAGGATACTAGAACTCTGGTCTTGTGACTTCAAATTCAGTGCTTTTTCTACAGTACCACAGTACTCTTTATTCTTCCTTCCATTTTCTTAACTCCTGCCCAGTTAAATCTTCCTCAACCTATCCCATCCCTTTCCTTGTCCCAGCTACTTTCCTCCTCCCCTTTCTTCCATTCACTCATTCCATTTGTGATCAGGGGGAAAACAAAGGAAACCCTGATCTATTTTGACTACTAAGGGTTAGATTGATGTGGACCTTCATAAAGCTCTAGTGCTCTCAACCTTCAAAACTCTTGAGACTGCCTAGAATTTACCTTTAGGCTGTCCACAATAATCTCCATTTATGTGCTCTTACTATGTACTCTTCTTTTCTTCCAGCACCATCATTCAAAATAAAGATTCATCTTAAGGAGCAAGTTTCATGACAGTATTGTTTTCTCCTAGTTTTTATTGCAAATATACATTATTTCAACTAGATACAAGATGGATAGGTGTTTATAGAAAGCTCTGTGGAACTAGTCACCATTTATAACTTTTTCTCCACTATGGCAAAAATAACACACTTATAAATAAACTTTTAGAACACAACTCATTTCTTAGTTGACAACTATTTCCCTAGAGGTCACTAGGTGGCATAATCAATAGAGAACTGGGTCTGGAGTCCAGAGACCTGAGTTTGCATATGGCCTCAGACATTTAATAGCTATGTGATGCTAACATCTGTTTGCCCCAGTTTTTTCAACCATTGTTTTGAGGATCAAATGAATAATTAGTATTTGCAAAATGCTTAGCACAATACCTGGCACATAATAGGCTATAGAAATACTTATTTTCTTCCCCTTTCCCTAATCTGGACCTCAGTTCCCTCCTTCATAGAATGAGGGTGGTAGACTAAATAAATGATCATTAAAAGCTACTTCCAGCAAAGTGAGGTATACTCGCCATCATGCTGCTAACTCAAGTCTTTAACCGACGCTACTTCCCTCGGCCTCTTCTCCCACCTGAGTGGAGGGCTGTAAGGCAGAGTGCCAAACTTTTCCCAATGCCTTCCTTTATAGAGGACAAAATCTGAGCTCTTAGATTGCTTGTGCTGCCTGGCCTGGTTTCAATTCCATGGAATAAGATACCCTCTAGTGCCCCACCTTTTCTTACCTATCCCCTACTTTCTGCATCCTTTTGTGTATTGTCTCCCTCTTCAGATTGTAAATTCATTGAGGGCAAGGACTGTCTTTTTATTTATTATTTATTGCCTTAGATATTTAAATCTCTGCAAAGGCATGATCAGTTTTTGCTTATGTAATGTCATTGCTCCCTTCCAACCCAGAAAGTTGTTAATTCATCATAAAAGGGGAAAAAGGAAGGCTGAAGTAAAAACATTTATGATTACATCCTGTGACCACATTAACTCAGCAGAAAGTGAAAGAAATCCCCTACCCCCTGCCTTTTTATAACAGTTTCATTATAAATGCTTCATCAGATCACATCCTCTACCAGGTACATTCCTTGTTACCATGGGGAATATGATTAAATTTTATTTAAAAAATAAATTCTTGTTGATTGAATTGATTGATTGAACATATATGCCTCTAAGAATTGCATAGTTGTACAAGATAGGAGAGGAACAAAGGAAAATGAAATATGGAAAAGGATGTCAGAATTTGCAACATCCAAGTACTTTTATTATTTTGGTCAAAAAAAGAACAGAAAAGGACATAAAAATATCATATTACTACTATATTTTAAATTTCACTTTGTAGATGTGTCTTTGGAATACCTAGACTACAATGTGATTCTTTACAATTTAAAGTTGAAGTGTTTTAGAGAAAACACTAAAACTGTATTGGCATTACATTTACCTTAATGTTTCAGAGAAAATGAATCTGAGAAAACTATAAAACTGACAGCTGAAAGTCACAGTCCAGGCAAAGAAGCCAGCCAGAAAGTAAGAATTCTTCAAAATGAGCTACTGTTGCTGTGGGTGACAAAAAAGAACAGTCTCTAAATCTTTAAAAAGCCTTCTGCTTTTTTCTCAGTCTATCTCAAACTTGCATAGCATTTCTTTTTTAGAGAGGACCACAAGGGAATTCCACAATGTTCACATGCCCTTAAGTAGTCTGGCAGTTAGTGTTTTCTTAGATTATATTCTTTTGTGAGGAGTCTAATGGTGGCATCTCCATTTTTATCACTTAGTCAAAGAAAAAAACAATATAAAACTCCAGATGGATTTGATAATTTTTCAGCCAATATATTTTAGATAGATTGAACTGGACCAAATTGTTAAGGTTATTTAATTGCTTTAATTGGCTTTAATATTTGCAGGGTCTGGACAATATTGGAAAGGGGAACAGATGTTCTATACTAACTGTATGGGCTTCTCAGTATCTGCTAGTGAAATAAATAGCTCAAAAATCATAGTCAAAAATGATTTTTTGTTAAAGTCAGTACCGCAAAAATAAAGAAGACAGGAATATTATTGCATTGTTACATTTTCTGTGGGTTCCTTAACATTCCACATTCTTTGATATTTTCCATTGAAAATTGTCCATGCGGATATTTAAAGTATTTGTTCTGTGATTCCAACCTGGGTCATTTGATTGAACTGGCATAATTTGCCACATTAATTGCTAAAATTCTAAAAAATGCACAGGAACATGGATTTTTTCTTTTAGGTTTTGACAATAAAATTAGAAAGAAAATTATACAGTATAAACTACGTATTTTAATTGTTCAGTCCTAGCTTACCCATGTGAAACAGGTGTCTATTTTTATGTTTTCAACTTTTTCAGAAAAAAAAAACTTTTTGAAAATCATTATGACTCAAAAAAGATTGTGGATTTTGATAGAAAGGATTAAAATTCAATTTAGTAGAATATTATACATTTTAACATAATGAAAGATTAAAAAGCATTACTTAGTTCTCTTCTCATGATAAATCAATAATATTTAGTTATGTTTGGTTGTTCTATAGAAAAATCTCATCTTCTTCAAGATAGAAAATGAGAACTTTTATCATTGCAAAGTTTTCCTCTATTAACTCAAATTTCTCTCTATACTTCTTCTGCCATATGGGGCCAAAAAAAATGTCTACTTTTCCCATGATAGCTCTCCAAAAATTTGAAGTAAGATTTCAAGTCTCCTAAGCTTTTTCTTCTCTAGGCTAAACATTTACAGAAAGCTTTATCTTTTTGCCTTAAGAAGACCAGTACATACAAAGAACTGCAACAGCAAGCCGGGGAAATAGTACACATGAGAGGTAAATGTCTCTTGCAAAAGGAGAAGTGGGCCCCAAGTCAGTGGGAATACAAAGAACCTGAGTTCT